>OU744358.1:19035052-19512003 GCA_916610255.1 Lasioglossum lativentre
CATGGAATGTTTAGTATTTTGCAACAGGTTTGGAAACTGTTTGTGTTTTATGTGATCCAGATCGTTTCCAAGTGAAAGAGTTTCAGTTGGTCAGCTGGGAACGCGGTTCAAGACTTTCTCGAGTAGTCGAATGCGATCTTCGACACCAGCCATCGCGCGTTTCTCTTGTTTCTCTTGTTTCTTGTTTCTTCTCTGTTCCATTTTTCCTTTCCAGCTGTCCCCTCGGAACTGTCAAGCACGAGGAAGTCAGGACAGCGTCCTATTGCATCCCCGCACACCCTACTTCTGGTTCCGGAAGTCGTGAAAAGCCTGCTCGTGGACTTCGAAGTCGTCGCTCGTAGATAACGGTTAAATCGTAATTGTAAGAAAGGAACATCGCCCTAGTTGTATCGTGACACGTATCACATCACACGTAACACGTATATATTATTGTATACATATGCATATAGAGCTATAAATATATTTATTAGTTTCTCTCATCCTTGACTGGTGTCACCAGGAAAACACGACGTTGGTACGAGCTCTGCTTGCCGATCGCGAATACGAAATACCAATTGCAATTACCGTTTCCCCGAACAGTATGTGTCCCCTTTCGAATTACTCGTCTCTTATACAGAGATCGAAGCTCGAACGACTTTTTATGCAGCATCGATCGTGGCTCGATCGGCTAAGATCGATGGAAATTGTTTGGCGAACGAAGCACTATCGATGGACATCAACTAGATCCGTTTTCCAAAGCTACCGAGGAAGTTGACCGATCTTCCAAAAGATCGTGCAACCAAAAACACAGATCTTCCTGCCTGTTACATTCGAGGTCGACCAATTTTCTAGCCAACGTCGATCGTGATTCGTTCGGTACAACATTGTTCACCGAACGATGATCCATAGACACTGGTTAGATAAATTCTTCAGCTTCCGGGAAGGTTGGACGATCTTCCAAAAGATGGTACGACCAAAGATCTTCGCCCCTGTTAAATTCAAGGTCGGACAATTTTCTAGCCAGCGTCGATCATGATTCGTCCAGTACTCAATGAGAATTGTTCGTCGAACGAAGTATGATCGATAGACGCCGAATGGATAAATTGTTCAGCTTGTGCGAGGGTCGAACGATCCGAGGATCGTAAAACCAAAAACAGAGATCGAAGCTTCATCCAAGTTCGGAAGATTTTCTAGCTAACGTCAATCATGATTCGTTCATAAAGATCTATCGGAATTGTTAACCGAACGAGACACGATCGGAGAAGACCGATTGGGTCGATTCTTCAGCTTTCGCGATTTTGTACGAAGCCGATCGATCTTCGAACGAACTGGAGGATCGAAAATGTGGATCCTAGGACCGGTTCGAGCTTCGATCCTGCAGGGATCTTATAATCGGGAAAGAAACGATCGAATAGAACGGCTCGATGTCGTTCCGCCTGTATCGGTTCGCGTCGTCGTCGAGCGTATGCGCAGAGAGAGAGAGAGAGAGAGAGAGAGAGAGAGAGAGAGAGAGAGAGAGAGAGAGAGAGAGAGAGAGAGAGAAAGAGAGAGAGAGAGAGAGAGAGAGAAAGAGAGAGAGAAAGAGAGAGAGAGAGAGAGAGAGAGAGAGAGAGAGAGAGAGAGAGAGAGAGAGAGAGAGAGAGAGAAAGAGAGAGAGAGAGAAAGAGAGAGA
Organism: Lasioglossum lativentre; assembly: GCA_916610255.1. Classification (NCBI taxonomy): domain Eukaryota; kingdom Metazoa; phylum Arthropoda; class Insecta; order Hymenoptera; family Halictidae; genus Lasioglossum; species Lasioglossum lativentre. Next base: position 19,036,704 of record OU744358.1, read on the forward strand.
GAGAGAAAGAGAGAGAGAGTGAGTGGCTGGCGTAGGCGAACCGTTTGAGGAACGAGAAGTATGACTGTTTGCGGAGAATCGATAGGTCGACGGGAAATGTAGGGTCACGACGGGGGTGAAGAGAAGAGAAGAGAGTGAGAGAGGGGCACGAACGTCGGCGTTTCATCACGTCCATGAACTCTGCGCTTTCGGGTGGTTCCACTTCGGACGCGTGTCTCTGGTGAAGGATAGAATTTTCTTCAAATATGTACAAAGTCATCGTATACACACACTCGTCATGCACTACACGTCATCAGTTCAACACAGACACGCACACAAACAATCGCAAACATAGATACACGTATAGATACAGGTGTTCTGGAAATAAAAGAAAAGATCGAGAAGAGGCGACGTTGATTATTTTCCATTCCGATCTATGAAGACGTCGAGGATCGACCGGCGGCCATTTTGGCGTGCGGTCAAGCGGACATCTTGTGTGCCAGAATATAACATTGTGTTCTACATGAAACCGGAAGTGGAGAAACCGAACGCAAGATTGTAGACGACACGGGAATGTTCACACACGAATAGTGAATACACGCAGGGATACACACACAAACACAGTGGACACATACATACACACATACGGTTGCAACTACCAATCATTGAATTAGATAGATAAGCTACGCGTGAAGCCAGTACAGTCCCACGGCGTGAGAGTGTGCGAACAGAAATGATGAAAAAGAAAGATTGTATGTGTGTGTGTGTGTGTGTGTGTGTCCGAGAGAGAGATAGGAGTATTTCTAATATAATTAAAAAAGAAGAAACAAAAGCTGTATGTCTGGAAAAAATCGCAAGAAATTCTGTGTGCGCGAGTACGTATACGCGAGCAAATGCGAGTAAGAATGAAACGAAAACGAGAGCGAGCGAGCGAGCGAGAGCAGGATTAAATGATTATTTCGACACGAGCATGCAGTGGGTTTTAGGATAAATGATCTATTGACAAATGTTGTATATTATTACGAATTATAATGACACTATTATAATTAATTAATTAATTAATTAATTATTATACCCTAATAATGTGAATTGAATTTAACCGACATGGGAGAGAGAGAGTGAGAGAGAAAAGAGAACGAAGGAGATGACACGAGAAGCGTCAGAGTACATAGGCAGAAGAAATTTTAATTACCGCCCGGGAAAGGACGCATGGGAGATGGATCCTGAATGATCTTTGATCATCGGGTGATCGTCCTGGAACACGGAACGAGGACACCTTCCTTTTAGTTGATCGTTCCCGTCTCTCCCGCGGGGGAACCGCCACCGGAATGAAATTATTGTAAATAAATTAGACCAAAGTATCGTTGGAAGAGCCAGGCTCCGCGGTGTTCGCTCCGCAGCGTCGTCGAGTCATTCTGGAATCCTGGCGATGCGTTTCGGGGGATGCGCGAGAAACGTTCGCAAAGTTTTCGCACGGTTCTTCCTCGTTAGCGTCGCGCGCTCGACGCAGCGAGACTCGGAGAGAAAGGGAGTAACGGGACGCTAACGCGGGGAAAAGGAACTGCGACATCGAGGAAAAACACTCGAGACTGTTCGCGTCCTCGTCCAGGCTACCCGAGAGAATGCTACAAATTAGTTTTTAAACTTGTGTAAAAAGGAGAAGGGAGAGGACACGGCGAAGACAGCTGACCTCTTCGACAGGGACCTCGGGGTTCTTCGAGTCGAGTTCTCGGGGTCCGATGCCCCTCGTCGATCGATTTTCCGTCTATTCTTCACTCGAACGCGACCACGGTTCCCTTAGCTCCCCCATCATCCCCCACCAGAAATCCTCGCGAGGGAAATGTTTGGCGCCATGTTCGCAAACGCACGACCGAATTCTCGGAAGCTGTTGCACGCGAAGCGACGCGATGCTCTTGTTTACTCGCGTGACGATGAGAGGTCGCTTCACGCGCAACAGACCTGTCCTTTCCGCTGCGACGTAGAGTTCCTTAGAAACGAAACTAAAGATTTCTTCTCCGACGAGTTCCCCGGAGGCAGAGCGGAGAAAAGATCGATTCCTTTCCGTCCACAGCGACTGTCGACCAACACGGAAGCGATCACGTTCGAGAAAGAGAGTGAAAGAGTGAGAGAGGCTTCGGTCCTGAGTCAAAAAGGTCCCAAGTAGAATTTTGGCTCAGGGATAATGCAGGAGTTACGGTGCACACTCGAAGAAAAGTGTTATTTGCAGCCTTTCGACTGAGCAGCCGAGCACGCGAAAGAGAGAGAACCACCTCTTCGTCTCTTAGGTCCTAGAGACTCGAGCCGAAAACGAAATCCAGAGAAATCATGATCGAGATCGTCGAGGCGGAACCGCGATACCGTAACCGGTCATCAGCGTTCGATTCCACCCGGTCGAAGACGGTAGAATGCCGAGGAGAAGGCTGACAGCGTCGTTCCAAGTTCAGAGGACCGAATCCTCTTTCCTCCTCCCTGCTCCCCATTCTCGTCACGTGGGATTCCCCCTGGATGATCGAAGGTCGTGAACGCGATTCGAAAACCCCTCGTTGCTCGACGACTTCTACCTCGGAAAACGGAAAGCTTCGATTAGCAACGGTTCGGCGAAGCTCAATTTTGCGAGTGTTTGTAAGTATGATCGCTTCCGGTGAACTCGAGAGAGAGTAGACTGCTTAGCGGAAAATGGCGGCGTTCCCCAGAAGATCTCGTCCGAGCGTTCCGCTTTCGAGGGGGGAAGTTGAAACATCATTTTTGCGGGATTAGATTGCGACGGAGAGGAAAGACTGAAGCTTAGTTTAGCTTCCCCCCTCACGGAGCCGGGACCAAGAGGACTCTTCAGCGTTTCAGCCGGCACCTTGTTGCATATAAATCGGTAACGTTGTCTCAAACTTTTCGAAGAAATCCTTTGTTCTAAATGATCAGTACTCGCTGTAGATTGAAGCTTGATTTTTTAAGTAGCCGCCAAGCTCTCGGATATTTTGATTTCCATTTTATACGCAACAAATGAATTTCGAAGAGTGAATGAGGGAGCTCGAGGGGGGTGTCGAAGCGAAAGAGAGTGCGAAAGAGGGATGAGAGAGTGTCAAAGCCGTGCTAAGCCGTTTCCGTTTCACACCTGTAAATATCCTGTCCTCTGAATTTGGCACTAATCCGTGCCTACGTGGTCGGTGTGTGTAAGATAACATTGAGGTTCTCGATCAGCGTGTCGATCGATCGCTAAAAACACCGGACCAGTTTCGAGCGACGAACGCGCATCGATCTAGTGTATAAAGGACGAAGAGAAACAAAATGAAAGAGAAACACAAAATATTAGCGAATTAGGGACGATGTAAGAGAGTAAAGAGAATCGCAATCAAGGGATTAATTACACTTTACCCCCCGCCTCTTTTTAGTGGACATGGGCCAGCTCGGTATATTATATTAATATACATTCAAAGTTGGCCCATCGCCATGACCAATGAAGTAATAAGGGAGAGAACGAGAAAGCGAGAGAAAGAGTGAGATTGAGAAGGAGAGCGAGAGAGAAAAGAATGAAAGGGAGAACGAGAGAGCGTGTGTGAGAGAGAGAGAGAGAGAGAGAGAGAGGGGAGAGAGGGATGAAAGAAAGCAAACAAACAAAAAAAAGAATTGTCATCTAATTACATTTTTACGCACTCCAAATTTTTATCCTCGTCATTTGTATCATAGCGACATGTGTTTAAAGAAGAATCCACATTATATGTATGTAATCAAAATTGTAACTGACAAAACGTTAATAAAAAAATGATATTCGAATCGCTGTCCACGCCCTCCCTTCACTCTCTATTTATATCTACAGAAATACGATTCGCAAAATGATGAAATAGATAAAAAATTAATGTTTAATTAATGTCAAACAATCGCGCAAATGATTCGTGCCGCGCTTTACATAATATGCAATATAAAATACGGCACGATTTATCCGTTCTGTAAAATCTCAAAACAGCGCCATTCCACGTAGCGGTAAAATGCTCAAACTGTTAGCCAAATGTTATCGATAGCCGATAATTTCAAGATTGTACCGTTATCGATAATGTAAATTCTTATTTTATCAATAGTCACGGGTATCGGTAAAATATAAAACCACATCACCGACGACATACTGTTAAAAACTGCCAACCTTATGGCACCGACGAGTTACTATCACCGACGAGATACTATCAGAGAGTACATGAGAGTGCTCACGCTCGGGTTTTGGCCGTGCCACTTTTAGTTTCGTTTCGACTTAGCCAGGAACAGAACCTGTTTCGACATAGCCTGTAACAGAACCTGTTTCGACTTAGCCTGTAACAGAACCTGTTTCGACTTAGCCTGTAACAGAACCGGTTTCGACTTAGTGTTTCGACTTGGGGGTGTCCCACTTGGACTCCGACCGATTGGACACGTCCCGATTGGACGCGTTCCTTTTCGACTCCGTGCCGATTGAACTCGTGCCGTTTGGACGCCGTGCCGTTTGGACGCCTTGCCGTTTGGACGCCGTGCCGATTGGACGCCGTGGCGGCTGTATTCATGACGTTTGGACGCCGTAAATTTTATAATCATTGCTTTTCGAAGTCTACATACGGTGATATTGTATTGTGAAATATATGGGAACCTATTAAATTTGGATCTGAAGTTTAATTTTTATGTGTTTCTTGAGACTGATGCCTTTTGGACGCCGTGCCGATTGGACGCCGTGGCGGTTGGATTCATGACGTTTGGACGCCGTAAATTTTATAATCATTGCTTTTCGAAGTCTACATATGGTGATATTGTATTGTGAAATATATTAAATTTGAATCTGAATTTTAATTTTTATGTGTTTCTTGGGACTCGTGCCGTTTGGACGCCGTGCCGATTGGACGCCGTGGCAGTTCGATTCATGACGTTTGGACGCCGTAAATTTTATAATCATTTATTAAATTTTAAATTATGATTAAGAATCTATTAATGAAAAATAATGATGTACAGCTTCGGAGGGGGGTGATTCCGAAGTCTTACTCCGGAAAGTTTATTTTAAGAGCGAGTGGAAATGACATTAGTCTGGGTTAGGTTTGGCTAGATAACTGAAGTTGTTGTTAATCGGGTGTTGTTAACCATATATTTCACAATACAATATCATCATATGTAGACTTCGAAAAGCAATGATTATAAAATTTACGGCGTCCAAATGTCATGAATCCAACCGCCACGGCGCGGCGTCCAAAAGGCACGAGTCTGAAGAAACATATAAAAATTAAAATTCAAATCCAAATTTAATAGGTTCCCATATATTTCACAATACAATATCACCGTATGTAGACCATATGTAGACTTCGAAAAGCAATGATTATAAAATTTACGGCGTCCAAACGTCATGAATTCAGCCGCCACGGCGTCCAATCGGCACGGCGTCCAAACGGCACGAGTCCAATCGGCACGGAGTCGAAAAGGAACGCGTCCAATCGGCACCGTCTAATCGGGACGTGTCCAATCGGTCGGAGTCCAAACGGGCATCACTCCTTGTCGACATCGTTGGTAAAAGGAATTATTGTAAATATTAACCAGTTCGAAATAATAAATTTGTCAGTGTATTGTGTTGAATAAATTAATGCGTACGAATGCTCATGGTTTAAAAGTTATTCTGTACCTCGAGTTCTATTACCTACTTTTACTAAAAAATTAGATGGCAAGGTGGTCAAGAGGGTGCTTGTCGACATCGTTGGCAAAAGGAATTGTTATAAACATTAAACACCCAGAAATAATAAATTTATCAGTGTATTGTGTTCAATAAATTAATGCGTGCGAATATTCATGGATTAAAAGTTATTCTGTACATCGAATTCTATTACCTACTTTTACTAAAAAATTAGATGGCAAGGTGGTCAAGGGAGTGCTTGTCGACATCGTTGGCAAAAGGAATTGTTATAAACATTAAACAGACAGAAATAATAAATTTATCAATAATTACTATCACGACGATCGAAATCGATCGATATTAGATGGAGCGGGGGGAGTTGCGCATCGCTACAAAGGTGCGCGCGCCTGAACTCGGCGCGCGCGCTCAGCCAGTCAGACGGGCCAGGGATTCCGGCCCGGCAGGAGCGCTCGGGCGCCGGGACCAGGAGAGGACCTGGGGAGGACAAGAGCCTGACCAGAGATCGCCCTGGGAGTGACCAATGACTGATCAGAGATTTACCAGTGCTTGATTTACCAGTGATTTACCTGTGACTGATCAGAGATTTACCAGTGATTGATTTATCAGTCATTTACCTGTGACTGATCAGAGATTTACCAGTGATTGATTTACCAGTGATTTAAAAGGATTTAAAAGTGATTTAAAAGTGATTTACGAGTGATTTAAAAGTGATTTAAAAGTGATTTAAAGTGAATTACAAGTGAATTACAAGTGTATTACAAGTGTATTACAAGTGAATTCCAAGTGAATTCCAAGTGAATTACAAGTGAATTCCGAGTGAATTCCAAGTGAATTACAAGTGAATTACAAGTGAATTACAAGTGAATTACAAGTGAATTACCAGTGTTTTACGAGTGATTTACGATGGATATACGAGTGATTTACGAGTGATTTGCAAGTGACTGACCACCTGGCTGACCCGTGATTTACCAGTGACTGACCAGAGGCTGCCAAGTGTTTATTCGCCTTGCTGACTAGTCTACTCCACCTGCACCACTTTCAACAATGGTAAGTCTCAACAATTTTATTTTTATTTGTGAGTGTTATGTGCTTTTTAGCACAGGGTGGGCCAAGTGTTCTAACATGCTTCTGTTGATTACCCTTGGCCCACCTTCAACAATTTTCTCCGTCAACTGTCAATTCAACGAACACCGTCGATTATTATTTCTCATAACCTAATTGAAATTTCCACCGGAACTTTCAATCTTCTAAAAATGTATATTTCTCATTTAAAATTGGTATTCCTTCGAATGGATATCCCTCAGGGGCTCACTCGCGGATAGGGAAACCGTGAGTGAGTACGGGGTGTCGCGTCCCCGGGGTCCCGAAGCGCCTATAGGCCGCACTCGTGTGCGGGGTTACTTTGGCTCTCGTGAGCTAGCGTTAGGTTGGCTCTCGTGAGCTGGTTAGATTCGCACTCGTGTGCGAGGTATGTAGGCCGTACTCGTGTACGGGGTTTATAGTTGCTTCTCATCGAATCTTCATTATCGTCATTTTTGTTACTCGATTTCTACTTGAAATTTGGTTCTGAACTTTTACAAGTTCCTCTTGGTATGCGGGGTTTATTTGGCTCTTGAGAGCTGGTTAGATTTGCACTCGTGTGCGAGGTATGTAGGCCGTACTCGTGTACGGGGTTCATAGTTTCATCCCGTCGCATCTTAATCATCGTCATTATTATTTCTAACGTCGACGAACATACATCGAACGAAGAGGATACATCGATCGAAGAACATACATCGAACGAAGAGGATACATCGAACGAAGAGGATACATGGAATGAAGAGGACACACCAACGAAGACTGCGGCGTATTTTTAAGTTAATTATATTTGATGAGCAATTATTGTCTTAGCGTCACCCCCGAACCAGAGCCTTCTGCTCTGGTTCATGTTTCTTCTTTGCGAATCAAAGCCTTCTGCTTCGATTCTTCCCTCTTGCGCGACTTAGTTTATTTGCCGACAATAATTGCTCGATTTGCGTGCGTGCGTTAATTATTAAGATTTTATATCGTCGTTGTTTTATATGTCGTGTTTTATATGTAACTTCACTTTGCTCGGCTCGTTTTTTTCACTCCGACACAGCCTTCTGCTGTGTCGGACCTTGCTTGTATGTACCAGACCAGTTAGTACCGGTATTCGGCGTGGATACATTGAGAGTGGGTGGTTGAGAGGCTGTTGTTCATCGTGTTACACTGTTAAGTGAAAAATCCTCTCTTTTGTAATACCACCCGAGTCACCTCAACGTTTCGTTGTTTGGTGGCAGGTGGTTTTAGGAGTAAATGGGATATCGTTTGAACACGTCTCTTGGCCATCGCTCTTGGTGAGGACACGTCCGGGTATCGTTGCTGGCTGGAGTTGGGCGGCAAGCATTGTACGCGTCGCGTCACCCTCGAACCAGAGCCCTCTGCTCTGGTTCGCTCTTGTTTCTCTCTTTGTAAGAATCAGAGCCTTCTGCCTGATTCGCCTTTTGTCCCCCGTGGATCGGAGACTTCTTCTCCGATTCACATCTTTTGCTCCGCAATAATTACTCGACATACTGCGTTAATATAAGTTCGTAGTTGTTAGGAAAGGGAGCCAGAAGGAATATTGTATTCGTTCTGACTTCCTTTCCGGGTCTTTTGTGCAGCAACCTCCTCGTGGTAAGACCTGGGCAATCGGTATTATCCTCTATTTGTCAGAACTTCTGGTATCTTACAAATAGAGGATAATATCGAGCTAATAGCTGCACACTTAGAATTTCCGTTTATATTGTATACTAGAATGTAAGACATGCTAGATGTAAGAACAAATGTATTGAAAGATTTTCAATAAAGATTTTGTAAATCAATATCCATGATTATTTCAAACCTATTCCCTTCCATAACATTTTGCAATATCACCTTCCCTCAAAACAAAACTTTTCGAGCTGGTTTATTTGATTTTTCTATATGTATATTAACGCGAATAATAATAGATTACTTCCAGCTATTATTGTTCTGCCACTTTCCCCAAGTGCCCCTATACAAAGTAGCACGGTCTAGTTTTAGTGAATATTAGTAGGGCTAAATCCACATACCTACACTGGTAACGGAGTCACCGACTCGTCGGTGACGGAGTCGTACGTAGTTCACGAGCAAACGTTCTATTTAGGTAGAGAGCGCGGAATCACCGACGAGTGTCTCGTCGGTTGTGGAACTTTTAGTGACGTGGTATTTCAGATCACTGCAAGTTGGTGAGACGCAAATATTTCGGTGTTCTCTTACGCCCTCTAGGATAGCTTCTGACTGGAGTGAGAAACAGAAGGCCACCGACGGCATTTCGTCGATATGTAGTAGACCACTGAGGAGATTCTTGTCGGTGAAAAGGTGAATCATCACGGAACCATATCGGTTATCATGAAATGTTACATTCTCCGACGAACGTATTCAAATATTTCAGACAATATTTTGGGGTTGATTTCTAAAATATTAAAATCAAAACTAATATCAAGGACAAAAAATTCCAAGAAATATTGTACGTAATACTTCAAATTTCATATGAGATACCTCAATTTTTAATATAAATAGCCGTTTTATTCCAGGATGTGGAGCGTTATAAATTAATGATATTCTTGGATAAAATTAATAAAGATGAGGCGATCGATGAAGTAAACGTCAATTGATTTGTGCTACTCTAAATTATTTATTTATCTATTCTATACTGATCCATTGTTGCAGTATTAATTATGATGAATTTTAAATTTCAAATATTGAATGAAACAGCGGCAAGTATAACCCATTTTCTATTTGAATTTTTAATTATTGCCACCAAATGATAGTTCGATTTGATAGTTTCGAGAATACTCGAAAAATTTATAATTCTTTTCAGCAGAGATGATCAAGTATTTGATTGGAAAACATAAAATAATACCAGCCTGCTACAAGCAGAGATACTAACTCACAAGACAAAAAATTCTCTATCAAGCGATTCTAGTAACATTTCACTGTTGTCTACACTGATCCAACGAACATCGGTTTGCTGTTAACCTTTTCGGAGTGTAGGATCGCGGTGTGTGTTGTTTATGATAAATAGAAACGAATAAAATCAATTATACAATAATTTAAGAGGCAGAGAGTGAATATAAATCAAAAATGGATTTCCAAAATCGTCCAGGAGGCAAAACTGGAGGTGGAGGTGTAGCTTCTTGGTCGGAAAGCAACCGAGACAGAAGAGAACGTCTTCGGCAACTTGCGTTAGAAACTATTGACTTAAACAAAGATCCATATTTTATGAAAAATCACTTAGGGTCTTACGAATGTAAATTGTGTCTGACTCTTCACAACAATGAGGGTAGCTATTTGGCACACACACAAGGTAAAAAGCATCAAGCTAACCTAGCCAGAAGAGCCGCCAAAGAAGCGAAGGAAGCCCCTCAAACACTCGCACCAGAGAAACCTCGAGTAGAACCCAAAAAATTCGTAAAAATTGGAAGACCTGGTTACAGGGTAACTAAACAACGCGATCCAGAAACTGGGCAACAGAGTTTATTGTTCCAAGTTGATTATCCAGAAGTTGCAGACAATGTAATTCCACGACACAGGTTCATGTCAGCCTATGAACAGAGGGTTGAACCTCCTGACCGCAAATGGCAGTATTTGCTGTTCGCTGCGGAACCTTATGAAACTATAGCTTTCAAGGTAATTTATATATACAGTAGGTACTCGCTCGTTGCACGAAAACGAGACAGAAATTTCATGCAAGCTAAGCTAAGCTAACTACGCTACATTACCTTCCTTGCGTAAATAAAATGGAACGAACAAGATTCGTATAAAGATCGGCTACTTCATTGGGAGTGCAGTAAGCGAGAACCTACTGTACAAGGAAAATTTAGAAAATTGTAGAACGTTAAGGACACATTGTTTGAAAGAATAATTGTATTTTTTAGGTACCTAGTAGAGAAGTTGAGAAAGCAGAAGGAAAGTTCTGGACTCATTGGAACAAGGATACCAAGCAGTTCTTCCTTCAGTTTGCGTTCAAGAATGAGAAGCCATCGGTTGGCAAAGTACCACCACCTCCTGTTCCTCTGATAAGACCTGGACTAGGACCACCAATGGTACCTGTACCACCACCACCAAGACCTCCGATGTTTAACCCAGTACCTCCGCCACCAGCACTATTAGCCACAGGAATGCAAATACCTCCCCCACCTCCACACTTAGCATAAGGAATGAATGAATGAATTTGTACAGTTCTTTGAAACTAGGAAAGTATCTGTTACTCTCCTAAGGTATTATTTTAATGTGTATCTTGTCTATAAAACTTAAACATGAAGTAACGTTCTGTTGTTTCGAGATTATTTTTAGAGGTGTACGAGAACTCGATGGTCGAGACGACTCTAGTTATTCCCAATTCCCTATCATAGATTATATGTAGAAGTAAGCAAGTATAAGTATGGAGCATGCATGATAAAGAAAAATAAACTTTACGAATTTTCTCTTTTTTTGGTTGTTTAAATTTTATTAAGAATATAAACACAGTTGAATTCGCGGCAAGGTGTTCTGCCAAGATGTTGATTCCTGAAACAAACAAATAAAAACGCATGTTTTATATATGCTAAATGGCATGAAAATGCTATTGGAAAAATATGATTACATCAGGATTTAAATTGAACAATCTACACGATGTAAAGTGTTGTACGCACTGTTCAGTTCGCCCGTTCGCACTATCATCATTTTAATATGTATTTATATTTTTACTTTGTTTTATTTTTCTATGGAGAGCATGTTGAAATTTATATCGAAACAAATACCTGCATATTTAAGCAGAGAGGACACAAGCACCTCCAACAGCCTTGATTTTGTCTTCTGCCAATTTGCTGAAGAATTTGGCTTTAACAATAACTGGCTGCTTAGGAAGACGTCCTTTTCCTAAAAGTTTGTAGTAGCCCTGCAAAAAACAAAAGAAAATGGGAACAGTGTATTTAAATATTCATCTAAATAAATACATATATGCTTCTGAACTTACCGCTTTTACAAGATTAATTACTGGTACTTTACTCTTTGAGTCCTTATATTTAAGCCTGGTCTGTTCGGACACTAGTGTCCACAATTTATCCAAATTTAAGGCTGGACACCACTTTGTGTTACGCCTTAAATGGTAATTTCTCATACCAAGCTGTAAAACGTATAAAACATTAGCTACCTCTTTGATTAAGTATTATGTACTGAATAATTGTATTAGTGATCAGACTAGAGAGTGCATTCAAAGTAATTCAATTCGCCGGTGAAATAAATATTATTATCATCATAATAATATACATGTCTACATTGTTCTAAATAAATTACATGGATCTTACCTTTCCAAAGTAACCAGGATGGTATTTGTCAAAGTTGATACGGTGTTGGTGGAGACCACCAGCATTACCACGACCACCAGGATGTTTCCTGTGTTTACCTAGAATCAAATATTACTATATTAGTAAATAAAATAATTGTATAAATTCTACAATTACTGCTATAGTTGAAATGTCGCAATTTATTGCTATTTTGTAAACTAACATACCTATACGACCATGACCATGACTGACGTGACCACGGAGCTTCCTGGTCTTCTTTTTGTGTGTAGACTGTTCAACAAAAAGGGAACAAACTATCAGCATCGATTAATTTGTAATAAATCATAAAAACTAACACAATATTAGTTTTGCCATGAAGGTTATGTTTGAGTACCAACGCAACACCACAAGGCTCGAATTGTCTATAATAGTTGTGCAATTATACACTTCGAAAGGAAAATAATAATACCGAGAAATCATTCACTGAAGCATGAACGAGATCATCGTCAGAAATATCAATTCATTTTCACTCAGATGGTTTCAATATATTTCGATTACGAAGGAAGAAATTCAACATCACTCACTCACCATCTTGGTTGCGGTACGAAGAAAGAAGAGCGTTGTCTTCCCGTGAAAGTTGGTAACGTATCTAGATGGCGTTACTGCAGCAATTTAGTCATGAACCACATAGTACTGAAGATGTAATAATGAAACTTAAAGTCCAATTCTCATGCCATCAACTTCTCTGATTGGCTGAATAACAGTAAAGAATATGCAAAAAGAGTTGTTCAATATTGTTCATACATTTCCATACATTTCATTCATAAATAATAATCCTCAGCGGAATGATTCGAAAGAATAAATCATACTTTACCATAAAAATAGGTCTGTCAATTGTAAAATGATTTTATTTTCACCTACCACATCTAAGGACCTTATAAGCAATTTTATCAACGAATATCAAAACATTCCTGTGCATGTTTAGGTTAATCTACTGTCAAAGGCACGCGAGATAGCGAAGAAGTGTTTACATCGCAAATTCGTTTGACAAAAGTTAATCATTTACTGTTTGACAAAGAAATAATCATGGCAACTGAGTGTATAGAAATGGACCAAGAATTAGCTCAAAGCCTTTTCGTCGAGGGTGCTAAAGTAATTATGTTAAAAGTTCCAATCGGCACTGAACTGGGAATTGATTTAAAATCCTGGAACACAGCAGATAATTTTAAGGGTATTAAAATGATTCCACCAGGATTTCATTACGTACATTACAGGTAATTATATGTATGTAATACCCTTCTCTTTATATTAATTGCCTTTCTACTTATCAATTTTTGATATAGTGCTGTAAATGAGTTTGGAGAACAAGCACCCAAAGTTGGGTTCCTTCACACATTTAACAGATCTGAATTTTTAGTCAGACAGTGGGACACAAAAGCTGAAGATCTTAGTTCAGAAGGTATGTATATTTTAAATAAATTTAATACTTTAACAATAAAACAAAATGTATTTCATCTAGCTGTGCCAGAAGAAATGATACAAAGAATGAAGGAGAACTTAAAGGATTTGGATAAACATCTAGGCTGTTATCCTTACGATGTATGGAAACAATGGATGGAATTAACAAATCACATTAGCTCTTCCCTTGTTGAGCGTTGTTCACCTGTATGTGGGTCTGTAGAAAGAATAAGTGACCAATTTCACTAATTTGTACTTATTGAATCATATTATAAAGGTTTTTTTACTTTGTTTCAGTTTTGTAAGATCAGCTCTAGAGTTAGAGCACTGTAGTGACGCAATGAGACCAAGAGGAGGAGCATTAAATCCAGAAAGAACAAAAAGAACTGGAATTACTGTAGAAGAAAAGGAGAAAGAGCTACTTCCTGATTTGAAACCTAAGCCAGGCACAGAGCTTCGGTTATCCAAGTTGCCTGACAAAAATTATCCCGATGGAGCATCGCCAAGCGAAGTCACAAAGCACTATCTTGATTCCAGCTATGCTCTCGACACATTTTTGAAGGACTTAACACAGTAAGAATAATGGGAGTTTCTTCTATTTATACATACTTGCATATGGCATAAATGTATTGGTTTAATTTTTTCAGATCTATGGACATTATCGGTGAATTGCAATTGGCGTTTGTTTGTTTCCTCGTTGGACAAAGTCTGGATGCGTTCGAACACTGGAAACAGCTTGTATGCCTGATTTGTGGCGCTGATTCTGTAATTCCAGAGCGGCGCGGTATCTTTATGGAATTTATGAAAGCGTTGGAGGTCCAATTGACTCACGTACCTGAAGATGTCCTCTGCGATATCGTAGCTAATAATAATTTTGTTTATCAAAACCTTCGGAAACTGTTCGCAAATATCGAAGCCAATTCGTATATAGACGGTCGTTTGAAGACCTACGCTGTTCGGTTCCGTAATCGGTTAACGGCGAAATTCTTGTGGGACTTTTCTAATTTACAACAAGAAGACGACGACGAAGCGCCTGTAGTCGTGTTTTTGGAATAAAACGGCAGATACATATTTTTGAAGGAGGTTGAAGGTACCAATTACAAATGTACATACTTGTTGCTTGTAAATAGTTAAATTTTTATTAAGTATATAATACAACAGAAAACAATTAAAACAAGATACATAACAATATTAAATGCAATTTTTTGCTTATGCTTTTAATTAAGCACGACGTCACTTAACGATTAGATACTGTGAAGTGGTCACGAAAGCGTGTGAACACTGCCAGAGAATATTCTTCAGATTTCAGCTCACCATCAGAGGCGCTAAACAAAATAAATTACAACAATTAATTTAATATTCATAAGTTATATGTGAAGTAAAACTATCGATTTAAATAATTACCGGGTGTGGCGGTCTTGGGGGAGGAACATACACTGGCGCATATGCTGCGGGTTCAGGTTCTGGGTCGGCTTCACGGCGAAGACGCTGAGCAAAATAAATCACAATAATCAATTCAATATGCTTGAGTTATTTACCAAGTAAAATTATTGATTTAAACAATTACCGGGTGTGGCGGTCTCGGAGGAGGAACATACACTGGCGTATATGCTGCGGGTTCAGGTTCTGGGTCGGCTTCACGGCGAAGACGCTGAGCAAAATAAATCACAATAATCAAGTCAATATGCTTGAGTTATTTACCAAGTAAAATTATTGATTTAAATAATTACCGGGTGTGGCGGTCTCGGGGGAGGAACATACACTGGCGTATATGCTACGGGTTCAGGTTCTGGGTCGGCTTCACGGCGAAGACGCTGAGCAAAATAAGTCACAATAATGAATTCAATATGCTCGAGTTATTTATCAAGTAAAATTATTGTTTTAAATAATTACCGGGTGTGGCGGTCTTGGAGGAGGAACATACACTGGCGCATATGCTGCGGGTTCAGGTTCTGGGTCGGCTTCACGGCGAAGACGCTGAGCAAAATAAATCACAATAATCAATTCAATATGCTTGAGTTATTTACCAAGTAAAATTATTGATTTCAACAATTACCGGGTGTGGCGGTCTCGGGGGAGGAACATACACTGGCGCATATGCTGCGGGTTCAGGTTCTGGGTCGGCTTCACGGCGAAGACGCTGAGCAAAATAAGTCACAATAATCAATTCAATATGCTTGAGTTATTTATCAAGTAAAATTATTGTTTTAAATAATTACCGGGTGTGGCGGTCTTGGGGCAGGAACATACACTGGCTTAGGCCTTCCAGGTTCAGCTTCTGGGTCGGCTTCACGGCGAAGACGCTGAGCAAAATAAATCACAATAATCAATTCAATATGCTTGAGTTATTTACCAAGTAAAATTATTGATTTCAACAATTACCGGGTGTGGCGGTCTCGGGGGAGGAACATACACTGGCGCATATGCTGCGGGTTCAGGTTCTGGGTCGGCTTCACGGCGAAGACGCTGAGCAAAATAAGTCACAATAATCAATTCAATATGCTTGAGTTATTTATCAAGTAAAATTATTGTTTTAAATAATTACCGGGTGTGGCGGTCTTGGGGGAGGAACATACACTGGCTTAGGCCTTCCAGGTTCAGCTTCTGGGTCGGCTTCACGGCGAAGACGCTGAGCAAAATAAATCACAATAATGAATTCAATATGCTCCAGTTATTTATCTAGTAAAATTATTGTTTTCAATAATTACCGGGTGTGGCGGTCTTGGGGGAGGAACATACACTGGCGCATATGCTGCGGGTTCAGGTTCTGGGTCGGCTTCACGGCGAAGACGCTGAGCAAAATAAATCACAATAATGAATTCAATATGGTCGCGTTATTTATCTAGTAAAATTATTGTTTTAAATAATTACCGGGTGTGGCGGTCTTGGGGGAGGAACATACACTGGCGCATATGCTGCGGGTGCAGGTTCTGGGTCGGCTTCACGGCGAAGACGCTGAGCAAAATAAGTCACAATAATCAATTCAATATGCTTGAGTTATTTATCAAGTAAAATTATTGTTTTAAATAACTACCGGGTGTGGCGGTCTTGGGGGAGGAACATACACTGGCTTAGGCCTTCCAGGTTCAGCTTCTGGGTCGGCTTCACGGCGAAGACGCTGAGCAAAATAAATCACAATAATGAATTCAATATGCTCGAGTTATTTATCTAGTAAAATTATTGTTTTCAATAATTACCGGGTGTGGCGGTCTTGGGGGAGGAACATACACTGGCGCATATGCTGCGGGTTCAGGTTCTGGGTCGGCTTCACGGCGAAGACGCTGAGCAAAATAAGTCACAATAATGAATTCAATATGCTCGAGGTATTTATCTAGTAAAATTATTGTTTTAAATAATTACCGGGTGTGGCGGTCTTGGAGGAGGAACATACACTGGCGTATATGCTGCGGGTTCAGGTTCTGGGTCGGCTTCACGGCGAAGACGCTGAGAAAAATAAATCACAATAATCAATTCAATATGCTTGAGTTATTTACCAAGTAAAATTATTGATTTAAACAATTACCGGGTGTGGCGGTCTTGGAGGAGGAACATACACTGGTTTAGGTTTTCCGGGTTCAGCTTCTGGGTCGGCTTCACGGCGAAGACGCTGAACAATTTAAATCACAACAATTAATTCAATATTCTTGACTTATTTATTAAATAAAACTACTGGTTAAAATAAATACCGGGTGGGGTGGTCGCGGAGGAGGGACATATGTTTCCTTAGGTTGAGTCAGTGGTTTAGGTCTTCCGGGTTCAGCTTCTGGATCGGCTTCACGACGTAGACGCTGCAATGCACATGAGAATTTTATAAATATTTAATCCTGTACTGGTATAAAACTTTTAATTTTATAATTGATATGCAATTTTACCGGATAGACTGAGCCAGGTGGTCCCTCAATAATCTCGCTAGTTACCATCGCCGTACAGGCGATGGCCAAAATTGTCAGGATGAAGAAACTCTTCATGGTTGAAGTGTACTTCATTCACCAGTTATATGATCCTCTAAGGGTATAGTGAATTAATTGTAACTTTGCAAGAGTTGACAATATATTTTATGGAAGTATTTGATTAAATTACTTTACTATTACTTGGTAATACAGTGTTAATTTTGATGTGTAACTTGTGTATACAATGTTAATGTATTAACTAGTAGTAACTTACCACTGACTTCTTCACGATATGTGGTTGCTGCAAATTAGCAGGAACTGATGTCTGATACATCGAAGCGCACCGTATTTATACTAAACGTTCAACATGGCTTGTGTCTGCGCGAGAGTTCAAGGCTCTGGGCCACTTGCCTGGGAACCACCGGGTACGCGACGCAAATATACGATAAGTTCTTTGTTTTTTAGCAATTTTATTCATCAGCAGAAATAAATATTGCAGTGATTACATTATAATGTACTATACGTTCTATTATCCAATATATACTGCGTAATATAAAACTAATATAGTATTTTTTCCAGGGCTTCGGAGTCGGTAGACAATATTCATAACTGTGACTCCGACTCCAACTTCTCTTTTTTTTTACCTCCGTCTCCGAATCCGAATCCGACTCCGACGCCGATTTCGACTCCGACTCTCCAAATTGAAAAAATATGTACTCACAATAATTAAAAGTTGTAATAAAACTGAATAGACAGTAGAAATATTGTATTAAAGTCTATCTATATGGAACAGATAACTCTGATACAACACAACACGACTGTTACTTTCTCACTCTCAGGAAATAGTTAAAAAATGCGTATCAATTTGAGAAATTTATTAATGGTTTATATACAAAGTAACCAAAGTTGGAGACGGAGTCGATATATAGCTTTTTCTTACTTCGGTTCCGACTCCAATGAACAGTAATTACTCCCAAACTCCGACTCCGACTCCGAAGCCCTGATTTTTTCATATACTTTTAGATTTTTTATCGTTTCCTTATAGTTTATTGTATTTATTAATCATACGAATTAGTGAAAATCTTTAATATTTTAGTCTTCGAGGTAGTGGTACCATCTATAATAATCTTAATATATTGATGTAATTTCGTTAATTAAAGTGATTATGGGACTGAAAAGATTAGATTGATTGTAGTGCTTGCCCTTTCAACCCTCTTACACTGTACAAATCCCAATTTTTGATTCAGTACATATTAAACAAAATTCTTAGAATACGAGGTACATTCATTAGAAACTTAAATTGAAAATCAAACAAAGGTGCAAATTTAGATTCAAATAAAAATTCAAATACAAATTCAAATTTTAATTCACATTCAAATTCACATTCAAATTTAAACTTAAATTTAAATACAAATTCAAATTTGGGTTCATATTCAAACTTGAATTCAAATATTATTTTCACACCAAATTAAAATTATTATGCAACAGAGCACGGTAATTCTATACTAATAGCATACTGCACACACAGATAAAGATCGCTCATTCATGCAGAACGCTGCGTCAGCTGTAAACTCATTTCAATGTGAAAGTGCGTCGCTCGTTTGGGAATCACCGCGAAGATAAACATAATAAAAATGGCATGCTGAGTTTTCCTCCTTTGGATTCCCCGGACATATTTGAATTGACAACTCGCACAACACACCACCTGCGGTCCACTTACTCATCATTATGTTTACTCCGTTGTGTGATCCGTTTTACAAGCTCATAGCAAACGCTATAAAGATAAAAAAATCTTGCATTGAATTTTATTGCATCACATTTCTTATCTACATTGTTTATTTGTCAGGTCAATATTTTAACAAGAAAAAAAAAAGAATGTTTCCGCCCGGGATCGAACCGGGGACCTTCCGCGTGTTAGGCGGATGTGATAACCACTACACCACGGAAACTCGAGGTACAAGCAAATTCTAAAAATTTGAAGACATGGTGATTTCAATTAACTTTGAACATTAAAAATGTTTAACTTCCAGTTTTTCTAAATTAATTTTTTATTTTCAGTTGATTCGGTTACTTACGAGGGAAGTTACCCAGTGAGTAAATTATAGTTTTTTAAAAAATTTAGAAAAATGGCGACAAAGTCTGCCATAAGCGGCTCCAAAAATGGGTATCAATTTTTTCGAGATTAAACTAACTTTTGGAACTATTTTTACAGTTGGAAGTAAAAAATAATAATATAAAAAAATATTTGACACCCATTAAGTTCTAGGTAGAAGTAGACATAGTCGTACTTTATTTCCAAACTTTTTTTATTTTATACAAATTATGATAATTATAAAGTCATTCGGTTTCTCGTTAGGCTCGCTTATTGAGGAACAGGCTGCACGTTTTCAAGAACTCGTTTCTCCTCTGACAGTAAAGTCACCTTCTCCTTGTATTTCTCCCGAAGATCTTGGAAAAGACGCAGTTGCGTTTCGTATTCTTTCTTCAAATCCGCGTTCAGTTTCATCGCAGCCTCCATTTTATTTATCATAGTGGTATTCCGTTCGCGTTCCTCGGCGATTCTCGTCTCCATATCGGTTACCTCTGCCTGAAATTTGATAAAAATTCATTAAAAAATGGTTCAACCTAATTCTGTTCTTACCTAATTCAATTCGGATAGTATACCTGAAGCTGATTCACTTCCAAATTTCGAATTTTCAACAGGCTCCTCGTAAGAGACTCGACTTCCTTCAACGAAGACACTTGGCTGTTCAAAGCAATGATCTGTTTCTCTTGATTAGAAACAACTCGGATTCGATCTTCCAATTGCAAAGATGTCTGCACCAGTTGGGCCTTCAACTGCTCCACCAGACGACGAAGCAAAGCATCGCCTCCTTCGCCTTTCAACAGAGCATCGTACGAAGCTTGCAACTCGAATAACTTCTTTTCGGTGATCTGCACTTTCCTCTGACAGCAATCACGCTCCACGGTGGTTTTCTTGAAAGTAAATAAAAATTATGTAGCTTCCCAATACAGTAAACTCTTGTTCTAACAATAATATTCTTTTGTGACAACGCCAGTGTCGACCGCGCCGAACGGGAAAAAAGTACTGCGTATGTAAACACGGACCGAGTGGCCGATAACTGACTACATACCGTTAATTAAACCACTAAATACAGTTCAAATTATATCGTGTTTAGTGTCATTTGAATCAGAAAATGCCACAAAAAAATTGGTGAAAGTACCATAAAAAAATAATGAAAAATAAAAAAGTTTTGTAATTGGATTAATAGTGGTTCGCACCAATATAGCCGACGGTATAGCTCGAGCTTCTTGGCCACTCGCGGGTTATGCCCCCCAATGGAGGATGACACCTGAAAGAAGACTTAATTACCTTTACTTCATCCTTCAGTTTCATTATCGTAAGCTCGTACTCGCTGATTTTCAAACTGTCGTCCACAAGCGGTTTATTTTCTGGCAGCGGCAATTGATCGCCGATGTCTTTGGTAGGCTTCTGAGCTTCGATATCTTTCTTGTCTAGATTAGGCAACAGACAAGTGTCTCCAGCGCCTATGGTTGCTTGTTCTTTAATTTCAGCTACTGTTAACTGCAAAGAGAATATTTTAGTTATCTCATCTTTAAATCGTCTTAATCCTAAAAACAATCAAACTCCAAGATATAAATGAAATTAATGAATATTAATAATCATATCGTGCCTCTTAATTTTTTGAATGAATGCGCTTTGTTAATAAATTCTTCTTAATTCAAACTAGAAAATGATACACTTCTATGTAACTTCGTTTAAAAGTCACAGTGAGATAGCTTTGAAAGGTCAACTAACTTTATTTTGACCACATGCGGCCCCGCTACGAAGCTTTATCAAATGGAGAATTGAATTTGGTACCCTATTACATTTCAATGGTGGTCACCGGCGACCGGCACCATTTTATTGCTTATAAACGATTGTGTGGTATTTAATCTAGTGCGGCATTAAACGTGTTAATAAATTTTAATAAATTCAAGTGTATATTCCTATTTTTTATAGTATCACACACCATTGTACTATTGTACTATTTGAAATAAAAAATTTGAAATTTACCAATTGCTTGGTCTGTTTGCCTTCAGCGATCGTGGAAGTCTCCACCACAATTTTCTCCGGAGAATCAGCCGCAATTTCTTTTTCCGTCGCCACCCCGTTTGTAGGCGCAGTATCATTACAGATCTCAGGTGCTTTTACTTCTTTCTCAGGTATATCTTGATCTTTTGCATCCTGTGCAACCGCGGGTTCCGCAACAAGAGGAGGGGAGACTTGTTCTTGCGCCGCGGGGGCGGATGCATTTTCGGCGGAACACGGAACTGCATTCTCCGCATTGTCCGGTTGATTTAATTTCACTGGCTTGCTCGACGCTTGATTTGCATCTTGTTTTACTGTTCCCGCCTCTGACATTTTTTAACTGGAAGAAATGTCAGCTTTTGAAATGACAGAGAAACAAAAGAGCAGTAGAACGATTCGTGGAAATGTCCCTGTATCAATTTTTATAGATACGCAAATATTAACCATCAAAGACTAATCTAAAGCATCTAAAAATGTACACATGTTTCTTCTCTGAGATATCATATATACTTTAACAACAAACTATAACTATATGTATTAAATTCTATCATTTCTCTCAACATCATATCGAACATAGTTTGATTTTCTTCCACACATTACCGTTAGTAAAATTCTTTTAGGTATAGTACTGTTATCAAAAAATAGATTCATATGCTTCCGGTAGGTAGAGCGTCAACATTTTTGTATATCTATATGACGAGTTTTATCTTTAACAAAAATGTTTCCGAATACATATTAAATAACTGCAACGATGTACGATCGAGTACTTTACACCAGGGACAGGATCTTTTCGTATAAAATCGATTCGTATGCTCGCTTCGAGGATTAAAAGGCTTTGCCAATTTCGGCAAGCCTAATCGCTCCGTATTGTACGTGAAAGTTCCGCGTACCCCGCACCATGTGCAACCATGCAAACACCAGGAATTGAATTTCAAATTACCGAGGGATTCGATAGAGGAACCGCACGTCGATGTTTTCTCTGAACACGATCGATACTTTCACGCGGGCCGACTGGATATCCAGTACTAACCGAAAGTCTGGTGTATTTTTGGACGTTCTACGGCTCATGCTATTTTAAACTATCGTAGACGTGCGCCAGTCGAACGACGAACAAGCTAAAAATCGTATGCCCATCGTATGCAACCACCCCCATGCATAAATTCCCGCTCGGTTATGGTTATTCAACGATGTTACCGATCATTATGTAATCCCACAAATAGGGACATAGTCGAGCTTAGGATTTTGTCGTTTGGATATAAGTACATACATACATACATATATCACGCAACGCGGGCTTCGAGTCGATGCATCGTTTATTATATGAACGAATTTCGAGACGTGATCAATAAAAGTGTTTCGGCGAAAATGAATGTATGGAACGTTGGTGAAAATTGCTCTTATTCCATATAGAAAATATTGCTTCTCATTTGCATGACAAACTTTGTTTCGTTTTCAACGGGATCATGCGAAATTCGGTTTGAGAATTCATTAACGTAGTCACGCCGATCGCAGTATCGTGCAAGGGGTATCTTGCACCTCGGTATAGGAGGTATTTGCAACAAATTATATGGTAAGTGAATAGTAAATCTGTTTATCTCCTCGAATACGATTTTTTTAGGCGAATATTTTTCAACGTTTCGAATTGTTATGCACACGCTGATCGATCTCGCACGAGGATTCGGTACATAACCTCATTCGGATGTATATATTATTTTCTACATATATTTTTCGTTCTGTTAATTGACGCATAAAAAAAGGTAATGTTTATTCAATATATTTATCGTTTAAAGTAGGTACGGAAAATAAATTGAATGGTCAGTATATTTAATTGCAACTTTTATGTATATATCGGTGTTAAAGGTTACGCTTAAACGGTTTCTTTAAAGATAGTGATAACCAATTTTTATTACATAAACACCCCATGCAATTGTTCGGGATTTATCATTGTGTCATACAGATGGATCTAAATTCTGTTGTTTTTCAGATAATCAATTAAGTTATGGAAGAATATGCGAGAGAACCATGCCCGTGGCGTATAGTAGATGACTGTGGTGGTGCATTCACGATGGGTGCAATTGGCGGTGGTGTTTTCCAAAGTATTAAAGGCTTCCGCAATGCACCCAGTGGAATTAACAAACGGCTTCTGGGAAGTCTTATGGCTATTAAACAACGGTCTCCGATCATAGCAGGCAATTTTGCACTGTGGGGCGGTATGTTCTCAACGATAGATTGTACATTGGTTCATATTAGGAAAAAGGAAGACCCATGGAATTCTATTATCAGTGGAGCAGCGACAGGCGGTATATTAGCGGCGAGAAATGGTTTACCAGCCATGGCTGGTAGTGCAATCATTGGTGGTGTGTTGTTGGCTTTAATCGAAGGTGTAGGAATATTTTTCACACGCATGTCCGCGGAACAGTTCAAACCCTCCTCGCTCTCAGACAACCCACATCTCGGAGCACCGCCCCACGGCAATCCGTCGTAAAGAATGTAATCATATTTTAGATACATTTCAAATTACACTCAACTAATTAAGTACAAACGTTTCGTAATTCGCGGAAACGATAGTAGTTGAAAGATATGTGATTGTCAGTACATGAAATTTGTATAGACAATGGAACACCTTGATTTAAGAAATAATAATAGTTCATTTTCTATTCAATGTTGTTCCTTTCTGTATTTTTATTGAACTGTTAATAGATGAAACGACACAGCCGATATAAACGTATTAATAATATATATAATATATATATATAATATATATATATATATTGGTAAAATAAATTGACAATATATTATGTTTTGACCTAGTTCTCTTGTAAAAAGACTAACTTTAACGAAGGCAGGGCTGATGAAATTATCATCGATAGAATAAGACAAAATGTATTATCTGTAATGCTTAATTCTATTAAATATCATCTTCATCTTCATCCTCCTCTTCAAAGTACTGCAAAGCTGAGGCTATTGACAAGTTCAAAGATTTGTTTGATATGTCTTCCGGCATTTCATGTTTTGGTTCGTACAACTGTGATTTGTCTCTTGGTTCCTTCAACGATTTGTTCATTATCGCGAGCAAGTTGAGTTGTTCCACCTAGAAAATTTAGTTACAAAAGTAATTTTATAAAATAAAAGAATTTAGCATGAAACGAAATAATTTATTTTATAAATTGTAATGCATGTAAACATTAGGAACGAAGCGCTTACTTGCAGTCTGTGAACTTGGTTATCAATTTTCGTCAACAGCTTCAACAGAAGTTCCCTTTCTTGCTTCAGATCTCTTTGAAAGGCGAGCAACTCGTTGGCGCCCATTTTTAATTCAGGCATGTTCGAATGGTCATCCATTTTTTAATAATTTTCTATTAATCTGTAAAGACTTACTGTTGTGTTTTTACTTTTGGCACTATGCAACACGACGCAACAGTTTCTTGAGAATCATATTTTTGATTCTGAACGTAATTGTTCGCCTATTTTGGAATTGTTATATACACGATAGTCTTCTAATTTATAATCGTAATTCTTATCCAGTGTCATTCAATATAAAATCAAGAAACTCACAAGAATTCATTGTGCAACATTTAGAAAACATTGTCTCGAGGTTAGGTTCGCAGCAGTTCGCAGTGACTAGCACACAGTGCTGCCACCTTCATTTGTTCCTAACTTCAATACCGTTCTTCTCATCAGAGAGTAGATCTGTTCTCATCTTTTGATCTACGCTCTTTGTGTTTATCAGTGTAGAGTGTAGGTTCAACCAGAGATGAATTTCCTCTCTGGTTCTAATGTTCAATATTTTGAGTTTGAAATATGGAAAGTTGTGTCCAAGTCTCCTTTATTTCAATTTCGATGGGAATTAGGATTTTGCATCGTACAGTAATATAATAATACTTTATTCTTTCTACATAAGTCTACGTAAAACTACAGTTTAATCACAATGTATCGTAGTTGAATTTATTTAGGTACAGGATTCTTTAATGGATCACGATATGATCCATAGAACTATATGATTATATTAATTTGTAAATTTTCGAGTGGTCGAGTTAAGTTAAATAGAATCAACACGAATCTTAGCATTCAAACACAGTTTCACTATACAGTATTCAGTTTCTTCGTTTTACAAATGACTATATATCTATAAAAGTTTAGAACGTTCGCCAGCATCCGCTTATTTTTAATGTTACCTTTAATTAATTACTGTATAATGCACGATATACATTGTCGTTGACGTAAGATTTGTGTTAGACTTTATGTACATATACATACAGAAGATATTCAAATTGGGAGCACAACTACTGTTATCCTGCTATCATTACACAGTAGTTATAATTTATTATGATGAACACCACATTTACGAAGGTCGTTAATCTTACTTAGTTAATACTATCACACTAACATGCGGTTCACAAGAAGTGTCAATCATTTCCTTTGTATCACATAAATATTTAAAATCGAACCTGTAGAAAACAAACCGAGGATGATAACATTAAACAATAATTGTCCTCGCCAAAAAGAAGGGTAACCTTAGGACGCGATGAGCGTCGAAAGTTGCATTTTCACAGTTTATTTTTACAGGATATACTGCGTGTAATCATTGGTATTTCTAATTACATATATAAATATCATTATACCATTTACACAAACTGAGGTATATGGTAACCTTGCGGATCGACTCTATCAATATTGCCGTCGCGGCATACACGAATTCAAAAATGGGAAATCAAAATAAATAATTCGTACAATCGGTATAATAACGCCTTCGAATCTCTATTCTACAATCGATTAATTTTGATAATTCGTTTGCAAGTCTTACAATATTTTCATTGTATTTTCTCATGCGTTTTATCGTGTAAAGTTTGCTGCAGCAGCTAGGGGATCGGTTGGTAGCGCCATCTGGGCGCGGGAGATTTGAAATCGGTTTCTCGTGTCTCTCGTAATTCACCAATCGTCGTGGAATCTTAGGCCGAAAATTCGTTCGTTGCTGCAGCAAAGAACGCGTCAATCTTTCGACGAGGTTGGCGGCGATTCGCGACTGTTGTCGCTGGTAAAATTCGACAAACCGAGTCCGCCGGTTTCGTGGCTCGAAGAACTAGTCGGCGAATTGCTGTTACTCCTCGCGCCTCCTAGTTGCGCCACTGTCGAGCTCTCGGTCGGTATCAACCCCTCTTTCATCCTCTTCTTCTGCTTCATCCGTCTGTTCTGAAACCAAATCTTCACCTGCGTCTCGTTCAGCTGCAGTGCGGACGCGATTTCTATGCGCCTTGCTCTGGTCAGGTACTTGTTGAAGTGAAACTCTTTCTCGAGCTCTGTGAGCTGTTTGTTCGTGAAGTTTGTTCTCCCGGTATTATTAAAGCCACCTGCTATACCGGCCAAGGGACCGCCGGTAAGGCAGTTCACTGGACCGTTCGTCGTGTTGGTATAGGTAGATGCACTTCCGCCCCCGATCGCGCTGCCACTGAACTCTCCCAAATTTGGATTCGGTTTTGCTACTGCAACAAATCAAAATTGATCCATCCATTAATTCCATTAATTCCTTTTATTCCACTACAAAATTCTGCTAACTTGAATTACATTACAGACCGAATTGGGGGATTTCCTGTCTTACAGGTTTTCTAAAGTTAATTCGGAGTTTGTAATTTCTGCATTCGAAATGAGCATTGAGACTGGATTTTATACATTCATAATATTTTTGATCTTTTTAAACACACTAGAGTCTACTTAAGGGTTGATTTTCATTCCTATACACATTTTCAACTTAGCTATTGCGATTAATATTATTATTATACATATAGTAAAAGCACAACTGTACGATGCATACACAAATATTTAGCGTATATTAGTCGTACTAATCATACAGTATGTGTTAATCTTCTCATCGCATATCGAAATACTCTAATTAGAGCTTAGAAGAATGACCAGTTCAATTGTGCAAGGGGCACATGTTTGCATCCTGTCCCTTACAATCCTGATTCTCCCTCTAATTCTCGTGGTACGTGTCCAACGTGTCCACAGGAGGTTAAAGGCAATATCCGTCGAATTAAGCCTAAGTTTAATCCTTTGGCCCGCAGCCGTTTATTGTCCAACACAGCTGGTCAGTGCCCCAAGAAACGGACCTGTCCGGGACCGATAGGGTTAAGCCCTAAATCTGGATCAAATTGCATCAGCTGTAGCCGAATGTCAAGGGCAGTTGCGTCATTTTACTTTGCCCGTATCTATCGATCTTCCGTGTTGGTCACTACACAAATTTTGTCTAATTTGACCTTTGCGACCAAAATGGACGATGCTTGACATGATCCTGATCAATCGAGAATCGGGAGACTTTGATTCCTACTACTAAAATTGCTGGTTCGAGACAAATAGTATTTTTTTAAGGGGTGACTATAGAACCAGAGGTCAATGTAGAGGTCGATTCCTGTTAGCATCGAAATCGTCAACAGACACACGATACTTCGGAGAACTCGAAGACAACGGAGCAAAGTGAGGAAAGAATGATGCGCTCTCCTGGAAAAAAGGTGGTGTCGTTTACGCATTATGGAAATTAGATTGTTATTTAGTTCTCCGGCATGTGGAAGTCAATTTACTTAATGGCGAAGGGTGGACGAAACCCTGCGAGGCACCGCCTTAGAGCTACATCTTCTTTTTCACCCGTGTTTGCCTGTATTGCTCTCCACTCTACTCGGTAGACCATTCGCTTTCATTCGCTTTCATTCGCTGAATAAACGCGAGGACGTTACTCGGCGGATTTTCACAAATTATACGGAAACATCAGTCACTTAAATACTGGGGGCCAGAACTTGGCCGGCGGCCATTAAGCCCGCACATCTTCGAGCCCGAATAATCAAGTTGGACAAGTTCTATTAGCCGTGGCCGGCGTGGTACAGTGAAATGTTTCTCGTTTTCGCGACTCATTCATCAATTTAGCGCCTTAACGGGAGGACAGAGCGCGCAGACTGATTTTCTATACCGTTGCATTTCACCGGGCTGCGAAGTTTCCGTCTGACGGTCGTTAATACTGGACGAAACCACCTTGCGTTTCTCTGCACATTATTCCGTTAAAATAGGATTCTAAAAAATGGTATTTATTAAAAGAAATAGACCCCCTCTCAGTCCACCCTGAAACTCTAGGTCGACGCAAGTCTTTTGAATTAAAGGGTTAATAGCAGAACAGATACAAATTTTAAAAAGAACGTCTCAGAAATTAAAAGTAGACTATCGAATGAGTTAAAATTTGTTCGACGGAGCGATAGGTTTAAAGCGATGGCTTCAGGAATCATAGTGTTCCAGGGCCCGGGCTCGTAAAAAATAATTAACATCTCGAACGACCCTCTTAATTCCACGCTATCTCGGTCTTTAACCCTTCCTAATCTGTCTATTCCTTATTCTGTCACCTCTTACCCTATCCCGTGACGCGTCGTCCTGTTCTCATTTGCTTCCAGGACAAATAATTTCCGGCGTCCAGGACTTTCACTCCGTCTCCGTGCAGACTCGCGTTTCGCGGTCGAACCTCTTATCGTCGCATCGAGATAAGATTGCTGTCCAAAGAAATATCTTGGCTACTTTTCTTTGTCGGTATGATGAACAAATTTAAAAAAGAAGCAATCTCGAAAAAACAAAAAATATACATTAACATCGTCACGAGAGAATGATTCATTGTTCGAAGCGATCGATAGTCGCTTGACCTATCAGATAATTCCAGAACATGATTCTTCTCTCAAAACCTCAAAAGACATGCCTTTTTTTCTGTTTCGGTAATGTCCTGCTCTCTACATAAATTTTTCCTCCACCTCATTCACTCGTTAAGGCGATTTCTACTAATTTTTCCTCGACTGTTTCCTCGATTTTCATACTGAATTTTTCTCGTTTTATGCATTTACGACAAAGATAAGTAGGGGAGATTTAAAACAGTGAAGAGATTAAAAAAATTGAATTTATTACAAATAGTAACGAACTCCAATTGATACAGAAAATTTTTGTTCCACTCTAATTTCTTAGACGCGACGCAGAAAATTTCTATTTTACAAAATTGTGGACAAACGTTATTATGCATTTGCAAACATTCAATTTTACAAGTTCGCGTTTTTCAACGTTCGCTTCAAGGAAATAGTATCGGCTCGGAGAGATCGTTTAAGTCGGCTAAACGATTTTAATTACTGTTATGCGTATTCTTCGAGGAGGAAACTCTAATTACAGCGCGAGCGGTGCACCGTTTAATCGAAAGTGATTCGCCGATTCCCGCTCGAGTAAGCGTTTCCCCGATCGGCCGGTGTTCGAGATTTGTCTTTTCAGAAATGGAATCGGACGTGGCTGATTATATCGCCAGGCGAACCGTACACGACGTATATCGCGCGAGTTTTATCGATTATTCAGTGGCAAGACAGTAATGCGGATTACACGACTTCTACATCTAGTTTGTAAATTACAGCGCCATTTCTGGATCGGAGAAAAGAGGCTGATGGCCGTTCCCTTCCGTTACGATACGGGAAATCCATTAACGGTCTTGTTGTTCGAACAACTAAGAAACTCTGGTAATTATTGTAAAACATTTAGACAAACGTTCGCTCCTGTCACCGCTCAAGTATGTAGATAATTATTTTCTGTAACGAGTGCCTGTTAATTTCACTTACGAATATGTGTTTAATATATAAACTTTAATGAGGTAATTGTTTCAGATCTTTGAACGTTTTAATTAATTAAAATCTAAAAATTCTTCTCAGACCACAATCATAAAGAACAAAAATTCTCTAAACTGTGTCTATCCTATAAATATAAAATTATTATACAAAACAGTCGGTTTCAATTGATTTCTATTTTCCTGAAAAATTTTCTGGAGGTATTGTAATAATGTTTCGCTAGTATCGCGAACTTTCCAACCGACAGAGTCCGGCCCGCCAGCCGATATTGCCAGCGTCCACCGAAAAAGTAATTAAAAGCGAAATGTGTCCCAAGTTGCTGGCTCAACGTGAATCGACCAAGTGCACTTAAGCTCGCCGCCGAACATGAATGTAATTCCCGCACACATTGTCGTGCAACGGTGGTTGCAAACGAGGGTGTACGACGACGGGTGTGGGCGTATGTGCTCGCGTTAACACCACCAACACCTATAGCCCGGGTTTCGAAGCATGCATGCCAGACCGGGCTCGTTCAAAGGGCCCCGATTAAATCTCACCTGGCTTAATATTATTATTTTACGCGGCGCCTACCAGTGAGAACGGCCAGGAGGAAATTGGAAAGAGAGGGAAAAACGTAGATAATGCCAGTGGATAAAAGCGAATGAAGCCACTTGAACGATTTCTGAGCTTCCACCGTCTATTCCGACCTGTAACTAAAACTGTTCCGAGAAAGGAGCTTATCTGATCACAGTGTTGCAAAATAAAAACCAACGTGATGATTTTAATTCACAGGGAAGCTCTTGATTCAATCAATTCGGAATAAAGTACAACATAAAATACTGTAACCAGACTAGCAAAATAAAAATTAACTACATCGTTCCTAAGAAACAGGAGTCGAATAAATTGTCATTCAGTAACACTTGAATTACCATATTAAAATACAGAAATAAAATAAGACACAATCCTGTGCTGCTTGATGACTTTACCATTTCTGTTCAGCGACTCCAGTTAACTTCAACAAAACCTGACGCAGAAATTGTAACAAGAAAACTGTCGCAAGAACGGCCGAGCTTCCCGGAACTGAAGTAAATTTTCCAAGAGAATCTCATTCAAGGAGAACATCGAAGAAGAGAAGCACCGGAGCACCGGGTGTACACGAGTCGGTATATATTTTTGAGCGAGCGCATAAATTAGAGCTCTGCGTTTAATAAGCGCGTCCCGCGAGAACCGGATCGAGAGAGCAGGAACTCTATCTCTCCGGCAGGCGAGCCTTAATGTTTTCATACGCCTCGATCTCGATTCATCTTTCCTCTTCTGTTTTCGACCCTCCTCCGATTCCGTCTCTCTGCTCGTTTTCTTCCGGACGAGATATCGCTCGACGCGATGCGTCCTGTGAGAAAGGATACACCGAGAGAGAAAGAGAGAGAGGTAGAGAATCTCCGTGCCAGAGTCCGGACTACAGAAAAATTTATAAAACGAAGCAACAAATTGCTTCTGGTAGAACCTGTAATACTCGAGCGGAACACATTGTAGACAGGATGCGTTGCGAACACTCGAAACCGTTCTCTATGGGCTTGTTCGTCGAAAACGAAACAAATTTTTATAATTAGAAGCTTGAAAACGGATTTTTTGGACCGCAGATGCTGCGGAACAAGATTGCGTCGATCGTCAGAATTATTCTTATCGTATTAGTAATATTACTGGCTCTTGCGGTAGTTGGAGGAGCGCATTGTAAATTATTGAGTAATTGCAAAGAGATTTGGTGGCCCGGTGGTTTAATAGTGCTTCTTTGGGTTTCTCGATAAAATCGTACGCTCCGGAGAAACTAATCCGTTGATCACACGGGATCATCTGCCCCTTATGCGGTAACGACCCCCTTTTAGACGAGCATTACGCAATTCAAATATTATTCAAAGGCTAAAAGCCAGGGGGCCACAGGGTGCAGATGACGTAAAGGGGGTAGGGGGTGGATGTGTTTGCGGGGGCAGCGAGTCCTTTAGTATAGTGTTACAGGAAAGACGGTCCTCTATAGGGGCACCATTCTTATCCCGCTTCTAATTGTCCAAATTCTTGGAAACTTCAAATATAATCTTATTAATCTTCTAACAATTTCTTAGTATTTTAAACTCATTAGTAGACTGCGGTTTTATGCATTTATGATAAAAATGGCTGAGTGTTTTACACAGAAATAAATTTTTAAGAGTCTGATTTCATCGAAATTTACTGTAGCTTTAGCAATGTTCGTCTGTTTTTACCTTAATTAACATTATCTTACGATTTTAAGCTAATCGAATAATTTGTAAAAAATGTTGTACAACCACATATGGGCATATGAACATTTTCGTGTTTTATGGCAATTTTTAATCAGACTATTGTTGTCACCACCGCCTGAAAAGTTGGATAGTCACCTCGCCAGGACACCTTTCAGCGGGAAAAAAATATCGACTGGCCAGGATCCAGCTGTATTTGAAGGTATCTGATTTCCACATCCGATTACACGCTACAACGCCAAACGATCTAGCTCCTCTTGTGGATAAATATTTGAATAATAAGTGTAGATCATGGAATTTTTATGAACGCAAAAAAGTCGATGAAAGTGGATCCTAAAAAGTGTTAGTTTCATATTTTATTCAAACCCTTCGGAGTGACTTTTCTATCAGCGACGAAATTCCCCTGACAATTTCTCAAAACAATATCAATAGATAAGATCCTTCTTTTAAATTACGAAAGCTACTCGACGTTCTCATTTAGAATGAAAATGAAAATTTTTCGCAAAATGGTCCAGAACAGAGCACACATGCTAAAACCAATTTCCCAGGAGAAAATCACGCAGAATCCAAAGCACCTTCTAGAATCGAAAGTGCAGAAGCTTCCTGTTGAAATGCTTAAGAAAACAATATACACCAAACGAGCCTGAAGTGCAGCTTTCAACTTCCCCTTCAGCTACTTTACGTTCACAGCCCGAGGTTCAGGTTTTGCGTTGTTTATGTCCGGCGGCCGGTAATAACATTGTCGATTTATAGGCTTTAATCATCGACAATTTCTCTACCCTCTGACGCCTACCGTGAACGATAACGACACCATAAACATCGTCCGGGGGCCGGGCAGAGTTTTTCCGCGATTCGCGGATCCAGGAATTCGCGGAGCACGCGCGCGGACGATATTCAAATGATTAAACGTACGAGCGAGCAGGGGCGCGTTGCGTTGCGAGCGGAAGCGTTTCGCAGGCCTAACAAGCCTCCGGTGAACGGTAATAAGGAATATCGGGACGTTTAACGAGCCTCGTAAAACCGTTATTGTTACTCGAACGGCATCAATAGGCGCTATCTTGTTTTACTGTTACTTACGTTCGTCGTAATAAAGTTTCGCTGCGCGCTCGTACGCGCTCCTCGCGGAAACGCTGGCCACGGTGTACGACCAGTAAATTGCGATACGCCTAACGAACGAGAATCGAACCTGTTTCGCCACGAGTGAACACGATTTTGATCGTGAACCGGGTTTTGAAATACTGTTTCGCCCGGTGAGGATGCGCTAATGGCCCATTCACTCTCTTCCGCCGTGGAAAATGGGGTGTTACACTAATTATTTTCTACTGCGCTTTCGATAGCGCGTTTGCGAACGTTCGAGGAATATGTGCGAATTTTCATCGCCAAATGTGATTGGTCTGCAAAAAGTTGTGGGGTGAATTAGAACGAAAAAGAGTCGGGATACGTTGTAAGATGATTTTCAATGATTAAGGATTTTCATCGAAGATGTTAATCGGTTTGAACTGCGGTGTTGACGATGTTACAGTAAGTTAATTTACATATTTGGGAAAAACATTCTTTACGATTTTTCATAGAAAAGCAATTAATCCTAATTAAATTCGATCCTGTTAGATGGCTCTGCAGTTGATAGGGGTAGCTACCTATTAATCGATAGAATTCACCATTAGGTCTTGAAACAAATTACTTCGCCTAATATTTTGACACTAGAGAAAGAAGTCAGGTGCTTGAAATATTGAGTAGGAATTATTGGCCCAATTTCTGTCACTGCCACCCCTTTGATAGGGCGCGCCATTAACTATGTAGATTTCAGCTCTGAGATAGCTAATATCCTGAGTCAGTGTCAGCGGACTTTGACAAACAAGATCCCAATCTGGTTTGCCGTGACAATAATAGAAAATTGATCGTTATTGGCGAGCCCTACCACCGAAGATGACAAAATTCATCATTCCTTGCTTGTAATTTTGCACATATAAAATATTTTTCTTAGTCTTTCTTGCGAAGGTAGGTTCGTAAAGTTCTCGTATGAGGAATTCCGAAGCAGAGGAAATTCAATGAAAAACCAACATTGTACGGCACAGAGGTCTGCGTGCAGACCAGCAGGGATCCACACAGCCAGTGTTCGAGAACGTGTAAAAGGCAACGTGCGTGACATAGCAGCACTAGAAGCGTTTCCCGCTGAAATTAGGCATAGCACGCTTTGCATTCGGCTTGTCGATAACCTCTGCGGCCTTCCTTCCCGCGAATTTGCCGTCGGGGCGATTCCATTTTTCTTCAATTCTATCTACCCCTCGTGCACGAGAGACTTCTTGCAATGAAAGCAAACTCCGCCTGAATATAATTCCGTAGCCGTAAAAAAAAGCTTCTGAATAAAACGCACACACGCCTGGTAACCTTCATTTCGATTTCACTTTTTCTACGTACCATGGAGAATTGCTCGGAAATTTGAATTTTTACCTATGATAAACGTACACATGTACTACGTGCACCGAACGATTGCGTGCAGTCAACTTTATTTATGGACCCGAGGTCAGTCGATTTGGCATATTAAGGATTTCATTTTTATTAGCCTCGAACGCCGTATTACGTTCACTATTTTTATTTTTAGCGAAGCGACGCGACGGTCCGTGGGAGTACGTAGCACTCGAAAGTCCGTGGACCTTTGCGTCACGACAGTCTAATTTCCATTGAGACGTCGCGAACGCAGCGCTATCGTTCAGATGAACAACAATTCGACAATGTTAACACATTATCTATCGGGAATGATTTCATAATTTTTGAAAGTCTATGGTCCAAAAGCTTATAAACAGAAATGTCCGCAGTCTACCAATCACGAATAGTTACGTAATTCCCAGTGAAAAGCTTGAGCAAGAGTTCCAATACGTATATCCCCGGAGCTGAAAACACACTGCTCCAAAAGATGGCTTCGCGAAGGGATGTAATCAGGTGGTAGCAAAGATTCCTATAGCGGGGTGGATTCGCGCGGAGGCGATCGAAGTGCTAGGATCTAGAAGGAGGCAGGCAAAAAGCGTAGTGAAAATGAGCGTGAGGTAAGGAGCCGGGTTGAAAAAGAAGAATCGAGGAGTGAAAATAAAACGAGTGGAGAATAGAGAGAAGGAGAGAAGGAGCGCGCGAGAAAGAGGTAGGTCGGTCGGTTTTGCGAGCGTAGGTAGAACGGAGCAACTGACCAGCCGAGCCGTGTCAGCCAGGCAGCCAGTCAGCCAGCCAGTCAGCCAGCCAGTCAGCCAGGCAGTCAGGCAGGCAAGCAAGGCAGAGGCAGAGGCAGAGGCCGAGGCAGAGGCAGAGGCAGGCAGAGCTCGGCAAACGCAAAGCAAGGCAGCAGCGTGTTGCGGCTCGGCTAGGGCCGTCGGCGGACGCGTGAGTGAGTGGCCGATATCTCGCGAGGGGATCAGAGGATCGTTCGCGTGTTTCCACCCGGGCTGCCACCCGCCGAACCACGGCGAACCCCGGATCCCGCAACTCCCGCAACAACCCTAAGTAACTGACTCTCCCCTGCTGGCTACCCCCGAGGCTGCAGACTCGCCAGCAACTCGCCAGCCTTGCTAGCTAGCTCGCTCGCTTGCTTGCTTGCTTGCCTGCTTGCTTGCTTGCTTGCTTGCTTGCTTGCTTGCTGGGTAGCTAGCCCTGCTAGTGCGACCTGAACCCCCTCGATCCACCCCCGAGACTCACCCCCAACAGCTCCGACAATCACCGACCCTGTCCACGTGTCTCGCTCACGGTGATTTTCATTTCCGCGGCACTTCACCGAACGATATATCGCCGCGACGCGACGCGACGCCTCGGGAAAAAAGCCCCACCCAGCCCGCAAGTCACCCGACGCTATTGCGACTCCGTTTTCCCGAAAACGGGGACGCTGTTCGCGGATTTCATGAACTGGACGTTGTTCATTCGAGATGGGACAGTCTTAACACGTTCGCTACCACCATTTGTTTCGTTGCCTAGCATCCATCAATAACGCTCAACTCACAAAATTACCGGTTTTGTATCTCTCAATTATTGATAACTATTATGATTATACCTGTATGTATTTTTCCGTCATATTAACATTTTATTAATGTGTCGAGTTGTCTACTGTAGTCTAATCATAGCACTTCTGGATCCCTGGAATCGAGGTTCTAAGCACAAATACCCGTTCCACACAGACCGTTACCATTCGCGAAGAGTGTCGAGCAAATTCCAATCCCACGGGACAGAAATCGCGGAAAGAATCGTCGGAATTGATATGGTCGATTCTGTAGTCGACGGATACGTGACGCGATGCCGTAAAGCGGCTTTACACGCTCGAATATAAAACGAACATTGCGCGAACCAGGTGGCAGAAGGAGAAAGAGAGAGAGAGAGAGAGATCGTGCAATCAAGACGGTGGTTTTGCTTTGCTCTATTCATAAGTAACGTGAAATATGCCGTAAAACTGGCGAAACGGCGCAAACACGGCCCTGCGGGGCACGGCCGGCATAATTCGTCATAACTGGGCTCGTATATGCGTTCGCGTGCGCCTTAATTTACGCTAAACGGACTTTATTACCGGCCGACCGTTTATTGAATGTATGGAGACGTTGTTAATCAATTTCACGAGCGTTGAATGATGTTTGACCGGATTGTGACGGTATCTTGACGCGACCGCAGCTGTAAATCAAGTTTAACGATCGTCTTAGACTCGTTTCCGTGTTTCCTGACGCTGTTTCACGAATCCGTTGCCACCGAAGATGTTGACACTGTTTCTGATGTCGGCTCTAACACTTTGGAATCTGGACCTAGTGTTCGGAACGAACACATACTTTAAAAATGTTCAACTAATTTTTAAAAACGCAAAATAAACAAGTGCTCGCAGGTGGTCTAATCATGCCCAATAACTAAGGGAGCTAATCTCTAATCGATCAACCCCCGGCAAGGTCGTTCTTCCAATTACTCCACTTTTTCGTCTGGGATGCTAACAAAAAAGGTGTATACAGATTTCCAAAGCGACAATAGGGCGTTTTTTCCGTGGACGCAAACTTGAATGTCTGGAATTACGATTGCCACCGGGGGTATAAGGGTTGCTTGTTTGTTCCGCCCTTTTTTCGTTGCCGCAGTATCGGCAATCCCGCTATTGATTATATAGAGAAGAAATCGAGTCTGGTATGATAAATCGGGAGGGCTGACAGCGTCGCGACTACCGTCAAACCCCTCTACCTACCACCCCTCCTCATCCCCTATTTTTCTCTTTTGGTTCCAGAGAGAAGGGTGGTCCGTCCCCATAGAGACCCTCCGGACTCTGGACCCCATGGAACACATTATGGAGGCACGAAGGGAAAAAGCACGGGGCTATTGTGAGATCCCGGCCAACCAAAAAACCTAACC
The DNA here is from genome assembly GCA_916610255.1 of Lasioglossum lativentre. Taxonomy (NCBI): domain Eukaryota; kingdom Metazoa; phylum Arthropoda; class Insecta; order Hymenoptera; family Halictidae; genus Lasioglossum; species Lasioglossum lativentre. Next base: position 19,074,307 of record OU744358.1, read on the forward strand.
AACCAAAATCTACCGAAATCGCCCCTCTACACCGCCCCGCCCATCTTGTTATTTCGATTCGAGTCCACTGCGCAGCTTCGTTCTTTGACGTCATGGAATTTAATGGCGATTTTTGGATTTCTGTGGTTTTATGGGATTGTGCCTCGGTCCTGCACGCGAAGCTTTCTCAACCCTCTGTGAGTAGAAAATGATACATTCAAAATTTTTAAAGCTCATTGTAAAAGCAAAGCTTCAATCTTCAAATCTATACAAGATTCAGTCATGAAAAAGATTTTCCAATGATTTTAGAAGTGTTTCGATGTGCAGCGTTTTATAGAAAAAACCTGTCTTGGATTTTCCATCTGCTACATGATACAAAAATATCTGATAAAAAAAATGAAAGGTGGGCTGTAAAAGTAGAGGTTTCAAACTTTAAAATAAGCTCAATATCATTGTGGTACAATCATTTTTTACGAAGTTATAGCATTTTGAGTATCAACTATTTTTCGAAAATCGTAATTTTAGTGATTGAAGTAAATACACCGATCAAAATGATTGAAGTACTGTAGTTGAAAAGGAAAGTATCCAATGGCAGTCTAAAGAGTGTTCCCCCAACTCTCACGGTGGTAATTTGCTTAACAGCGACGGGGCTCGAGGCAATCGCCGGGTTCCGAGAGTGGCTCGAAAGCCTAGCCCGTTGAATGGAGCTTGTCAGGATTACCAGCGTTTCACTTAATAGCTCATTATAATCAAATTAATAACACCAGTCGAGACGTAACGGAGGGTGACGCTTATTACATCGAGACATGCGAACGGAGCCGTACCGCCCGCGCCCCCGCCGATCAACCCTTTACCAGGTTTCTGCGACATCCGCGTTTTTCATTCGCGTGCAGAAACCTCGCGAATTCCTACGTTCTGGACACACGAAAGTCTAATTGAAATTCCTGTTTTCCCGTGAAATCTGCACCACATTTCAACGACATTTTCCAATCAATTTTAGGGGATGAAACTGGTGATATTCGGATCGCTAAAAATGATTAAATGTGTAGCTGTTAGGCACAATGCTACTAATTGTCAGTAATCGATCAAGTGCTACAATGGATATTAATTTTATATTAACTTTTATGTATAACCCATACAAACCATTAATCCCAGAGAAGTAATTAACAGCAGTAGCAAGCAACTATTTTAACAAACAAGAGAACAACGGTGCAAACGAAAAATATGGTAATCTGTCGAACGAATCACCGGCACAGAATACATTAGGTCATTTCGCAGGGAATTAACGTAATTCCCGGCACGTCCATTTTCATCGAGCGCGATGCGGATTCATAAATGAATAATAAATGATATCTGTTCACCTGTGGTCGGATAACGTATCGCGTATCCATCGTATATGAATTAATCATTGAAAAATCTGCCCCGACAACATTCGCGTTTTATGTAAAACGGTCGTTAAGCTGGTGTATATAACATTTCTGTCAGCGGTGGGACTGTTCGCGTGGAAAATGCCTTTATGTACCGATGACTGGCTCGGCCTCCGTGGAAATCGCATCTAAATTAACAGATTTCGATCGACGTCTTGCTTATTCATGAGATTTTTTTCAACGGTTCGACAACTAGACTCGTTCCTGATCAACCTATCCTATCGGATGAGAACCGATATCTCTCTCTCTCTCTCTCTGTCTCCCTCTCTCTCTTTCTTTTTTTGTTTAACCGGCTCTCGCAAATAACTAGATACGCGTATGCTAATCGGCCGACGATTACCGACCTCAAATGTGTAATTTCGAGGCGACGCGACGCATCCGGGATCGTTCTCATAATTGCCACGAAATTACGAAGTGCGACTAGTTTTGCTAAACATTCACGGCTTCTCTATTACGTTGCCCAATCTACTGATGTTTTTCCGTGTCGCTGATTATTAGATTCTCCTCGCCTGTTGACATTTATTTGCTCGTTTATTCAGTCGATCGAGTCTCTTCCTGCGACCCAATTAATGTTTAGATTTTAGAAACGATTTTCTAAGCAACATATACTGCATGTTACATTTTTAATGTTTAATAGGGGAAAAACCTTTATTATCCGAATTTATTTGTTCGTTTTCATCCATTTTCTTTCAATCACCCAATCAACGTCCTGTATACAGAAATAATTTTTAGAATCATTGTAAAAGAATGTTGTGAGTCGATGCTGAATGTTATCAGCGGATGTACAATATTTAATGTATGTCACATTGTTAATGTTTAATATTAGGCACAGTTTTTTGTTGGTTTTAATGTTTGCTCGATACGGGATCGGCCGCGAGTCTCGCGAGTCCATCGCGTTTCGATTAAAGCTCAAAGGCGCGTTATCGGCTATCAGCATACAATCTCCCGAAATAATCTGATAACTGGAGTGCAGAAATTTCGTGTTTGAGCTCGAATCTTATCAGGGCTTACCAATATCTTCGCAACTACCATTGATTCCGATCGCCAACCGATAAATTTTGTTTGAACGTACCAATATTCTCTTTTCGCGACTCGATCATTGTATTTGTAAACATTCTCGCTTTTGCCCGTGAAAAATCGAAAGTATCCAACGACGTTACAACAATAACATCCTTAATAACAATATCAACATGTCCTTACGATCTTTAAACCCCCTGTACAATACTGAAACTATCAATAGTAAGTTGAAGCAGACACTAATTCAAATAAATTGATTATTTATTAGTTTCTAGGTCCTCTGTTTTAATTTCTCACTTCAGCATTATACAGAAAGTTTCAAAATTGTACAAGTTGTGGATGTTACAAAGATGAGGAGGAAAAAGTTACAATGTTCTTCGGAAGCAGATACTAATCAAACCAAAGTCTTTTCGTTCCAAGGTCCCCTGTTTTAATTCTTAGCGGTCAATAAAATTAATATCTTGACCTTTGCGAAACAGCGGCCGCCATATTGGAATTCCCCGCGTGTAGAATAATTTTCTGCCCGGTAAACTTCCTCCAGCGATTTCTCAATCGCTGCAAATTCATAAATTTACATCGACAGATTTGAATTGACTTGTATAGCATGTCAAACGTCGCACACGATCAAAATGACATTGGCAAAAATATTTCCTAGCCGTGCATGACATGTGCCAGACATTTTTCTAGTTTCTGATGGAGAAATCAATAAAACAGTTGATGAATTCATGCGTATGGAATTTTAATCATTCTCGTACTGTTTACGATCAGGGACAATTAGCACGACTCAAAGACGGCGGAGATACATCGAGAAAAGCTTTTAATCTCGTCCGAAATATGTATAATGCGTGTGCAATTACAGATAAAACGAAAGGTCCTACCAGAAAAATTCACTTTGTGAGCATGCTCGAGCTGCTAGATATTCTGGACAGCGTAGACTTTTTACAATTAAACACTTGTAGTATCACTTCTCCCCATTCGTGTCCTATTTCAACGGAGAAACGGGGCTGTCCAGATAATCAAAGCGTTGCCTCCAGTATACAGTGGCGTGCGAAACTTTCGAGACAATTAACTTCCTTATTTTATTACGAAGGGAGAAACGTCCCCTTCGGGTAGACTCGATATTTCTTCGGTATACTTCTATTTTTTGGACTGGTGCGCGGTGTGCCACAACGTTCTATTCTAAAAATATAAGGCTGATGTGTATCATCTAGCTCAGCTAAATGAATTTCTTCAAAATCCTGAATTTATATTTTGATAATGTTCGTTGAGGGACTGCAGAGAACGTTTTTCCTGGATTTAAATAAATTTGATCGAAGATAGCCAGAGCACGATATTAAACATGTCGCTAGAATGATATCTGGCAAATATTTAATTTGAAATATAGTTTGGTGAACAACAATCTTTACGCAGAAACTTAAACTTTAACATAGCTAACAATGTTATATTTGACTGAATGAAAATATAATAGTAAATCAGCTACTCTTTGCTCCAAATAGCGATCACAGTAATCGGTAAAACGTATTCGAGCATCAGCAAGTTCCCCATCAGATTCCAATTGAATCTCCGGGTCCAAATTGAAATATTTCCGGAATGCCTAACCGAGTGAAGTAATCGAGTCGTTCGCGGGCAAAAGATAACCAACGTAGCGCGAGCAACGTTGCAGGCGGCCTAGGTTGATTTATGGCCGCCCCCGTACGATATTCTCGTAAAACCCCGTGTATCTTTCGTTACACTGGTTTCGTGTGCATAATCTTATCAGTCGCGTTTACGACTGTCGCATAGGCGTAAATAGAAGCTAAACAACTCCCCCGGGGACAAATATAACCACCGATAAATGTACATTCTATCTCGTGAAACGCTTGTTATCGCGCCGGTGCATCGAATCCTAATTTTCGAGAACTTTCTTACCACCATCTTGTACCTGAATGCTTCCCGTTTCCGCTGTTCCTTGCTACCGTTCCCGGTTTATCCTTGTTATCTTTGGGACGCGTGTTTGACGAGAAAGTGCACTGTTTGCAAATATTGCCGATAAGGAAACGTCTAAGCAAATATTCTTTGGGTAAATTGATGGGGACCCATTGATGATTATAATAGTTGTGTGTGATTAAACGATTAAGATTAAAGTTAACAGGATTAAAGCAATCGAAATATAAATTCTTTTTATATTCGATCAAACGATAAACAGATCCCCACATTTTTATAATCCTGATGGAGACCAGGTTATATTTTTGAATTAGAATTGCAGACAAGCTAAATTCTCACAAATACTCACGGTAGACTACTTATTCATAATGAATACACGCCTCAAATTCATAATCGCTCATAATCTACTATCGATTTTAAAATGAGATAGAATTATCTATCGAAACCAATTCTCGAGATTTCACAAAACACGCTCCGGTATTTTGGTTATCCGATATAATCATCCTGTTATAATCGTCGTTCATTAATCAATGGTCCTATAGCGCGTCAACTTGAACCATTGAGTAATTCCGCGTTCAAAGCGAAATTATTTTGAAACGCGTCTATATTTAACAAACGATCTTATCAGACATGGAACAAGATGGCGAGTAAAGATGGATCTGCAACTCCTAATCGGCAGAAAAGCACGTGGGGAATCGTGGATCTTGCAGACCGGAATTACGTGTCACGTTTTATTAATCTTGTTACGGTGTGGTGTTTCGTTTCGAAGCCACCGGGTCGTCGGACCAACAAGTACGTCACATTTCACGTTCTCTGTCAATCTTAATTGAATTCACCACCCAAGTGAAAACCGCTGAACTGCGATTGGGGCCCTGTGGCTCGAGGAGATCGCGTAAAGTGTTCTCAACGAGCGACAATTGCGTCGTGTCGCGACTTGAACGCGACGAATTATGATTACGTGAATTGCGACCGGCGCCAATCGGCTTCGGAAGTTTGCGGAAAACGAAGTACTCGTTCCTTTCTAGCATGTTTAATGAAAAATGTCTAGCTAAAGCACCACAGAACAACAGGATTTTATTTTAGACTCACTTCTAGCTTGTCGGGCCAAAAAGTTCAAAACCAAGCCACCTGAAAAGAAGAATTTGTCAAAGACTGTCCTATCCATCCGCAAGAAGACTGAACGGCCCGTCAAAGTCCCGAAATGAACTCATCACCGGTTCGGTTTCGATCGGTTCACACGCTCGCGATCCCCGGTGTTGCGATCGATCATTAATTCCCGGCGCGATAGCGATCACCTCGGTGGACGTCCGCGTCTATGCCGTCTAGTCTCCGCTAAACAGAAGTTAACGAGCGGCTACCGGATCGCCCCCACGGCATGCTAATTTCACGGTAGTTGGCCCGGAATACATCACGGAATACATCACCGAATACATCACACGGAGAAATCTACATACCGACGGGCTTGGGCACGTTCCTCTTGACCTGCATCCACTTATACGTTGGAACATGGGGTTGTTGCTGTTGTTGTTGTTGTTGTTGTTGGGGATGGTGCGCGTGTGGATGCTGTTGATGATGGTGTCCATGGGCGTGCTGGTGTTGATGCTGAGGATGTCCTGGCTGTTGTAGCACGTGGTAATTAGCCGGGTCAGGGGTCTCTTCCTTGTAATGTCCAGCGGAATGATTAGAGTAGTCGTTCTGCCGGATCTGAGAATGATAGTGTATGGACTCTTCGGCGGGGGGCAGTTGGTGGAGATAGTTGGTGGTGCCGGCGATCTGATAGTCGGCCTCGTGATGGTGATGGTGATGGTGGTGGTGATGACTAGAAGACTGATGGTGCAGCTCGTGCTCGTTCCTCGAGTGGCCGGGCACCATGGAGCTTTGGTGGATGCTGCCGGCCGAAGGCGCGTGGTGATGGTGATGGTGGTGCTCGTCCCTGTAGCTGGTTGCCTGCTGGACATGGTAGGTTTGTTCAACTGGGCCATGAGTCCCGTTTTGCGGTTGACTGGCATAGGAGGACGAAGCGGACGCGTAGTCCAGGTTCGTGTAGCTTAGCCCGTTCTCCGAGGAGATGATGGCGGTGGTGGTGCCATCCTCCTGCAGGACCCCACTGGACGACGAATAGAACCCTTGCGGAGGTGTCCCAGATTCCGCAGCAAGGAAACTCTCCGAGGAGGAAGATGAATACGGTGAGACCGCTGTCTGAGGAAAGTAATGAGCCGGCGCCAGCTCCGGTGAAGGCGGCACGGGCACGTGTCCGCCGACGGACACGGGCTGGTGATGATGATGACTCCCCTGTCCCGTGCACACGTAGTTCGGGTATGAGTCAGGCTTGCCGTAGGTTCCGTACATGCCCATGTCCATCATCATCATCCTCGTGGCGGTGGTTCGGATACATCAAATTGTCCCTTCGACCGGGGTCCTTCACTGATCACTACGTTGCCGAACGATCCAAAAAAAGGGTGGGTCACCTTAAAGAGGATCATCGATCGGCATCGCCAACGAATGTCCGTGTACGCGTTTCGCGAACGAGTCCAGAAGCAACACAGATATCACAGACTGACGCACTCCTCCTGCAGGCTATATCCAGCTGTCTACTATTTAATTGAGCAAAGTTCAAGAGGTGTGATCGAGCGAGTCACTTTCGCGAGCAGATAACCTCGTTCCATGGATCGGTGGGCATGGTGATCGCGCGCGCGGCGGGAGCTCGGTCTCGTTATCAATGGGACGTTAGGGGTTCTCTGTCAGGTGGGTTCGTGTCGATCCGCGGACGCAGGCGCCAGTTATCCCGAGGCACCTCAGCGTCGCGACAGTGGACGCGGACCGTTACTCGCGAGGATGACGGAGAGAAGAAGATGGGAACCGAAGACGGAGAGAAAAAGAGAGAAAGAGAGAACGGAGACGCGCGTGGCCGTCGATCCGATCGACGAGGGTCGCTGTAGTGGACTGGCTAGGTGGACTCGCAGCTAGAAGGCGGCACGGTCGAAGGCTTGCACGCAGGTGAGAGCCGCAGGGGTCTACCGTGTGTCCAGTTCTCCGTCCATCTTCGTTGCCCCTGTATACCACTCTCGCTCCATCCTCGTCGAACCTCCGACGCAGAAGCGTTGCTCCCCGTACGCCGAACCGAGGAAGGCGCTGCCTTTCGTTCGAGGAGGCGTGCACCTCCCCGCACTCACGTGACGCTCCATGGGCGGAGCCAGCCAATCGTGAACGAGTCTGCGCGTCCGGCGCCCGTAGCCTCATGATGGATCACCGGAGCGAAATTTTATTTTTCGTCCGTTCTTTTTATCTGGCACGCTGCAGTTGACACTTATCGTGGCGGGTAGGTAGTCGAGTATTATATCTCCGTACCCACCTTCCAGGATCACCGTCCCTCCTCCTCCACCTCCACCTCCTTCTCCTCCTCCTCTTCCTACCTACCTCGTCTCTTCCCCTGGAACCAGCTACCCAGGCTGCCTTGCTGCTTTTGCCTGCTTTGCCACCGATGCTCTTTTCCTACGAGTCCTTTTTCAACGAGCCGGCGACCGGTCGTTGCAGCTCGCGCTCTCTGTGTACACGCGTGTCCCACCTGTCTACGGACACCGACGCGACGTCGTCCTGCACTTTCATTAAGCCCTGACGGTTGATGGGTTAATTATGGGACGCGAGATCGCCGAGCCACGCCGCGGCGCGCACAACGCCGCGCCGCGCCGCGCCGCCGAGAAAGTTGGTCGCGTGGTCCGCGTCCCGATGACAAGTATACGTTCGTAACCCGACAACCTATCGTACCGAGCAGATTAACGGCGTGATTTGTAATCCTGAGAGCAGGATTGATGCCTTGGATCCGGGCCGTGTGATTACGGGTTGATGGAGCTTCAGGAGGAATTTGGGGAATCGACGCTTTGTTTCGCGGTTAACGCTTTATTTTTATTTTCAGCTTATTCACCATATTACAAAGGAAAATATTATTACTTTCTATTTTGTCGGAATTCAGGTAGAAAATTTTTATTTTTAGTAAAAATCCGCAGTCTGAAATGTACCCTACTGGAGCAATCAATACACTAATGCACAGAATGACACCGATGTCCCGAACATCTGCAGACACTGATAACCCAGAAGTTGCATTCGCAAGATGCATTTGTCGAGCATTACATAAGGGCGGCTCGTGCAAAGGCGATCCGTGCTGTCGGAGGGCTGCATCCCATGGAACGGACCGAGAGGAAGAGCCAGACGGAGGACGCGTGACGGGCCCATGGGACGTCTGGTACCCCATGTGGGTTCAGTGACAGGATGACACATTCCGCCGTGAAAGTTTTAGGAGAGCGGCCCCGTATCAGCGGTTCAGTCAGATGAGCTTATATCGAGGGCGCCACCTGCGGCCACCCGCGACATCCGTACCCCGTCCGTTCCCCGTGGCATCAAGATCAGGAAATCTTCATCTTGATCGAACTCTCTTCCCTGACAGTCTCATAGTTCTGATTCTCACTGTCGGCCGATCTTTTTCACCTGAACGCGCCCGTACATACTCTTCCCATATACCTAACCTGGCCGGCCTACATCCGTCCCTTTCGCTCCTTTGATTCGTCGGTGTTCGTTATGGCTGCAGTGTCTTTTCTGCCGTCGATAAAATTGCTAATTGGCATCGGGCCAATCGGTGTGTGCCGTTCGTATGCACCTTTCCGCGACGTGGTCCACTTTGCACGATCCGTTTCCACACTGTTGATATACTTGCTCCGCGCCCTCGAATTAATACGGCATTAAAATATTACTAATTGGCAGCTGGAGAGCGTGCTACCAACGCGTGCAGCTTTCTCCGTTGCAATGCACTTTGGTTTCTGATTATTGCTTTTGGATTTTTATACAAGCAATTTCGTGGCTAGTGTAGCTAGTAAATTTTGTTATAAAATCGATAGTGTAGTAATCAGTACGATAGATTTTATTTTCCTAATTTCAGATTTACCAAATTATTTTGACTTTGTACGGTTGATTTTCGAGCATTCCGATTCAGCAGTCGCTTTAATGCAGATGTTTGTTTTGCACGCAAGTAGTCAAGTCAACATAACAGAAAATTAATGTCTCCACGCGTTTATTATTCACTTTTTTTTTACAGCAAACTGGTAGATCAAGATATCCTTCAGGAACATTTCTATCCTCTTACATATCTAACTACGTAAATAAAATAAATGACCACAGGAATTTTTTTAAAGGATTTCATCTACGCTCGTCCGACACATCAGAAAAAAGATATTAAATGTAAGTGCACATTAACTGAAACGAGCTTGAATATTTATGATCAACGTTCTTGCAATAAAACGGGCAATCAAATTTGTCATTACTTCGTAAATAGAAATGTCGCATAACTAAAAACGACGCGTAAGAACATAAACAATCTTTCCTAAAGATTTATAATATTTCCTGCATCTATATCTTTTACAGTTTTAATCCACTGATTAAGAGAAAAGTGTACTAATTAAGAACGGGAGTCTCTGGTTTCGTGGACTTTGTTCTTTTGCTTATCGGTGGATTTGCTGCTTTTGTGACGAAAACGAGCACATATGATACGAAACAGTGAAGAAAACATTTAAACAATCCAGAAGCACTGTTTTAGTACTTATTATTTATCGAGTGAAAAATGTGAATCTTGAGGAAGGTTTGATAAATTCTTTGTCAAACACAATTCTCGATTATGAATATACCAGTTACTAATTAATTTTGATCAATTATTAAACTGTGGATTTTGTACATTTGTAACAAGAATATGGATAAGTGAAATTTAAAACGGCAGGAATATTTTATACTCGATTCTACAAAATTATTAAAGAAAGTAACATTCATTGCTCGTATATGACAATTGATGCAGACCATTTTTATTTTGCATACAGATCCACAGTCTACTTGTTAAGGCAGTCTACGGCAGTGTTTCGAATAATCTGATGACACTACATTTAATTTGCGACAAAACCAGCTGGACAATCGATCGTTTAAGAGATCCACGAAGATCCAGAGACCCGCCCATCACCGCACCGGTTCAAGGTTAACAATCAATTGACTCGCGAGCAAAGACAAAAGAAGTGACAAATCCGCGGTCCACTATCAACGAGCACGTCGGGAGCATAGTCAACATTTGGTGGGCAACACGAAAAAGAAGCGGTACTTTCTCAAAAATTCGGGCGGAGCAGAGACCCGAAATGTTTCTCGAGGTCTCTATCTCTCCAGGGACTATCCTCGTCGCTATCCTCGTTGGTATTCCGCCTCTCTTACCTTTATTTCACGCGGTTTCCTGACTTTCTGCGTTTTCCATCGCAGAATAGAGTTGACTCTTCTATAGACAGCGCTATGCGTTGTAAAGACCAGGTTTTCCGGCAGAATGGCAGCGTCTAGCCTCTCAATAGACAGCTGTCCGTCCGTCAGCAACCTCCCGCCGGATTGTTGTGACTGGTTGTTTGAGTGACAAGAGGGCAGACACTGTGGCCGATGCTTAAAACGTGACATTGTCGGCCGCAATTATTGTTGCCCGCTTAAACGGAACGTCTTGGTCGCCGCCGCGCCGGGCTACGATAATTCTCGCGGTGACGCTGACATTGACCACCGACGGTGCTCTGGCTCTTACACGAATTCCGTCTGTTCACAATTTTCTGCATATTACGGCTCCTGCATTGTCGTAGAAATTCTACGGATTTTAAATAAAATAAAGGGATGAAATGATAATTAAATGAATGGCAGCGCGAGGAATTGATGCGAGTTCCCACTAATTCGAGGCAAGTGTGGGAACTATTCAAGACTTTAAACTTTAAATAAAGGAGTGGAGGCGTCGCGTCGCGTCGGATCGAAGGAAGAAAAATCGAGAAGCGAAGTTCACGAAGGAGGACGGGACAGTTCGGGAGTAAGTCGACGGGATGTTGTTGGTCGCAGATAAAAGGGAACTGCAGCAAGCTGCGACTGCGGCTTAGCATGACAATGCAGGTGCCTCATCCCACGTCAAAACCCAGCGTGGCGCCACGACAAGATAGGTACCAGACCGATCGACTGGTTTGTAATTGTTTAAGAGGATTAGCCGACGGGGCGAACTTTACGCGTGTCCGAGGCGATCGGGGGGTTTCGAGGGAGGAGTGTAGCAGAGGATCGCTGATATTTATCCCGACATTAGACTCGGCTAAACTCGAATTTACTCCTCTGATCCCGGAAAATTCCATTAAAACGCGCTCCGGACTGTTTGGACGAGAAATCACACGGCTCATCGGGCAACAATCGTGCGACCCGCTCCTAAACCCGTAATCTCGGCCCGAAACGGGATCCAGGAGAGGGCCTGTTCCTTCAGGAAGTAGGAATCGATCCGACGCGACGTTCCGTTGGATGTGTCTACAGTTCAACGGAAGATGGATCCTGCTGGATGTCGTGCGATGGATGTTTAATTTCCGGAAGAGGAGAGAGACAGTTTGACGATTTTGCTAAATTATTTTGATTGAGGTAGCAGTTTGGACATTTTCATGGAAAAAAAGGTATTACACAATTACCATTTCGTCATAAATGGTAAAAATCTTCTTGTTCTTCGAAGAATCTTCGCTTTCCACTAGAGCTAGAACCTCTACCCGGGTATACATAAGATACCCGGATACCCGAGAACCCATGAGATAGCCGAGCACCCGGGTACTCGGGTACCCGAGTATCTCATAAGACAGCCGTGTCCTCGGGTACCCGTGTATCTCGTGAGGATTCACAACTGGTTACAAGAGCTATTATTACCTGCGCCACCGCGCCGTATGCTTTATTTGAGTATTCGCTTAGTTCATATTTGTGTATAAAATAATAAATATGGAATATTTCTATTTTCGTAGAGAAACACTAATAAATTAGCGATTCGAAGCAAATGACTACGTTTAGAAATAACAGTATTTCACGCCAGAGAAAATTGCAAACGTCGTCGCAGACATGCACAAATGAGTAAAGAAATTAAAAAATCTAAGAACGTTGATATATTAATTTAAATTTATTAAAATCGTTAAAGAAAATAAGTAATCGTAATATATCTTCTGCTTCTTGCAATTGATGCAAACAATTCTTATTTTTTGCATAAAGATCTATCCAGTCTATTCATGAGATATCCAGGTACTCGGGTAATTTTTGTTTTCCCGGGTGCCTCGTAAGTAACAGCTCTACTTTTCACCTGAATGTTCACGGTCACCCGACCCAAATCCATTTCCGAAATTCGTCGCGCATCTTTCTTCTTTTTCCCCGATCTCTGTACCGTTGTGACCCAGATGTTTCCTTTTCGACAGCGTTTCCGAGGCTGTCATCGAACGGGAGGAGATCTAAATTCAACAACTATCGGATTGCATGGAGAATCTGCGCTCGTAGTATAGCAGGGTCGTCTGCCGATCGATCTTCCGGGGCCGAATTTTTCCATAATTCCGCCCATTTTCGAAATGGCGGCTCGGCTTTTTGTATGCGGCTCGCACGGAATCGTACCAGGGACATGGGAAACCCCGCACAATGGAGTCATCGATCATTCCGTATGAGAGTTCCTCGATTGCTGCTCTAACTGTGCCGGTTCTTGCCCACCGCGACCGTAATCGAGTGTATTTACGAATACGTCCGGGATCCCGTTGCAAATGCCCTTTGTATCTTTTCATTGTCTTCCCTCCGTCTCCGGGAAATCGATAGTCTCGCGGGAAACTCGTTATACAATTTCGCCGTATGAAATATTTCTTACCCCGTGTTACTTGTATAAATTACACCATTTTCTTCCTTCAGTGAACTTGGAACATCAGAGTGACCGAAGCTAACACTCGACAAAAAAAAAAAAGGAGACGAAGTAGCACACGTTGCACTGTTTAACAAAAAATTGCATAAGAAGCACTTTTTCTAGAAGAAAACAAAGTCCCGAATAAAATCGACAATGTTCTGGAATCTGAACGAAAAATTCCGGCGTACATTTTTCATCGAACAATCACAAAATCACGAAGAAACGACGAGCGAAGCTGCAACCGAGGAGAAAGGGGAACGAAGCGGCACGCGAAGCTTTTTTTCCGAAATTGCTGGCAATTTCGCGGGGGCATAAAAAAAGGGGCAGCTACTTTAGACGGTATCGGGGATCTCGAAAAAGGCAATTTGCGATCGGGAGGCGTCCACTTTGTCGGGCCAGCGCACGAACAATGAAATTCTAATCGGATTGGGACCGTGCGAGCCGAACATTGGCTACCGTTTCTCGGCCGACCTCGGGCTTTCCTGCCTCTCCCGATGGCTAATTACATTTATTCAATATTTACGATGATAGGATCAGCGTAGAGCTCACGGGGCCGTGAGTCAGGTTGAATGAAACGGCATATCGAGCATTGCAGCGTCATTCCACGATCGAACGAACGGGTCCGTCGCCTTTGCTGATTCCAGCGCGCACCTTTTCTCACCTTCGCGACACACGGGCGCGCGCGCGCGCACCGTTTTATATTACACACCGACACGGATTTCTTTCTAACGCGAGCGGACGCTCTCGGCAAAAAGGAAGCCAATTTCCTGTCGGCGTTTATTCCGATTATACATATTCCTAATCGCTCGGAAAATAATAAACCGGCGAGTATTCCCGCAAGAAGCGTATGTTTAACGGTTGCGTAGAGACTGTTCCTCGACTCGAGCAAGAATAAATAATAATAATATAATTATTGTTTAGAGCTCGATGGTTCTGGTGTCGAGGTTCAATCAGATTTCCGCTTTTACGGACAAATTCAACGAAGTTGAAACGAATGAAAAGGAAAGATTGACAAACGGTTTATAGTAGACTGAATGAAAGGAATAATAAAATGGCACATGATTGAAGAAAAGGAATAAAATAGGCGAAGGAACGGATAAAAAACAGGAGAACGGAGTCGCCCCCGGAAGACATAAACCCGAGAGCATCGAGCATGAGGAACACGAAATCAACAGATCGCCGATGATTACGGGTCGAACGGTGATAGCGTTTATCTCTTATCCGCAAACACTCCGGGATCTCTGCACCTATTATCGACCGTAGGAATCAAGAAAGCTTAGCCCGCGTAGATTAAATTCAAATCGGTCTTTATCGAGGGCACTGCGCACTTTCCCGTTATATCTCTTGATGCTGACCGATAACGCGTGCACGTTTGCTCGAAGGAATCCGCGAACTTCTTAACCGTGACTCGCGCGATTGGTAAAGACTGCGCTGAATTCCGAGGATTTTTAGAAAATTTATCTGAATTTATCGACAGACGCGCTCGTCTCTTTGAAAAATTGGATTTTCGAGAGAGATTGCTTCCCGAGTGTGATCCCTCGGTATTTGTCTTGTGAGATGGGTTGGCTGGGAGCAAATAACGAATTTTATACTCTGGTGTAATCTGAACATATTTTCTGAGGGTGTATGTCTTCGAAATTTGATCATTTTTATCCTGAAATAGACGCTTTCACATTTTATTTTTATCTCAAAATATATAGACGATTTTTACAAATTTTTGTGAATTTACCTTTGAATTGATACTATTTATCTACGATTAGTATTGTTTATTTGGTGCTCAAACACGAATTCAAAAGTATAACAGACAGGTGGTGAAGCAAATATTTAATACTTTAGAAACATATATTTTTTAATTCGTACGACCAGTGTTTGTGTGTGTGTGGGTGGGTGGGTGGGTGTGTGTTCTGAATAAGTTTCATAATGAATCAATTTTGAAGATTTAGGTCGCGCGTTTTGTATGTTGAAGGGATAGGTGTTTTATTCGGGTGAGTCAGCGTGAATCGAATGAAAATGTGCTAACAGGATTAGCAATTGTTATTAGTCGGACAGGTAACTGGCAAACAGCTTATATTCGGGGCTTGTTTACGACCGAACGAAAATTACACGGCGGTACCAGCCACCCCTTGGTTCGACGCGTCCATTCATTAACACTTCATATCCCGTTGCGACGTGCTGGTAACGAGCCTGTCATAATTACCGCGCTAACTTTATTACTGCGGATACACGCTCTCCTTGCCCGTGCTATGATACTCGTGCGTCATAGGGCAAATCGAGCGGGCAGCCCCTCGTTCGATGGGAAACACACCCTCAACCCTTCTGAAAACCTTGTTGCAACTTCTCCTGTTACTGTGCTGACCCTCCATCTGCATAGTGGGTCGTTTCCGACCCGTACTGCTTTTATTTTTACATTTACTCAAAGATTGCAGGCCACAATAGCGTAAAAAAATTTTCAGAAATCAAATGCACGTTGGTGTAACCCATAAAACATAACAAGAAAATCATTTACTGTTGTTCAAATTATAGTTGAACATCGTACACTGGTGTGTAATTATTGTATTCAACGAAGGAAATTGATTTGAGAAAGATCGTTGACGTTCAAGCTGTTGCAGCTTCGCTTAGAAAAATTTCCTTCAGGATAAAAATCACCATGGACTTGAAGATTGGAGTCTTTGATCTGACACTTTCTCTTTTAATTTTATTCTTCAAATAGAAATGATCTTGCGACAGAGAATCATTTCGAACTGTTTACACAATTTAAGGGTAATGATTCTGAATATTCATACACTTGCTCCTGAATGTCTTCCCTATCATAAGTCTTGAGGTAGGAATGATATGGTCTCAGAGTGGTTAAACAGGTAGCTTAAAAGGACATGGAGGTCTGTCGCATAAACGATAGCGCGTACAACGTTCGCTCTCGCAGCCGCAAATAATATATTTTACGATAATAATTTATTACAGACCCGGTTCAAAGGGATTGGAAATTAATGACTACCTTTTACACGTCCATTGCGTTGAAACGTGTACACGAGCGACGGAGTTAGGCTTCATTAAACTCTACCGATAATACAGAACGCGCAACCAAGTTAGATTGTATTTTTAACAGCTTGTCAATCCTGGAGCCCGTCGACTAATAACACGACAGATAGAAGAAAATTCGAAATAAGACTCGGCTAAAATAGATATTCTGGTTCAATCAGTCAGTGACGGATTACGGAAAGGGTGGATCTACCACCGTGTGGTTGCCACCGTGTTGAGAAGTCAATTAGTGTCAGGTTTCCCGAAGAAATTACGAAAACGACGACCGAAGCAATAAAAGTTGAGTGTAACCTGGCTAAAAGTGTATGTACAAGACGTGTACGGTGTATATCATACATTCAGAAGCCTTCTTTGCAAGAAGGTCTTGCTGAAAACGTTAGAATCTCAATGATCGCAAGCGAAGGACGCAAATCTATTGTATGTTCCCCAGTTGATTCTCACCTCACCATCGAAAGCACTAAAAATTGAAAAATAACCTTGAAGATCAACACCCCTGAAATCGTATCGAACCTTCGGAAGCCTCCTCCGCAACAGCCCCTTCTAAAACTGTGATAGCCATCCACAGGGGTAGTCGAACGATGCAAATCTGTTGTTCGTTGGAGAATCGAAGAGGGTTTGGGCAAGATTGTCGAAACGACATCGTAGGAAGAGGTCGTCGTTCTCCTCCGCGAAGAGGACGAAGGGTTTGGGGGTGGGTAAAGTTAGATTTCCGCGTCATTACACAGGCGTGGCGCAGGTCCCCGAGTTAATTGAATGCAGCGTGTGTTGACAGGTAGGCATATTGGCAGGCAGACACGAGACGGAGAAAAAGGCGAAGCCAAGATATAAAGAGGAAAGAGTGGCTCGGGTAGGAAACGAGACGGGACGAGAGGACGATGACGACAACGACGACGACGAGAGACGGGGCTCCGGCTGACCAAGGTTTGTGTCAGATGCGGTTGCGATATCGGCCCCACGTCCACGGCTCTTCGAAGCCGTGTACCTGTCATTTTCGGTGACCGTGTCATTCAGCCCCTTCCTCTCTTTCACGGATCCCTTTCTTCTAACTAGCCACGGTGCCGGCAACGGGATCGACGATACCGGCACGCATCCGGCCAGCTCGATATGTATACGACTAGACCCGCGTTCGAGATAAAACTTCGGATACCTGTAGACCAGATCCACAGGTATCGTCTCTGCTCTTCGAATTAACTCTTTGCGGCCAGACTTTCCTCATTTATTTATTTATTGTTTAGAGAATCGATCACTCTATTTGACGCTGGACGTGCCACCGCTGTTCGAACGACTGGTGTCAGATTTTTCAGTTTACTACTAATTTATTTAGAACGAACATTCTACAATTTTTCATGAAGGCATTTTCATAATGTTCATGATAGAAAATGCAATCTTGTAATTTGTAGAATATTTACACGAGTACTAAAAAACAAATTTTATGCAAGTCCTTGACGAGTTGTACAACAAATTGTGTTGCACATACATTCCAAGAATGTTCAAGAAGACTTTGTTCTCCGCTATCATTTTTGGCCATTTCGCAAGAGGTGCGCCGCACCTGACGAAAATCGAAGACAAAATAGCGATCAAGCAAGATTAACATTTCTTTGTACGGTACAAAGGGGACGATAAATATAAACGCAATTATTCAGGCATCTCGACTGTTGTTTTCAGATAGTGAACAACTTTGGACACCAACGCACAGTCGATCGACACGATATCATCTATGATATCAGCGTTGGATTTGTTGTTCCTTGAGTGCACGCGATCGCAAAATGATAATTGCAAAACGTTCGTCACATTTTAGGGAAGGGAGAAAAATTTGAACGACGCTTGAAACTAGCATTGATGATGTTTAAAAAAAAGAGAGAGAGAGAGCGAGAGAGAGAGAGAGAGAGAGAGAGAGAGAGAGAGAGAGAGAGAGAGAGAGAGAGAGAGAGAGAGAGAGAGAGAGAGAGAGAGAGAGAGAGAGAGAGAGAGAGATGAGACGATATCTTGAGAAGACAGAACGCGATCGGATCGACGAACTGACCTCGGTCTCGTTTCCAGATGATTATCTAAGATGTTAATTAATCCCACTTGAAGCTGCACGAGAAACCGTCCATGCCGTCGAGAAGATAATGATCCGGTTTTGGACCTTTAAGTTCGTAATTTTCGAGAGTCATCGGTGAACGAGCTCTGTCTCGCGTGCCTGGCGTTCTTTGAATCCTATCAGCGTCCAAATTCGATGAGTTGCTCTGCCTTAATTGTTAGCGTGTGACGTCTTCATATCTATTATTTGGAGTATCATGAAAATATTCGTCATTTGGTTTAAGTGGGCTCTGGGGAACGTTCATCTTTCAACAGAAATCTATACTGCAAATAGAAAGACTCAGGTAAATTATTTGGTATCTACGAACTCTCAAAAAAATCTAAATGTTGCACTGTGCACAGATAAATTCTTGATGTATTTATAGATTACAGTTGCAGTCGCAGGATTATCAGTGAGATCATTGTTTCTCCGGTTCGTGTTCGAAGATAAAGCTCGCTCATATCCTGGACCAAGGCAGGCAGCTTCTGCCGCTGAAATATGGATTCTTAATGCTGTATTCTTGTCCGAAATTCTTCAGTTCCGTGGGCATGTTAGGCCAGGTAAACGGGGAACTCTCAGGAGACACCCAGACCGGCGGTACCTACATGATCCTACACTTTGTGCGACCTCTTGTCACGTCCCCGAGGATTCGTATTCCTAGTCACGCGTTTAATCCCTCGAAACATGCAACCGGCTCGCTGTCCTTTCAAACCCGAGGCCAAAGTTCGCTCGTTTCGTGCTCGGACAGAAAATTCTACCAAAAGAAAAAAACCACCAACCGAAACCCGATAGTCATTATTAGATCGTAGATTATCATGCACGAGAAAAATTCTTTGTATTAATTCCAAGGGATAGGAGTTGAATCAAAATTCACTTCATTTATAAAATTATAATTTTTATTAAAATTTACACTTAATAATTGTAACACTTCAACTATGGAATCGGTCACAACAAAAGTCACTGTGAAATTTTTGTTTGCACTTCCGTTGTGGTGAGATTTGTACGTATCAAATTTGCACAAATGTGCGAGGCAAATTTTTGAAATTGAATTAATTGATTATTCTTTCATGCACTCGCGGCCGCCATCTTGTTCCAAGGCCGTGCGTCTAACCAAACTGTTGATCATTTCATTAGGATCAAGCCTCAAGATCCTAAATCGACGGTACCTATCTCTCAATTTATTTTCACATCGCTTCTCTTCGAAAATCTTAGTCTTTTCTCTCCATTAAATAAAATTCAGACTTCAAAGATCACCTAGGTCAAAATCGCAGCCTTTTGTTTCCGTTCTATGAAATTCAGAGATCAAGGCTCGCCTAGGACTTTCACTGTCGGTTGGGTCGAACGTTTGGCAAGGTCCCCAGGTTTCTGGTATTCCACGGAGGACCTAGACTCCCAGGAAGTCCTCGGGTTAGGGTATCGGTGTCGTCGCGGCGCGGCGCGGCGGTTCCACAGAATACTTTGTGGCGGTGAGCACGTCGAGCGCGCGGAGGTGAACAGGTTGTCAATGGGAATTTCTGGGCGACGGTGTGCGCGGACGTCTGGTCCTGTAGGCCTCGGGATCAGGGGTGTATCCTTGTGTATCCTTGGGGACAGATGCGTCACCGCGAACAACGCGGACAAACGCGAACGTATACCGGCGCCGCGCCGAGCCGCGCCGTTCCTGCACCCGTGTCCTTCTTCAACCCGCGTCGCGCCGCGGTGTCCTTTCTTTTCTTTTCCTTTGCCCAATTAGTATCTATCCGTTTCCAAAGCGTATCTACCTATCGCGGCCCCGCTCTCCTCGCTTCTCCCTGCTGCTCCTTTTTCGAGAACCTCCGCTCCCATCGGAACCACCGAGCTGCCAACTTTTATTATTTTCATACGTCATCCGGCGACCGCTCTCTCTCTCTCTCTAGCCTAAGCAACGTGTCATTGAAACCTGAAAACGAGAAGTTTCAACACCGGGAATGTATACTGAACTGTTTCTGCGATCTTCGGCTCTCAGGCTGGTCGGGTTTCTAATTGACTTGACTGTTTCTGGCTGGATTGTAGTCTCGCTTCTTTCACGATGTAATAAATGTGTGTTGACGATGGCTGTTAACCATGTTCGGCAATAACCGCAGCCGCAAGGATCGATTATTGTGCAATTACCTACTGAGATTATGAAAACTCTGGGCCACAGCAATCACTTTCGTTATTCAGTAGATTTTGCGTTAAAATCACCACTAATAATTTTGATTATTTTTACGATCACACGGTGACCATATATTACAAATTTTAGACCAGGTTAAGGTAATCACATCAAAAATCCTAAAAACGAATCTCTACATACGAAGCTTAAGAATCTTTGGAAAATGGGGGTTGGTTCTCGTTCCGGGTTACGGTAACATCCTAAAATTCTTGGAAGAATCGCGGAACGTGTTAGAATGTGGAGGTAAGTGTTCCAGACAGTTTTTCACGTAGAAATGAATTTTTCTAATTTTTCTGCGAGCAAGTACGTGCAAAGTACGAGTCGGTCGCTAAGCCCGGGAGCATTCAGTGGGCTTTGGGGGTGTGTATAGGCGGCGGCACTCGATGCTGCGCCGCTGGGAGCGTGCTAATGGCTACTGACACACAGTTTTGATGGATCGGGCACCGCTCTTCCTCCTCTGTACCGCACCGCGGCTGCGGAATATGCGAGACCGCCGCGATACCACCGAGGAAATGCACGGGCAAACAGGAAGACGGGCTGGGAAACGTTATTACGTCTCGCTGACGACTCCTCGGAATAAGATTTTTCGGGGCGAGAGGGGCTGCGAGTCGACACATCCCTCGTGCACATTTTCTTTCCCTCAAATTACGAAATGCTCGCGGCAGAAAACTCCTCCGAAGATGATTTCTGGGTTCACGTTGATGCGAAACGTGTTTGTTGTATGTTTGGAGAGGGTGTGTTCCAAATACGTGGATTTTTAATCTACCCCTTGTAGGATGATGTGTGGTAACTGTTTTCGAGTTGTTTTTCTGGAATATGTCTTAATTGAATGTTTGAAGGAGGTGGGTAGTGAATATGTTGATTTCTAACCAACCCCTTATTGTAGAATTGCAAGTGAAGCTAGTGAGATAATGTGGAAAGGTGTCGCTACAAAATTCAATGATATCTAAACCCAACAAACAAATTAATACTAAATATCACGAGTTCTTTGCAAAGAATATAGTGAAGAGTTTTGAAAAGACACCTTTACCCCTAGTGTTATTATAAATATTAACTAAGAGCGGCGACTCAGAGTCGCCACTAAAAATTGCTCTACCATTATTCACAGTATTGTTTACATTCTTAAATATGGTGCTATGTAATCAATTACCAAACATTTCAGTATTGTATGTGGTATTATATCAATTTTATATCCATAGAATGAAAAAAAAATCATATAGAATGGAATTATTCTAGGTCAGAAGAAATGTTTAATTTTCGAGTTAAAATAGCTCCGAGTGCAAAGGGTTAACTTTGAGTCACGGATAAAACTGCAATATACTTAATAAAAAGAGAAATATTTGCACTGTGAGATGATAGTGACATCGCCGACCATCAGCTGCAAATTAGGTCCAATCTGGCAAAGCAATTTCAAACAATTGAAGATTGCTTCAATTCTAACCAATTTCTAAACAACCCCTTATTGTAAAATTGCAAGTGAAGCTAGTCAGATAATGTGGAAAGGTGTCGCTACAAAATTCAATGATATCTAAACCCAACAAACAAATTAATACTAAATATCACAAGTTCTTTGCAAAGAATATAGTGATGAGTTTTGAAAATATACCTTTACCTATAGTGTTATTATCAATATTAACTAACTATATGAATTAACTTTGAGTCATGGAAAAATCTGCAATATACTTAATAAAAAGAGAAATATTTGCACTGTGAGATAATAGTGGCATTCGCCGACCATCAGCTGCAAATTAGGTCCAATCTGGCAAAGCAATTTCAAACAATTGAAGATAGCGTAGCGGCTATCAATATCGCGGTTTGATTTATATTTTTAATGGTCAATTGCAGCGAGAAACAAAGACGGAATAAAGAAGCGGTGAATATAGTGTTCCAGAACGGTTTGTTCGGTATTCCCAGCAACAGAAGCAATAGCAGCAACAGCCATTCCGCCGGCGACGGCAGCAACAGCAGCTTTAGCGGACGGCCGGCGATCATCCATCACGAAGGTGTCAGCCTCCCTCCTCGGCCAGAAACAACTAGCTATGACATTCTTCGCGCTGCCACTGCTTCCTTTTGCCTTTACCATTCTGTACGTCCGTCGTCTAGCCGTTCGTTTTTTCCTCGCTTTCGATATATCCTTCCTCCGCAGCTTTTCCTCCTTTCTGGGAAGAGGCGGGGGACAGTCGGACGTGTTCCTGAACTTCGGATATGTTCTTTCGTGTCCCCTGACCTCTGACCTTATCGACGAAATTGCCGATAATAATTAAACGCCACCCTTAAACCCATACAGGAAAGACACAAATAAAATGAACGAAAACAATCATTCAAATAATGTAGGATTAAATTGAAAGGTACAAAATGATGTACAACATGAGGTAGAAAACGAGTTCTTTAAAGAAGAATAAAATATTTATATTTATTATCATTTAAGAATAACCATTTGGAAAACATTGTTAAATGAACTTTCTTTTAGGACCATCCTTTTACAAATGTCCTTTTACGAACATTTTAGTACGATCATCCCCATCTAAAACGAAAGTTCTCGTCAACGAAAGGGAAAGTTTAGAGCAAACTACATTCTACTCGTGAAAGGAAACATTGCAGCGATCAACACTAAAAACCCCATGAATCTTTCCAACTTCCTCACATTTACCTTTCTCGCGGTTTTTCTCAATAAATTTTTTCACCCCTTACCCGAGCATTAACTTTCCCGATTCCCATCGAAACGGGAGACCAAGAGGAAGCGGAGCTGGTTGGGGAAAAAATACGGAAACCCGCGAGCCGGCACGCCATTCTTGTTTCCTGGCCGTGGGGTACGAGCGGTAATGTTTTAATTAAGACAAACGCGGCCGTTAGTAAATATGGTAACGACGGCTGTCCGTGAATGAGAATCAATCATGCCACTTTACGCGTGTCGGCCGATCGCCAGACGATAAAGCAACTTATAGGCCGCGTGGCTAGGAGCCACTCGCATAACGAAAACTTGTTGTTACTCTCTCTCTCACTGTTACTTACGTGTTCCGTCGCGATTTTATTCGGCCATTACAATTCCTGGGTGTAGATTTCGCTCCTGCCCTCGGTGTTATGATTTATACACGCGTACCTCGTTTCTATCTTATCGTTTCGCATGTTGTAAAACCGCACCGACGCGACGGTTCAGATCGGTATCGAAACGGAGAAAACACGATCTTCCATTGTGAGCTAAACGTCTCGATCCTCGGCGACCCAACAGCTTTCAGCCATTAATTCTGGATCCGTTGCATAAATCTTTGGCCTGCTCGTAACCGCCGCCGCGTCGCGTCGCGTCGCGTCGCGTCGCCGCCATTTATGCGAGCACCGAGTACTTTCGTTTGGAATTAGTTTATTATCCGGAGATTAGAATGGGAATTAATTTTACGCTTGTTACCCCGTTGCGTTTCGCGTTATTTATTACTATTCCGAGCAGTGTAAACGTTCTTGTAACTCCGGCAACGGGTTCCTGAGATCCCATCGGAGTGTTGTTAATTGGAAATAGTAGTGTTCGTGGTATAATAATAGACGGATTTTATGCGCAAGCAAAATGATGAAAGAGCTAATGGATGAACCACGGTGCGAAGTGGTTTATCTTTTAGTATATTTTGCTTGTAGACAGTCGCATAATTTTAGCGTATTGTCTTTAGTCCTGCATTCAGAGTTTATTTAGTAATATTTTACAGCACGTTTCTTCTTTGAGAAGGTTCTCAATGATCGTATTAGATCAGAAAGAAGCTTAAAAATATTTTCTAAACGATAATCTCAAAAGTAATTATTAGACTGTATTTAATTGGTGATTCCTTGATGTACAGTAGAAATTGTAATTGATATTGAAAATTTATTAACTCTTTCTATAATCGTCAAAAATGACAGAGTGTAATAAGAATTGAAACTTGAAACACCGAAAGAATTAAAAAGATCCTTAGTTTATAAATCACAAAATTTCTAAAACCATTATATAGTACAGACACTTAGTTACGTATAAAATTCAAGTCACAAAATAGTGCAATTAGTTCTGTCTGCAAGTTTGCAATTGAAATATGGTTACATGTGTTCTTGCGCCCGCTGTCGGCCATTTTGAAGTCTACAGCGTTCTTCCACAAGTGTTCGTCCATTTTGTGTACAAAGGTTGGGTTTAGTTGGTACTTGTTGAGAAATTTTGGTAGGTTTTGATCGAGAAGAAGCGATCGACAATTCAGAGTGGTAAAAGGTAAAAAATAGGATCGAAGGATTTCGGGTAGTTCGGGAAAGGGGCTGTTGACAACGAGCGGCAGTTGTGAAGTTTTACGGGGAACGTGTGCACGGATGGGGTAACGTACAATTCTATTTGTTGGATGATTGTACCGCTGCGAAATCAAGTCTGACGAAGATCGATCGGACAGCATTTCGGGCGTCAACACAGAGGATCGTTGGTCCCCCTGTACAACCCCTCTAAGGCCTGCCGTCACTCTCTCGCAGATGCTGCCAATTCAGACTAAAGTTTCTATTAAGGAACGCCATTTAATGAAAACGCGTCTGATCTTCTATTTGCGTTTAGTTCGAAAGACAGCACAATGGTGTCTTAATTCCAAAATTGAAAAGATGCAGCCCGCCAGGGGTAGTTTGTAGACCTGGTCAGAAGAGTATGTTTAAAATAAACATACATTACCTATTCGTTTCATTTTTTTATAATTCTATGTATACTTTGGTTAAACTTTTTATTGGTCTGTTAATAATTGTTAGCTGTTAGTAAGGAAGTTATTTATGTATTACTATCTTTTATGCTTTTCTCCAAATAATACTGATTATTACTTCAGAAAAGTTTACACAACTGATTCATAGTAAAAGAGCAAATTTTCAAGACTTAATTTTATTAATTATTGCAAAAAGTCTTTTGTGGAAGAGAATTCATTTATTGACTGAAGGTATAATTTTTGTTACTATATGATGGTAACAAATTTAGACAGACTACTTGCTAAATAGAAGGTATTACGGTTACTTATCATAGGGGAAATACGCAATCCAAATTCGGTACAGTAGAGACACCGACGAGATAACAGGTGATAACAGTATCTCGTCGGTGCAGTAGATTGTTACCCAAAACTGGTAATGAGGATAGCAAGGACACCGACGAGTCTCGTCGGTGCTGGCTGTCTATCGTCGGTGCTGACCGTTCCATTTTCTACAGAGTCGGTAATTCAGAACCGTAAACAGAAAAATGCATTGCATGCAATGTCTGTACCACCGACGAGATACAAGGGTGTAGATCTGGATTTGACCTCGAAATTAGTTTGAGCTCCGTCCAGTAGGGGAGCTGGGTACAGTTTTTACAGAATGGTTCGGAGGCACAGCAGGCGCACGTACCTACACGCTTCCCGAGCGGTGAGCTGTGCCACACACTCTCACTCGAGCACACCAACGAGCATCAACGTAGTGACGTCACGTGTGCGTGTGAGCCTAACTTACCGGCAACACTTGTCATCCTCCGTTTTACCGATACAATGATGGAATTGCCGGGTGACCGAATGCTAAGAACCGACATCAGCGCTCGTAGCGGAAAAATTCCGCGGCTGTAATTTCCGAGTACCGTCCCTTCTGAGATATGCTTCAGTTCCTGACGTTAGGTGGGTTTAAATTCGTTTGATTTAACATAATAAACGTTGCATTGACATTGAATGTGTCCCCCGCATTGCGCGAGCTATCGATCGTTTCTATAAAAATCCTACTTCTCTCGATATTTAAGAAAATGTGTGTCTCTTGACAGTGGCAGCACTGTCGCGCCGCCCGATGCTTCTCGCGGCTCCGCTACATGCTGCCGAATAATGTAAATTACGCCTCGAAAACGCAATAGTAGGCCACTTGGGCGAGCTCGCGAAATATATTGATCTTTTATCTAGCGATTGTGACTACGTAGGGGTCCCAAATGTACATTAGCGAGACGAATAACGTCAGGAACTGAACCCTTGCAATCTCGTGTACGTATACAGTCGCTAGCGGTGTGTGAGTTCGAGTGTGTGAGAGAGATCTATACCCCCCTTAAGGGTGCCAGCCCCTGTGCTATTCAGCGAGACCAGTAACCGGGCGCGACCGGGCGCGGGGATAACGTGGAACTTACAGTGATCTGAAATACCACGTCACTAAAAGTTCCACAACCGACGAGATACTCGTCGGTGATTCCGCGCTCTCTACCTAAATAGAACGTTTGCTCGTGAACTACGTACGACTCCGTTAGCAGTGTAGGTATGTGGATTTAGCCCTACTAATATTCACTAAAACTAGACCGTGCTACTTTGTATAGGGGCACTTGGGGAAAGTGGCAGAACAATAATAGCTGGAAGTAATCTATTATTATTCGCGTTAATATACATATAGAAAAATCAAATAAATCAGCTCGAAAAGTTTTGTTTTGAGGGAAGGTGATATTGCAAAATGTTATGGAAGGGAATAGGTTTGAAATAATCATGGATATTGATTTACAAAATCTTTATTGAAAATCTTTCAATACATTTGTTCTTACATCTAGCATGTCTTACATTCTAGTATACAATATAAACGGAAATTCTAAGTGTGCAGCTATTAGCTCGATATTATCCTCTATTTGTAAGATACCAGAAGTTCTGACAAATAGAGGATAATACCGATTGCCCAGGTCTTACCACGAGGAGGTTGCTGCACAAAAGACCCGGAAAGGAAGTCAGAACGAATACAATATTCCTTCTGGCTCCCTTTCCTAACAACTACGAACTTATATTAACGCAGTATGTCGAGTAATTATTGCGGAGCAAAAGATGTGAATCGGAGAAGAAGTCTCCGATCCACGGGGGACAAAAGGCGAATCAGGCAGAAGGCTCTGATTCTTACAAAGAGAGAAACAAGAGCGAACCAGAGCAGAGGGCTCTGGTTCGAGGGTGACGCGACGCGTACAATGCTTGCAGCCCAACTCCAGCCAGCAACGATACCCGGACGTGTCCTCACCAAGAGCGATGGCCAAGAGACGTGTTCAAACGATATCCCATTTACTCCTAAAACCACCTGCCACCAAACAACGAAACGTTGAGGTGACTCGGGTGGTATTACAAAAGAGAGGATTTTTCACTTAACAGTGTAACACGATGAACAACAGCCTCTCAACCACCCACTCTCAATGTATCCACGCCGAATACCGGTACTAACTGGTCTGGTACATACAAGCAAGGTCCGACACAGCAGAAGGCTGTGTCGGAGTGAAAAAAACGAGCCGAGCAAAGTGAAGTTACGGCAATAATTACTCGACATATTTACAACGACGATATAAAATCTTAATAATTAACGCACGCACGCAAATCGGGCAATTATTGTCGGCAAATAAACTAAGTCGCACAAGAGGGAAGAATCAAAGCAGAAGGCTTTGATTCGCTAAGAAGAAACATGCACTAGAGCAGAAGGCTCTGGTTCGGGGGTGACGCTAAGACAATAATTGCTCGGCAAATATAATTAACTTAAAAATACGCCGCAGTCTTCGTTGGTGTGTCGTCTTCATTCGATGTATCCTCTTCGTTCAATGTATGTTCTTCGATCGATGTATCCTCTTCGTTCGGTGTATGTTCTTCGATCGATGTATCCTCTTCGTTCGATGTATGTTCGTCGACGTTAGAAATAAAAATGACGATAGTGAAGATGCGACGGGATGAAACTATGAACCCCGTACACGAGTACGGCCTACATACCTCGCACACGAGTGCGAATCTAACCAGCTCACGAGAGCCAACCTAATGCCAGCTCATGAGAGCCAAACTAACCCCGCACACGAGTGCGGCCTATAGGCGCTTCGGGTTGCCCCGGGGACGCGACACCCCGTACTCACTCACGGTTTCACTATCCGCGAGTGAGCCCCTGAGGGATATCCATTCGAAGGAATACCAATTTTAAATCAGAAATATACATTTTTAGAAGATTGAAAGTTCCGGTGGAAATTTCAATTAGGTTATGAGAAATAATAATCGACGGTGTTCGTTGAATTGACAGTTGACGGAGAAAATTGTTGAAGGTGGGCCAAGGGTAATCAACAGAAGCATGTTAGAACCCTTGGCCCACCCTGTGCTGTAAAGCACATAACACTCACAAATAAAAATAAAATTGTTGAGACTTACCATTGTTGAAAGTGGTGCAGGTGGAGTAGACTAGTCAGCAAGGCGAATAAACACTTGGCAGCCTCTGGTTAGTCACTGGTCAGCCAGGTGGTCAGTCACTGGTAAATCACGGGTCAGCCAGGTGGTCAGTCACTCGCAAATCACTCGTAAATCACTCGTATATCCATCGTAAATCACTCGTAAAACACTCGTAAAACACTCGTAATTCACATGTAATTCACATGTAATTCACATGTAATTCACATGTAATTCACATGTAATTCACATGTAATTCACATGTAATTCACATGTAATTCACATGTAATTCACTTGTAATTCACTTGTAATTCACTTGTAATTCACTTGTAATTCACTTGTAATTCACTTGTAATTCACTTGTAATTCACTTGTAATTCACTTGTAATTCACTTGTAATTCACTTGGAATTCACTTGGAATTCACTTGGAATTCACTTGTAATTCACTTGTAATTCACTTGTAATTCACTTGTAATTCACTTGGAATTCACTTGGAATTCACTTGGAATTCACTTGGAATTCACTTGGAATTCACTTGGAATTCACTTGGAATTCACTTGGAATTCACTTGGAATTCACTTGGAAATCAAGCACTGGTAAATCTCTGATCAGTCACTGGTCACTCCCAGGGTGGTCTCTGGTCAGGCTCTGGTCCTCCCCAGGTCCTCTCCTGGTCCCGGCGCCCGAGCGCTCCTGCCGGAATCCCTGGCCCGTCTGATCGACTGAGCGCGCTCGCAGAGTTCAGGCGCGCGCACCTTTGTAGCGATGCGCAACTCCCCCCGCTCCATCTAATATCGATCGATTTCGATCGTCGTGATAGTAATTATTGATAAATTTATTATTTCTGTCTGTTTAATGTTTATAACAATTCCTTTTGTAACGATGTCGACAAGCACTCCCTTGACCACCTTGCCATCTAATTTTTTAGTAAAAGTAGGTAATAGAATTCGATGTACAGAATAACTTTTAATCCATGAATATTCGCACGCATTAATTTATTGAACACAATACACTGATAAATTTATTATTTCTGGGTGTTTAATGTTTATAACAATTCCTTTTGCCAACGATGTCGACAAGCACCCTCTTGACCACCTTGCCATCTAATTTTTTAGTAAAAGTAGGTAATAGAACTCGAGGCACAGAATAACTTTTAAACCACGAATATTCGCACGCATTAATTTATTGAACACAATACACTGATAAATTTATCATTTCGAACTGGTTAATATTTACAATAATTCCTTTTACCAACGATGTCGACAAGCACTCCCGTCACATTTTTTCCACGTAATTTTTTACAGTAAAGTCTTGATCTAACTCTTGATCTTACTCTGTTTTTCAACATACTTCTGTTCCCCCAGATCGATTTTTGGAACAATTATGTATAAAAACAAGTGAAGGAAATAATGCTCGTTTATGAAATATTTTTATATTAAAAATTGTGGTATCTCATATGAAATTTGAAGATATTTCTTGGAATTTTTTGTCCTCGATATTAATTTTGATTTCAATATTTTAGAAATCAACGCCAAAATATTGTCTGAAATATTTGAATACGTTCGTCGGAGAATGTAACATTTCATAATAACCGATATGGTTCCGTGATGATTCACCGACAAGAATCTCCTCAGTGGTCTTCTACACCGACGAGATGCCGTCGGTGGCTTTCTGTTTCTTACTTCGACGACAATATATCCTAGAGGGCGTAAGAGAACGGCAAAATTTGTTTGACGACACGATGTCCCGTCTCGTCGGTGTCTGTACTAATGTAGCTATAGTAGATAAGGTAGAAATTGATACACCGTCAGTCGATAACTAGTATTTTATTCATTGCATCTCATGTTGAGGATAAATCAAACACTGTGAGTACGGAGATAAAACTCCCTAGACATTTAAGATGGCAAGTATAGCTGAATATAGTTAGATGGAGCTCTGCAAGGGTATTCCCACACTCTTTCACAGAATGAAACAGCTGGTGTGACGAGTTTGGGGGTGGTATCTGTACTGTCAGATGCTCCGCCTATAAATCAACTGAGCTCATGGGCGAGACAGTCCGACGCCATGTTAACATACATAAACAAACCTTGCCCTAACTGATAAACGGCGAAAGCTCCGCGCAACAAGCGATCGCAGGCTCGCAAAGAACCACGAACCCGTTTACCTCTTCTTCAAATAATAAACAAACACAACAATACATATACAAAACAAATGAAACATTACATATTGAAAGTGTTGGATCTAAGGCGCAGACTTTCTTCGAATAAAAAATATAATAATAAAAATCATGCGATATAAATAGCATCCAGAAGTTCCACGAAGAAAAATTGAACAGGCAGCAGAGAATAATTAATAAATGTCAATCAGTTCCGTGGATTCGAAGGTGTCGGTGGAGAGGTACCAGCTAAAATGATTTTATGCCTGTCTTATGAACAATCTAATGTTACCCGACCGATGGACAAAGATCATAGGACGGCTAATGGTTGAAGAGCCGCTCGTTTCGAAGACCCCGAGACTAATCAGCGCGAGCATTAATCTTCCCCGTGGATCCTCGACCCAATTTTCGTAAGGTCAAGTCGCAATGGAGACGTTGATTGGATTCCACGTCAGACTAGGAGTAAACACCTTTCCTATCTTTTCGTGGTCTACTTCTGTCTTCCTTCTCCCTTTCAACTAATCACATTGTTCTTCAGAACTTTAATAAATACACTGTCTCTTCCAGTCATTCGTCCCACTCGTTGCCAAAGTAGAAATTGCTCAAAGATTTCTCACATGATCAATACTGAATCAGAATGTTGTAAATTCAAGTTTAGAATACATTTAAATCAGACGTTCGTAGAATTCTACATGAGATCAGTAGCACTTCAATTTTCTTTTCAGTTTTCTGAGCTAACGAGATTGTTCAGGAGAATGAGTAATTAATAAATACTTGTGCCTAATAAATAAATCAAGTAACTAATAAATTCTTGTACAGTCAAAATTGAATCGAAACCAAGTCAATTTAGGTTGCATTCAAATAAAACATTCACAGAATTCTAAATCAATCCGAATTAGTGAGATTGTCCTAGAAGAGTAGAACTTTAACAGATGAACTATCGATTTTACTGATTTATTCCACGTTTAGTTTACTTTCAAATATTCTTGTATGGTCAGAGGATCAGGTAAATTTTGGGACAGATTTAGATGTTTTTGATTTTAGGCAGATCGAGGCGCAGTAAGTTATCGAGTTTCGTGTGACACTTGAATCGCGAGACCACCAGGCGTTCTTAATGCGGTTCGGTTCGAAAAATATTGCTGGGTAATTGTAAACCGCAGGCTACCGGTGGCGTGGACCGTTTATCATCATCTGTATAGGTCGTTGAGTGAGGTTCGGGGGTTCACCGTGCTAAGAGTTAAAACCTCAGCATGACTGGTGGCCTCGGTAGCCGATAGACGTGTCATTTACGCGTCTACGAATCAATAGCCGCTTCACTTTACACCCACCTTACATCATTACTCATTTTATAGGGACGTTATACAGTGCATCCTCTTTACCTACACGCGGAATGCACCCTCATTATTCTTTGCTGCCTAGAAAACAGTTTTAAGCCACGCTCGTACTCAATATTACTCTCGACTTATCACATTGCTTTTTAAACATGATACTGCAACTTATATTCCCTCATAAAAACCACAAAATCGAATCTATTCAGGCTGTACACAATTTTTATTGCAATGAGTGCTTGAATTAAAAAATTTATTCAATCCAAATGTATATTAGATGCACAAACTATTAATTATATAAGGTACATAAATTAATTCATAAACCTCTATATTTATTTTACTATAAATCCAAATCTTTTATCCAATACATTGAAGATTCACAATTGTATATGTATTAGATGGCGTAAATATCTACAAAATGTGACGAAGATCATATTCGACTAGTACATTTTAATTGTTTGTGCAGAATGAAAAAATTCAGAAAGAACAAGTTGAGAATTAACTCGTACACTCGATAGTATGAATAATTTGAAAATAAAATATATAAAATCATTCTTCTGACCATTGGTGGTAAAAGGGGCCAGCCTGAAGTCCAGTCGCGGAAATCTCGGGGTCCAAAATTTGAATAAGGGTTGCCACGGACTTAACTAAGAACTCAAGGGTTATCCGTTCGATTTGACACGTACCATAAATCTTTATAGGGTAGGAGGAGAGAGAGAGCACTCGACCGGTCGGGCATCGCCGGAGGGTGGTGGATCCCGAAAATCGAGTGGTAACCGTGCAAAACCATTCGATGCTCCTCCGGGTTCGAAGGGAACCCTGCGCTGCGTCCACGTTTGCACGCACACGCGTTTAACCGTGACGTGTACGTGCATACACACAACGGATCGTTATAATGATTAGTTGGCCCGTGTCACGGCAGAATTCGAATATTAGTCCGGGGCCGCATCTCCTACGCTAGACACTCCCCGATACACTTTATTAATTGTTCTGCATCTGGTTCTCGGTAAAAGCCTGGCAGATTGCGATTCATTTTTCAAGAATTTTTCTACCGCGCTTCTTCCGGCCGTCCCCTGGCTTGATTGCTTGGCGGAACGTATTAATGCGCAGACCATTCGGTGTTTCTTCTGCATTCAGAGGAACGGGATCAGCTCTGAATGCCACTGGGATACTTGTTGGGCAGCAAGAGTTAGTTCGAACAATGTATATTACTTTTACAGAAAGATTTTTCGAAAGTTCGAAAGATCCTCCTTTGATCGATAGAATGCGTCCTGTTGGGAAAGATCCTCCAAAAATGGATAGCTTTTCTAATTATTTTTACACGAAACTTTCACCAGCATATTCTCCACACTTTGTCGATTAAAACGATACCAAACACGCCGCAATTAGGATCGCGTTTACTCGCTTAATCCACGATAGAGTAGAACCTCTACTATCCGAACTCAAGCGAACTGGTTATAAGTGAATGCATTCACAATTTGGGTCAAGATAGACCCAAGTCAGACAATCTAAAGAGTATCTCGCAGTTATTGGCCAAAGGATTTTGATTGGAATTTTTTATTTGCCACAACATGGAACCTTGGACGAACCGCCAGGTCCGCTATAGCGCGTGTCGCTCGAGATTCTATTTACCAGCAAGGTGTCCCCGCGGTGAAAACTTAACACCGTCTATATAGGTTGTAGACGCGTGTAGAGCTGCTGCCGCTTCCTTCATCTATCATACGAACCATGACAAACCGGGGCTCAAAAGCAGCCGCCAGGCCAGGTTCGCCGCTCGACTTCTTGCCTTCTGCGCGCTCACAGTCTCTCAGGTGAGCCTCTACCTGTCCGTCTACGTGGGATCCGGTCTACCCTCTCGCTCCCTCCACATTTATTAACATTTAAGCGTTAACGACATTTCTCTGGCGTTCACGGGACATCGAAGAAACCGGAACCGTCCTCTCCTCGAACTACTTCGTGCTCTGGAATCCTTTCATTTCAGAGAAGACAGCCTTGTCCGAAATTGGACATTGTTTCAAGCCAGAGGATGTTCACGGTGCTACTCTTCGAATTCCGGCGATTTACATATTTTTACTGGCAGAACAATAGAGCTGGCTAGCGAGGATTTGTCAAGAAGTTTCGTTTCATTTTAGGGGTACGTTGGTGAAAGACAGAGCACGATGTCCGATGCAATTTATGAAATTAATATGACAGGAGGATTTCAATGTGTTCGTTTCATTCGGACTCAAACCATTCACACGGATCGTGATGATTAAAAAAATAAATTATAGTAACTCATGTTAGATAGTATGTCAAAGTTTTACTTCTCTAGCTAGATTTTCTGAGATTTACAAGCGGATGATAGTAGAAACGAGAATGGATTTGTAAAAATTCGATTCCCGGAAGGTGATATACATACATAGAAAGCAGCTATTTATCGGGAACACTTGCACGTATATTTGTATTATTGTGAACACGCGTGAACATTGTATGCAATTTGATAGCGTTTCGGATGACAGGTCAGAAATCGCGGTTTTTGCGGATACGCAGCAGCGTCTTCAATCAGGTAGTTAAGCTCCGATTATTCTTCCCCCGCTGTAGCACCCTCGGACGTATCGAGACCACAGAATCGCGAGCCGCAGAATTCGCCACGCGATCTTTTTGCGTCCGGCTGACTTCTTTTTTTCTCTCACTCTTTCTCTCACTCTTTGCCGACCACGTTATGTCTTTTACAGTTCGACTTTCTACATTACATGAAATCTCGGGCGTTTCATCATAACCGGGGTCCGGCTGCACCGCCGGATTTCACCTCGAAAATGAGTTTCTCGTTATTTACGTTTTTGCGCGGGCCGTGCAGCACCGCGGCGCGGCGCGGCGCGGCGGCCCGCGATTACGCGACACTAAACGTCGAACCCGCCGCGCGAGAGCGTTTTCTCTCGACCGACATTTGCTTTTCGTCGATTCAACGCTTTCCCTTCTTTTTCCACGTAAATGGCCACTCGGACCCGGTTAGAAATCTTGCAAAGGGTTTTTAGAACTCCTCGATCGTTTCTGAGTCGACGTCTTCGCGATATTTGGGTTAATTCGCGACACGTTCGCTATTGTCTCCCGAATTGTGCTGAATCCTCGACGAGATTGGCATCTACAGTTCTATTAAAAAATTAGTTCATGATTTTTTTTAATTCATGGCTGAGAAGTTTTTAATGGTTTTTTTTTTTAACGATATGAGCAATTTTGATTGCGAACCAACGGTCACCTACAGTAACGTAATCTAATTTCGTTTGTAATTGTTATGTAAAAAATTATTTTCAGGCTTCCTTTTTGGCACGGTACCGTAAAGGCTTGATTCTTGTCCTGAGCGAGGGCACGGTTCTTGTCCAGTGCCTACCCACCCCACTGCCTGTCAACGCCGAGTTGCTCCGCAGAGCGGCGACGATTGATGTCGGCGGCTCGGGTATATCGGTGTGAACCCCACACATTGACTCGAGGAATCGATTTTACAAATCTCTTAATTTTCATTATTTGTTTATGGGACTTTCACTACCTTATTTCTGGCATTTTTCTGATTAAAATGACACCAAACACGATATAATTTAAACTGTATTAAGTGGTTTTATCGACCATGAAAGTTTCGAAGGCAACGAAGAACAGCGCATCGGAAAGAAAGAGACGCGGACAGTCACGCGAACCGTATTTCATTCTGTCCTTCTCTATGTTCGGCTCTTTATTAACGTCTCGCTCGGCGCGGTCGGCGCGATATCTAGACGCAGTCATAAATCAAAAAGCACTTCTGGGGCACGATTCTTGTCCATGAAAAACACGGCTGTTGGACAAGAATCAAGCGTTTACTGTACTATTATTGAAAATCCTGTTAATTGGCTTCTGCCAGAAAAAGTGTTCGGGCGTCATCCTGAACTCTAATTTCGAGAATTTTTTTACGGAAGTGTAAAGAAAGATATGAAAAATCCATTTACAGGTGTTTATTAAACAGACTTCGAAGTGTGAAAAAATTTTGTTTTGTGATCTTTTTAGTAACCTCCTTTTATGGAATTGAAAACTGTGAGCGATCCGAAAAAATTCAATTGAATCGGTGACAGTATATGTTAGAATGATGTTGACTTACTTTAAGGTTGGTAAGAAGAGTATAAGGTTGGTTAGAAGATGTTTGTTCAACGTCGCTGTTAAAACTCGGACATTTCATACACGACAACGTAATTTTACCTACGAGAGAGACCATCTTATACCGACTGGAAAATCGCAGCATTTTTGTAGCACGTTTGCATACCACGTGGGTATCCCTAAGCAGTTATGGGGACGCCAATGGGGCGCGTCTTCTGAGGGGTGGCCACCCTCCTATCATTTTACCGTAACGAATCGTTGATTAATCTGTTCAGTCTCGGCTGTGGAGTCGGCCCAACAACGACGCGATCAACGAGCGCAAAAGAGGAATATATTCGAGAAATAAATTTTCGAGATTTTACGGCGAGATTCCGTGGTAAAGATGTCTCGATGGCGAAGGTAAAAAGATTCCCCGATATTTTACGGTGGTAGTCATATTTTTATCGCGTGGCGCGACCACTGCGACAACCGTGCCATGGGGGTAGACCAAGGGAAGTCAAGGGTTACTACCCCCCGAGCCGTGCAATGTTTGGCCACCCCTGTCCGACCGTCGCGACCATAAATCTTACGATCGTCAAGGGACGACTCATTCATGCCACTTTACTTTCTGACCGATATCCGAGCCGCAGGAAACTCGAGGATCCAAGCGACTTTCGGCTTGATCAAAGTGGCATCGAGGAGTCTCGAGTGTCTTCGACTTGTCTGTGTTTCTGTCTGTGCTCGGGCCAGTATTTTGTTATAGAGGCTGTTAAAAATTACAACTTATCGACAATAGTGGACGCAGTAGTGTAAAATTAATTTTGAAAAATTTTACAAAAGAAAAATGTGGAACAAGTTCAATTAAAGACCGCGCGTCTGTTTTCGAACAGGAAATGCGTAAAAAGCAAACAGAAAAATAAAAAGAAATGAGAGGGTCAAAGAGCACAGATTAGAAGGTTCAAGGCAACGGAAAAAATCCAAAAAATGCAAGGGCGACGCGAAAACCGAGCACGACGAAAAATTCGTGGAAAAAGGTGACAGGGTCCAAGAGGAGGTAGAGAGAAATCGCAGAATTAGGGATCCGGGAGTAAAACACAGGAACCAGAGAAGAGACTAGCTGCTAGAGCACGAGAGAACGCAGGAAGCCGAGGGGTTGCGGAATAGAAGAAGGGTGAGCGAAGGAATTGGTCGAAAGTGCGATTCCCCGGTTTTTCCAGTTTTTTTTTTCTGTGCTAGGTCCGGCCGGAAGGGCGGCGTTTCCAGGGCAGAAAAAGTTAATAGCGTCGTGAAATTAGCCGACGCGGGGCGGATCGTTGATCGGAGGGTTGCGGCGCGGCGCTCGTATCGGGCCCGTGGGGTGTTCTGCACAGATGCAACGATAGCAACAGTTCGGTGTCGGCTCGTTCAGACAGGAGGCCACATATGAGCTCTGGAGCCTAGCCTGGGCATCGTATGGGCTTGACTCACACGCATCACGCGCAGTCATCCATCATTGTCAGTCTCTTCACTGACACAGCCGTTCGTCCGGTCTACGGACGCGCATACGGGACTCTCTCGATTCGTGACCCTCTCTTTCTCCCCCGCTCCCACTCCAACCCCCCGCAATTCGCCCTCTTTGTTCCTCTCTTTCTCTACGGCGTGTGTTCTGATTTCCCGAACCTCCGGAGTCAGTTGTTATCGATACCCATGCTTGAACACGGTGGCTTTCAATAGCATTCGAACATTAGTTTCAATGTTTTTAACAATTCTTCATATTTGAGCTGGTATAAATTCGGGAAAAAAATGACACGGCAATGAAATTAGACTGATTCGAAAGCTTGAAGCCTCTAGTTCATGGATGCACAGACTTGTTAAGATCCAGGGCCACATAGATTCACTGTGACTTATGGGAGGGCCGCCAACAAAAAGACATGTGAAAGTTATTTACCATGTATTATTTAGTTTGTTTACATTTATCATATATTA
This sequence comes from Lasioglossum lativentre, assembly GCA_916610255.1. Taxonomy (NCBI): domain Eukaryota; kingdom Metazoa; phylum Arthropoda; class Insecta; order Hymenoptera; family Halictidae; genus Lasioglossum; species Lasioglossum lativentre. The sequence continues at coordinate 19,112,298 of OU744358.1, forward strand.
TTACAAAGGAAGATAATAAAAAGTAAATAAATAATTCTAAAAAATTTCAGGCGGGCCGCGGTTTGTGCATCCCTGCTCTAGTTTAATTCTGCATCATTCCTTATTAATCTCAGATTTTTCTGTGTGATACAGCTGGTGGAAAACCGAAGACATGTATGCTTTCGAGCATGTTACAATTTGAAGGGTCTGTAGAAACAGTGAAAATGTTTTTCCAGAGTGAAGCTGGCACAGATTTGAAGATTGAAGCTTCCTCGTTACAACGAGATCTTAAAATTTGCTCTACGATTTTTTTTACCGTTTTGTAAAAGAAAAATGAGGAACAAATTTTCTGATATTACTATTTACTTAAATAGTGCAGTTCATCTAGTGTGAGGTAGGAAATGCTATCCATCTTGAATTATTCAAGAAATTTAAGTTAGAAGATGTCGCAAGTGCAGTCTTCTTTTCTGCAAGTCTCAAGGAATGGTTTTTTTTTTAATATTTATTTCGGCTGTGGTTCTGATGTAATTTTGAGGACGCAATGCATTCGATGAATGGATGCTCTTATTGCTGCACCGGGTCTTGCACCGTTGTCCACTAATGCACAGCTGACACCGTGCTATCTAGAACGATCTTGCTTGGGATCGTCGAGGGAACATCTGAATTTCGTACGGAAAGTCGCGCTGGTGCGCCTCGGAAAGAGGCGACTGAAATGTATGTATTTGGATCGCCGTTTCCTACGAGCCCCGTGTCGGCTCCGAAGGAACCGACGATGATGGATGACTCGAAATATCAGAGCAATCGAACTGAAATATTATTTTTAGCGTGGCCCTCTCGCGCGAGCCGCGCGCTCGATCCATATTTTACTGACGCGATGCGCCGCATTTATCACCCTATTAAAATTGATTTGCAAGCGCGCTGTCGATCGCGATTTTGTCTTTCGAGAAGCCTTGCCCTTCCTCAACGAACGATCCCTTGGGCCTTCTTCATATAAAACTCCTGAACAATTTTTAACATTTAAAAAGCAGTGTATCATTTATACTTCATTTTCAGAAACAGGGCCTTTCCATTTTAATAATAATTAATAGAACACTAACCTAACATTGGGATCGCTAACATAATTTAATAAATGTTTACTTATGTCGATCGTAGATTGTTGTAAAACGGAAATTCAAATGATTTCAGCGCACTGGTTCGATCAATTTTTAAATGAATACACTATTTGCTAATTTTTCTTGAAAATGATCTAAAGTAAGATCGAAACGTTGAAAATATCATTGCGGTAATTTGCAAACAGTGTATTCATTTAAAAATTGATCGAACCAGTGCGCTGAAATCATTTGAATTTCCGTTTTATAATTTAATAAATTGTTAAGGTTGAGCAAAGATACTTTAGTTTAAAAATAAATATGGATGGTCTTCTTTCTTGGTGGTAGGAAAGAATTTCTTCATGTTGTTTATTGGCTCAACATAAATGGTGATTTTTAGTTAACGTAAAGTTTAGAAGCTCCAACGATTGTTACACTAACGTTTCAGACAGGTTCTTCATTAATTATCAATGATTCTCACTTGGACCACTCCGTGGAGGACTGAAATATGTGTTAATGAGATGGAACGATTTAATCTTGTGCCATTTTTCAATTTATTCAGAGATCCTCTGCGCTCCGATGAAGTTGATGAACGTAGAACGAACGAGGAAAGAATGGGAATCGAAGATCGTGATTAATTTTCCCACGATACCTTTTTATTACCTTCTATTCCCATTTATAAACTGTGAACTGCAGATGCTTGTGCAGTTAAGCCACGTTCAAATGTTCGAAACACAGATCGATGAAAATCTAGGTCAATTTAATCAATCTCATAATTTATGAAACAATATATCCTGAATCTGCACCACCAATATTTGCATTAACATCCACAGTGGTTAACCGAGCCACTTATTTTAAAAATTGTGCAGGTCATTTCGAAACAAGGTTTGTTCCAATCATTATTAATTTGTTAGTACCCCCAGGCTCCAAATCAGCAACTCACCTACAATTCGCTGAAGGGTAGAAAGCCGGAATAAATAAGAAACAATGCATTGTTAAGTTTGGTACGACCTGTATTTTGCGTCGGTGAACGAATGTACACGTGTGTGTGCGATGATCACTTCATATCTTTTTTTTTTGTTCGAATCGAGGATCTCCTCCTCGTCGCTCAGGAATTATACATTCAGAATTGGATAAACAACGTGTGACGTGTGATGTGTGTATGTCTCTTATACGTGTGTATAGGCATGTACCTGTGTGGTGTTCTCGCTTGTTTGTCTGTTTCCTGTTGTGTTCACGATTACCGTAAGCGCTCTATGTACAAAGAAGATTCCTCGTGTAAACAGCCACGGCTCTCCTAATGCTTTATACAAACCAGACGACGACGGCGTATTAAATAGTATTCCCCGCGCTGTTCAGGTGAAAATCAAAGTTACACGTCCGCTAGCTACAGCTTATCTCGTATTTTTAACTATCGGCTCATGACGATGATTTTTATTTGGTTCGCTTAAAGTACGGCCTGCCATCGGGACGACAAAAATTTGTTTGTTCGCTTAAATGTTTTCATAATGCTTTTTCTAATTTTTATAAATCATTTTTCTGATCTCTGACTCTCGAGAAATTATTTTTCTGGAATTCACTGGAAGCAAGTTAGAAGAACTAGAACAATTAAGTACTGCAGACGGTTTTGAATTGTATGTGCACGATTATTTAATGAATAATGCTCAGAAAAATGTACTCTCTGCTCGAGCAAGACAGCTGCTCATCTTCAAAGAATGGACATCAAAGATTGCTCAAAATGGCTACCACTGGCTGAATGGCAGCCTGTAGTTTCTCAATCCTTCGAGAATTCTTTCCAGAAGAAAGGAATTATCGAGCATTGTGTACAAACACTTCAACAGACTAGGTTGTACCAGTTCCGTTTGGCAGCAGCCCCAGAACCCCTGTGGTGAGGGGTTGTCAACCCCTCGGGAACGGAAACTTTAAACACAGATCACTTTCCTTTCTCTAAAACAAATTCTCCCTATTCTAATTTGATTCTAAACTCTCCGAGTCTTAACTTGCTCATTTTCCAATTCAGTCGACACCAAACGATAAAAACTAGAGAATTGCTAAAATAATATTCAAAACTTTCTCTTTCAATTTTTATCGTTCAGCAAAATAATGTTATGCCTAATTATAAACAAAATTTATTTCAAGAAAAAGTTAAGTGTAAATTGCGTTGTGTAAAAAACGAATGGAATACGAAACGGAGAAAATATCAGAACAACTAACTAGTATTATTATATTATTTTCCAGGTATTAAAATTATTAAGGGAACAGATGCTTTTTTATCGTTACCCTGTTTCTCAATTTTTATTTTGCATGAAGATCCGCGGTCTATTAATCAATGTGACCTATGAACAGCTCAATGAAAGTTTCTATTTGCACTTTAAAGCACACACGAACAAACATTTTATCTCGTTCCAACAGCAGCAGAGATTCCAAAAACGCGAAAACGCGCGGTCCGTGAAATGAAAGAGTGTAAATCGCGTTTGTCTCGTTAACTCTAAAAGAGAAATAAAAAAAAATGATAGTCCCGCGTGCGGTAAAAAGTAAGCATCGTTGAAACGTACTAAACGAAACTCGCGCGTGCGTTTCGGATAGTCTCGACGGATGTTCGATGTCTGGATGTCGAAGAGATCCGACGAGAGGCAAGTTCATTGAAACGTTCTATCCCGCAGCTATTTCACTTCGTCCAGGGCGAATCTCGGATTCTTACAGTAGGCAGTTACACGATTATGTTCTGTTCTTAATTAAAACTAACGCATTGCACCTACGCTCCGCCCACTCGGATTGTATACTCCCTGTGTTCGCTAACTGTGACATGGAAATCCATTAACGTGCTCGCAGCTGTTGCAATTTTTAGTGCTTCCGACAATTCGCAGCTGGATACTGCGAATTTATAGAATTCAATAAAAAACGGGAAGCGTCAGGTTTGCTTTAGAATCGAATCGAATGAAAATTTATTATGGATTAATGAACAATATATAACTTTAAAATGACTTTGAGCATCCGTAGTTATAGGGTCAATGGATTATTTTAACATTTTCTCACAATAAACAACTGCATTAAAGAAAACTCCAATGAGATGCTATAAAATGAACAAAATAGAAAAATTTGTAAAAAGGTTCAATACATTATTTTAACGTTTTACCAGAAAAACAAACATCAGTAAACAACTCAACGTTCCCTGAATTAGATGAAAACAATAATGACACGGTAAAGAATGAATAAAGCTTATAAAAATTTGCTTAAAAAATGTCTTCAACGTTTCCCCGAAGAAATAAAATTCAGTATTTAACACTTTCTAACCCAATTTAGGCAGAATCAATTTTCTTCGTACAAATTTCTCCACTATCTTTGAACCTCGTTCACTTTGACTAAAATTTACACTTTTGCAACAAACATTGTAGACACCGGCTGCAAATAATAATCAACACTAAAGCTGCGAGCACACGAAACTCACATCTTCCCGCTGTTATTTTATGTACACACGTTCTCTCACTATCAATTATTGCTCGCGAATCTATCAGGCCTCACAGACTCTTCCGAATACTATATGTAGATCGTCGCTCGGATTCTTGAGAAAATCATTCCCGTCTCTGTCCTCGACAAAATGGCGCCACGGTATCGACAAAATGGCCGCCGCTCTTGCCCAGAAACTCATTCGATCACGCGTGCACAGGAGCGAACTACCTCGAGAAATCGTTCACGAAAGATTGCACTTGCACCTCGAGTTCTCGATCCCGAGAACCGAACTCCGCTTCTTCACAGTCTCTATATTATTTATTTACACTGTTCTCGCATCGATCGAGATCCACCATTCTCATCGATCTCACTTCCTAACTGGTTGTTGAACGTCGAAGATTGAACTGAATATCGGTTCAATGATTGTTTACGGACGGAGATGATCGTCAGCGAAAGCGTCTCACTTTTAATTCATCGGATCAAACAAACTGCAGTGCACTGTATTAATTGAGACACAACAAGGCTCGGATTAGCGCGACTAGACCGCTAAACCGGGTAGCAATCACACTTTTATCGATAGACTGCGGATTTTATGCATGCATGACGAAAATGGCTAGATCAAATGCAAAACAGTAAAAACATTCATTTTTCGATCGACCGAACAACGTTATTAAGAAAATATATAAATGTCGATGTAGCTCCTTGAGTGCATAAAAATCCACAATCCATTTATTAAACAGCAATTCGACACTCAATGAGTTCCAGAAACCAGTTCAAGAAAAATTACACTTGAGAACATAGTTGCACCAATTCGAACCTTGTCACTCCCGACTGTCACCGCCTTGACAGACTGTCAGTTCACACCGATGCATTTCACACGTTCAGACTCAATTTAATCTGCTGTTTCATACGTCCAGACTGCTTCGTCAAAGACGCAACGACTCTAAACTATTCCGAGTCCTAGATCAGCACTTAACATTCCTGAAGAAGCATTCTGTTCACGATCTTCAGTCTCCAGCAGATTCACCGAACAGTATCACTCGCGACAACCAGGACCAACCCCAAACCAGTTCACCAGAACGTCTTCCCTGTTTCTAGCTGTCAGCTACCCCGAAACCTTTCTCCCCGACACAGAACACCCACGCACGATCAGCTATGTACACATCACAATGATCAGTAGAGCGCGTTCAGCAGGCACTGCTCGTCGCTCCAGTCCAGCTGGCAGGGATTCTCTGTCTCGTGAACTCAGCTGAGTTGATAGTACTCCGGGGCGAAGTCGTTGGCGAGGTTCGTCAGGAAATTGAAGTCCGAGGAGCTGTTGCTGTTATCAGCGGACGGCGGAGGAGCGGCTCCATGGACTGGATCCCCATAGAAATTCCCATAGTTCCCGTAAGAATCGCTATTCCCTTCAGCTTGACCAGTGCTACCTGGCGGAGTGATGACAGCGGCGGTGGCTGCGGCAATGGCAGTTGCCGTCGTCGTCATCCCTGGCGCTGGGAAGGGATCAGGCGAAGACACGTAGCTATTTGGAATGTTGGACGCCTCTCCGCCTTGATGAACATGCAGCTGACTGGTCTGCTCATAGTAAGCATTAGGATGACACTTGGTTCCCGTCCGATAGTCCCCAGAGCTAGGGTGCATGGGAGGTTGATGAGCAACGTATCCCTCTGCAGTGTGTTGCTGCTGGTGTTGCTGTTGCTGTTGTATATCGTTATAATAATGCTGTCCAGTCTGCACGGACACCGCAGCGTGTCCATGGGAAGCTAGATTCTCGCTAGTCCCATGATAATTGCCGCTGACCGGGTAACCATAGTTCCCCGGAGCCATGTAGCTCTCAGCCGCCGCCTGATCATGCTGCGGATACCCTTGACTGGGCCCGTAAGCATTGCTCCCTTGCATCCCACGGTGATACGACGCGTGATAAGGCGGCCCAGCTTGAGGATACCCATTGTACTCTCCGGTAGCATTGCTGTACTGACTCTGCTGTTGATGGAACTGCATGGACCCAGTGTTGTACATCGTCCTCGAAGTGCTGCTGGTCGATCCGCGCACATGATGAGGGACTCTGGAGCTTAGCACCTGGTTCTGTCTCGCGTATAGAGGATGCACTTCACCCGGGTACGAGATTCTGGGCTGTTGGTAGGTGTCACGGGAGCAGTAGTTGCTCTGAGATTGGGTCTGTTGGGTCGCTGCTGGGACAGCTTGTCTGTTGGGCACTCCGTTTCGGTAGTCGACGGCCGATGTGGATTGGTAGACGCTCTGCTGTTGGAAGTGGGTCTGCTGGGTGTTGGAGATGGTCCTGGCACCGTGGGGAGACATGGTGCCTGCGTTCGTGGACCCGTGCATCATGGGAGGTGCCACCGAGCTGGTCGAGGATGGAGAGCTTCTTGGTCGTTGCATGTAGGCTGCGTGGGTGGCTTGGATCCCCAATGGGCTACCTTGTTGCAGTTGCACGGAAACCGGTGTCCCGGGTGTCGAAGACGGCGTCAGGCTTCTCGTGGAGTTCTGGCCAGGTAGCACAGGTGTACTCACCGTGGAATCAGGCATTGCCAATAACACACCGTTACTGTTCACCGAGCAGAGCTCCTTGGTGTTGGCTGACGGGGACTTCTTGCTCACGGAGATCTGTTTACCAGGGTTAGGACTCTTGTGACCGCTCTCCACTTTGACTCGGACGTCACTGGATATCTTCTTAGAAGCAACACTAGGCGATGTCACCTCGCTACCGTCTTGAGACCGGGAGTCGTCGTCTGCTATCATCTTCTCGAACGAACTGGAGACGCTGTTCGTACTGCCAACGCTGCTTGCCCCGTTGCTGTTCGCGTTGAAGCCGGGGTTGCTGTTGTTGTTGTTCGTCGCGCTGGGTGTGTTGTTGTTGTTGCTGCTACGACGGCCCGAAGAGCTCAGCTCCGTCACGTCGCCTGATAACGTGCTGCCCACGTCGCTCACGCCCGAGATATCACAGTTGTGGCAGCTCTTCTTCTCGTCGCTGTCTAGAGATAGCAGCTTCTCGCCTTTGGACTTCTCCATGCCGTCGGACGTCGAGCCATCCTTCTCGTCGCCGTCCTCCTTGCTCAAGGTTTGCCGCTTGTGCTTCATACGGCGGTTTTGGAACCATACTTTCACCTGAAAGCAAAGAATTTTCGCTTTTGGTGGATTCATCTGAAGATAGAGGATAGCAAGTTTGGATCAGTGGCTAGGCTAGATTTAATTTATAATTTATGAACGATCTTCTTTGCAAAGGTGTATGGCTAAATCAGATCCAAAGCATAATGTAATTGGGAGTTTCAGAAAATTGTTCACATTTTTACCGACGGAAAAGTTTCGGTGATTCGATAAGAACGGATTGTGAAGCTATACACATTTTTCGTTGTTCTCACCTGCCTCTCCGTGAGATCCAGAGACGCGGCGATCTCTATTCTCCGTGGCCGGCACAGGTATTTGTTGAAGTGAAACTCCTTCTCCAATTCGAGGAGCTGCGTGTTCGTGTAGGCCGTCCGGAGCCTCCTCGGCAGACCATTCTCTGAAAAATGAGAGGTTATTCTTCTCTTTTTGTTGAAGATCTACTCCTCGTTTCTGTCTGAATTGCTTTGAATTCTTCCCGAAATAGAAAGTCGAAGGAGATGGATCCCCCTTGAGCTTGAAATACTATCCATTTAAAAATTAGATATACCGTCTGACAATAACAATCGTATAGAAAATTATACTGGAATCATTCCTAGTAAACTAGATTAATTGGTTGCTACAGGATTCAAGCCAACAGAGAGTTTGGACATAAGATTTTAAAGCAAAATAAAAATAGTTTACATCAATTTTAAGTAAAAGAAGCCAAGTAGAAATTCAATTCTTTGTCTAATAATTTTTTTGAAGCGAACATAATACATTGCTTTAATCGATTAATTCTAAAATGAATACATTGATTTTTTATCTTGTCTATTGTTTTAAACTGCACCTACTCGTGTCTGCCGTGACTGCCTAAGAGCCACAATCTTTTTATGAACTGAATGAACTATATCTTTGGTGTCGTGTCGATCCCGAAATTGGAAAGTCAGACTCGGCTGTGCTTCGAGTTGGTGGTGGCTTGGTAGTTGAAACAGTGGTTTTGGAAAATTGTGTATGGTTGAAGGGTGTGTTTTGGAAGGTGGTGGAAGTAGTGGAAAATTAGAAAGAGTAGGAGTAGAGGTACATTTTGTTAGAGGCGGCTACGACTATAAAACTACAAATCTCGGTACGCTAACGGTTAACGGTTCAGCATGTCAGCCGAGTTTCCTTTGAGTTTGTCGACTACTCTAAACTGTGGTAGGTTCGCTATTTTTTGGCCGTGCCTTTTGTCCTTTAGGTAGTCTAGCTGATCTTCGCTAGACTTATCCCTTCGCAGAGGGTTTCACGACGGAACAAAATCATTGAAGAAAAACAGTAATTGTAAATGAATAACCTGTTCGATTCTGTAGACTGCAATCCACTCTTCATTCTTTAGACTACAAGCTAGTATTAATTCTTTAGCCCGCAATCTAGTCTTAATTCTTCGAGGTACAATCTAGTGCTAATTCTTCAGACTGCGATCCAGTACTAATTTTTCAGACTGCATCCTGATCTTAATTCTGCAGACGGCGATCATAAAATTGACGAAGGATTATCCATCACTATGGGACCTTGGATCCCGTGTCAACGAACCGATTAGCCCCCGGTAGACAAAGATGTCGACAGCCTGTCGCAGGATTCGTACGACAGGAACACATTTCGCGTGGCAAAGGCGGTCTTCGGTTTTTGCTCGATTACGCCAGCCGAACAGTCGTTTAATTAATGATCATTTAGGCGATTCGCGGAGAGCAAGGGACGTCCACGCAACAATACAAGAGAGAGTGAGAGAGAGAGAGAGTGAGAGAGGAGAGAGAGAGAGAAAGAGACCCCCTGCGTCGGCAGAAGGGACCCCCTGTTCTGCCGTTGTTCCGGCGAGTTGCCTGGGCTCCTTAGAAACTTTTGGCCAAGTTCCCAGCCAGCGGTATTCCGTGTCGATGCGAAACATCTCGTAATTATTATCTAGTAAGAAACTTGTCGCGAGAGATAACGAGGGAAGCGACGAAAGAGGAAGGGACCACGGCGGGGATGAAAGTAAGAACGATATCTCGATGAGGAACCGCGGTAATCTTCCTCCGGAGGACGGTGTAAACAATCATTAATAGTCGCCTGCAGTAATTACACACTGGGATTTCGAGACGCAATATTTCAATCAAAGTCCCCGTATTTAAAATCCGAGGCTAATTTAAAATCCAGCAGGAAAATTACGGTCTATGCAGCCAATTAACCCTGGACGGCTGCGATTTTTCTTCGCAACCGGATCCCCATAACTCGATTTTACTGGTTCTACCTGTTATTCGTATCCCTTTTCTTTAATCTTTTCGTTGAGCTGATTTTCGTGCAGATTTCTATTTTTTTTTTTAACGATGCTGGCAATGCATCGAGGTCGATGTCGATTTTTCCCGGCCGAGCGGATTCTCGTAACCCCGGCGTTTCCCCCGGCTATTTATTATTTTTCCTCCGCCATAAAGATAGAAATCAGGACGACAAAATACGAGTAATCGCCTCGAGGCATGGCTCGTATGAAAATTGAATCGCCGTTGACCGGTTCGCCTTGGACGTAATGCGTTTCCCGCGGTTTCGCGCACGATTGTTCGGTGACGGGGATAATTGAATCGTTTGTTTCACCGGTGCCGGTGCGTGTGCTTCGATTTTTCTTCGTTTATTGAGAATATTAGAAGGGACGGGATGTTTCGAACGGTTATGTAAGTTATTTTTCTCCGTTTTCTTGACAGTAATTAATGAGACCGGACTCGTAGTATGTTAATGCGAGCGGCGTTTCTTGTTCGCGTGTAATGGGAATAATATACACTGCTGCGCGCCGTGGAAATTGCTATGCCGCGAACAATCAAACCGACTCGCCTGGTTCTAAGGTAATTGATGAAAAATTGTACGTTCTGCGGCTCCCAGCTTTTTTCGTTTTAATCAATTCCAATCCCTTTTTCGAGCTTTTCCTACCTCTTGATTATATGCCACATATTTTTTCACTTCCTATGCCGATTAATCAAAGTTCTTAGGGGCGTGGTACGTTTCCTGTTTTTAATTTAGATTCAGCTTGGATACCCGTTCAGATTAAACGGTTTTATTGCTGGTTTCTTTATATTAAATCTATTTTTGAAATAAATTTAGTGAAATGTGTGCTGTCGCATAAAAATTACAAGATTTTATCCATTTAACCCTTTGTACTCGGAGCTATTTTAACTCGAAAGTTAATAACATTTCTTCCGATCGGGAATAATTCCATTCTATATGATATTTTTCATTTAATGGATGTGAAATTAATGTAATACCTCATGCAATACTGAAATGTTTAGTAACTGATTAGATAGATTAATAATGTAAACAATATTCTAAATAATGGTGGAGCAATTTTCAGTGGTGACTCTGAGTCACCACTCGAGTGCTAAGGATTAATTGAGGGAATCTATTCAATAATTCATTTATAGAAATTCGATTCTTCGGTTCTTCAATTTTATACAAACGTCTGTACAAAAAACGAGAAATAATGTTGTTTCATTTGTTTCTGAATTTTTTAGCATTGTGTATATTACTTTCTAGGACCAAGTATCGCAACATGACAACAAAACCTCTCTCATCAACTTCTTCATCCTCTTCTTCGTCCACAGTATGTTTCCTTTGTTTCTTAATTTTTGTGCACGTTGTACATAATTTGCAGGGGGGCCAGTGTCACAGTAACACGAGAGAGCAGAGTCTCCCCATCAATCTCCCGAGGTCATTACCGCCATTATTATTTCGGCTCGGTTTCGTCTGCAGCCGATCGCCACCAGTGATCGCTCTTCCGAGGACGCGTGTCCTCCTCAACAATTCAATCGAACAACGTCGAATTTTCCGGGCAATCGACCGATTCTGTTGGCATGACCGATCGCCAACGCACCTGGCCTAGGTGTCACGGTTGTTCACCGAAGGGATGGCTACTGTTCCACGTGTTCCTGTATGTTCGCAACGCATTCGAGGTATCGTGGCAGGAAAAAAAGAACTGCTGTACGGCGTGACGCGTCGCGAACGAAACGAAGGGAGGGCTTGTTCGTTTCGGAGGGCTGAGATGCTAAACTACCCCATGGCGTGCCAGTGGATCCGAGGGTGGCCGAGGGGTGGCTCTCAGTCGGCGGGGGGTTGAACTGGGGCAAGAGAGAGAAAGAGAATAGGAGAGGAAGAGAGGGGTGGTGAACGAAAGAAGGAAACAGAAATCAGGATAAAAAAGAAGGACGACCTGGAGGGCGAAGGATATGAGAAGGGCGACAGAGGAAGACGACAGATAGAGGGTGCAGCGAGGCAAAGTCTGCACGTGGAGTTTTCATACAGTAGACGCGGGGGTGGAAGTATCGCGTGAGTGACACGGCCCTTATCGATATTTCTATCTGGGGATTTGCTGAGGGAATCCGTCAATACCTTCTATCATATCGCTGCTAGCTATCCGGGGACAATCTTGCCGTTTTATTTATGTAAAACCCTCTGCGAATGCCCTCGGGATGTCTTCGTAGAAGAGTACTACGATTCTGATAGGAAGGCAGTGGGAGCTAAAAATGTTGCGGCATCTAACGAGTTATTTTTTCCCTCGGAAAATTTTAAATATTTTTTCGATATTTATTTTCAGGGACTTCAATACGTATTTCAGAATTGTTTAGTTCTTTAAAAGCTACAGCAGCAAACAAATTAGTCGTGAACATAAACAAGCCAGTATGCAGACGGCGTCGATAAAAATAAGCGGTGGACCCCCTATCCCGAATTTTCGAGTATGCGGTGTCCTCCAATTGCAGGATCCTGTAAGCATTCGAAAAATCCATGCCACGCGGCGCCCCGCCAATTACCCCCGTTTAAAAGTCAAGGTCCCGCGGCCTATTAACGTGTCGTAACTCGGCATTTACGTTTTCTGTATCCCCGTTGGTCGTTGCAATAACGGAACGGCTGTAGCCGACCATAAATCATCGGCTGCTATGAAATTAGCTGCGCGGCGGTTCTCGCGTGGCGAATTCGCGACTTTTTTTTTGCAAGGTCTCCGAGAGAATTTTCCGAAAGTCTACTTTAACTGGAAAAGTCCTGCTAGCGGAACCAGAACAGTTCGGATAATTATTGAAATCGAATGGAGAGGGCCTGGAGAGGGGTTGGAGAGGGGTTGGACGAGCAGAGGGTGGCGTGCTCGAAACTCGGCAAATCCGGCGCGTGGGCTTTTCAGAGGATAAGGGTGGTTTACGGGGCGGGCAGGGCAGGGGCGAGATGGAAGTATCGCGTGATTGACGCGGGCCTCATCAGCATTTCGGTCTCGCGATTGGCTGGACGGACCTGTCAATCAGCCGATATTCCACGCCTATTGGTTGTGTCCCGTGCCGGTACAGTCTGGCGACCCTTTTCGATAGGGTGGTTTTCGAGGGGTGGAATCCGATTTTTGTATTCTTTAAATTTTTTGTCGGGAAATTGTCCACTATATGTATTTGCTACCTTTCTTGTTCGGAATATTTGCTGTCTTTCATTTTCTCAGCGTATTTTTGCTGTTTTTCTTATTCAGCATAATTTGCTGGTTTTGTACAGAACAATTCTTCACTATATTTTATATAGGAAAATTGTTTAATGTACTTGGTCTTATATCTCCATGCAGGAAATTTGCTCTTACATTTTTATGTAGACGCCAAAATGATTTGACCACATTTCTTAATCAGAACGTTTACCAAAGAAACATAGTTTGCATCCGCCTTTGCTTTCGTACCTTCGAGTGAAAACGGTGTCGAAGAAATCGTAATTAATGTCAAGCCCTGAGTTTGGTAAGGCGAGTAATTAATTGGTGAAGTTAATTAACAGGGTTTAATGGATGTGTTACAATAGTGAAAGTCCGAATGTTGCAAATTTTTGTCGAATTCTATTCTCGGCGCGAACGGTGGAAGTTCGTAAAAAAAGCCGAGAGAGAATGTAGCCGTGCTGAAAGGCGAGAAAGAAGGATAATGATGAAACGATAGACAAGTAATTCCCGATTTAAACTACCGAGGCGAAAGCCATTAACCTTTTGCACTCCGAGTGCCTTTTTCAGGCACCAGAAATGAATGACGATCTATGCTAAGCGTGTGTAATTCGTTTTGTATACACGCGAGCGAAATGAAAGGCATTCTAAATTGTGAAGACAAACAACGAAATATCTTTAGCCATCTCTTAATTGTTTTCTTTCCTCTTGGACCGTGAGCAATTAACCAACTTTTTGAACCTTTTCATTCTTTCAAACGTGCGCCCTTTGTTTCCATAAAAATGGGGCAGATTTAATTAAAAATCTCCAGTTTATTTATAGGTAGAATTAATAGACGACTGTATTTTTTAACGCAGTTTGGACCAATTTTATTTTATAATCGAGCCTCAATTTTTAATTGCGAAGTTAAACTTTAAATCTTTTCATTCTTTAAAATATAGACATTTTCTTGAAGATACAGATTTAATTTAAAAAGTTTATAGACACAATAGAAATCTGGAATTATATTTTTCGAATGTTGACTGTTGGCAGTTTTATTTAATTTTTTCTCCAATAATGGACAGTTTTTATTTAAAGATGCACAGTACAAGGTGTCCCAAAATTCCTTCAACTGCCTGAAATGGGCGGTTACTGACGTCATTTGAAGTGACATTTTCATTTTTCAAAATGTTCACCGCGGCTCTGTTTAGGAGTTATTAACGAAAAACACGGACCAATCAGAGCGCGACCTAGGCGCGTGTTGGCAAAGATGGTCCGACGCACCAGAAGAGCCTAAATACGACGAAAGCCGTCCCGACCCATCGTGTTACATCGAAGAAGACTGTACTCTGTATACCTGTGTCAGAACGACTGAAACGTCACGACGCAACGCACGTCTATATATGTATTATTATGTAACAACACGGACAATATATCGTGCTATATCGAAAGATTACTGTATCCTACATGTATATCCGTGTTTTTATGACTGATACGTCACGATGTATACATCAACATGGACGGTTTCCGCGTATCTGCGATAGCGAAGGTCGCGCTGTGATTGGTCCGTGTTTTTCGTTAATAACTTCTAAACAAAGCCGCAGCGGACATTTTGGAAAAGGAAAATGTCGCTTCAAACGACCTTAGGAATCGTCCATTTCAGGGAGTTGGAGGAATTTTGGGACACCCTGTATGTATATCGATTATACTTCTGCATGTTAATTTTCCAAAAAATTGAAATGAAATTCCCATTAATTATGTGAAATTTGCTGGTATATTTGGCAGTATTGTGAGACGGTGTCAAAACAATAAATACAAAACGCGGATGGAGAGGACGAAGTGGTAAAGAATAAGTTTCTACGAGCATTAACAAGATGTAACAACGAAGCACGAGGATTCCATCGGTAACGAGCAGCTCGGAAAGTCGATGGTGTCGGTGCTTTCAGCAAGCGAATAAAGTGTCCCGAAAATAGCGACAGGAATTGCTGCTTTGTATCCGGCGGTTCTTTCATTGGGAACTGAAATACATCGTCACCGATAGCCGCGAGCTTCTCATTCTTGCGATCAGTGGCCAAAGGGGATGACGAACTGTCAGCCTAGAGTCAGAATGAAGAGCGCAGAGTGAAGGAACCGTACGCGTGCTGAGTTACACGTTGCAGAAATAGAATTTGTTGCCTAAATATCACAAGACGCCTCTGTGACAACGATTTCACTGGATCAACGAAAACGTATAACAAAATTGCTGCTCCCGTCTCGACCGCACCGAGAACGCTAAAACGGTTGTTACTTGAATGTGTTTCTTTAATTGAACGTTCAGAGTTTTTGGTTCAAGTAACAATTTGAGAAATTGTGAGCTCAGCATTTTCGTGTTTCGACGAGGAGCAGACTATTTCTGAGCGAACGGAGTGGAGCGACGGCCGTCGGTGAACTTTTACCGGCTCGATGACTGACGAACGTTCGACTAACAAGATCACTGTTATTTTAATAATGTCGCCGGGTCGACCACTTTTACCATGATTTTTTCTCGGGGCTATTTTAGAACCCTCTTCTTCGTATCTGCCTCGTAACTTGCGCCGGAGACGAGCAGAAAAGAATATAATGCCCAACAATGCTTCTTCGAGTCGTTGACTCTTCAGTCTAATTTTATTCTACATTAAAATAAGCCCGAGGTTAAAACAATTCAAAACAAATGAATAGCCAGTTCGTGACGAATCAAACTTAACCCTCATCCGTCCCTCGTGTCAATTTGACACAGTTTCCCCGAAATAAGTTATACTGTTCTGTTATTTGTAGGTAGATTTGCCCGAAACTTCGTGACTTTTATTTTTTTAATGCGAAACTCCTAACCGAAAAACCTTAGACGTAAATGTTAACTCATCAATTTGAATAAATAAAACATCGAAAAATATCTGTTTACTTTGTTATTTAATCGATCTTTTACCATTGCGACTATTTGACACCGAGGGACGAATTCAGTTCGTGAAATGAGGGACGGATGAGGGTTAAAAGAGATTGCAAATTTTTTTGGAAAAATCAGCATTTTTCCTTTATTAATCATCTTCGAAAAACTTTTACACACCTTGGAATATTCTGATCTTTTAAAAGGATTGAAATGTCTCTGCTCGATCCAGATCGAAGTCCGCGCGGTACGAACGTACGAACAGTGATACATTAATCATCGATCAACGCGCAGCTATCAATTCTAAAATGGTTTCTCTAATACGTGCCCGGGGCACGGATCTCACACTATAATAGAAATCGTGCGCATCGATACACCGGCCCCGGGGGGACTAAGTAGGATTAAATTAAAATTAAACCGCCACAGGGCGAATCTGCCACAGTGTTATTACTCGTAATGGTAATGGTCTAGTCGTCAGCCTGTAATCGCAGCTTATCGAAGCCGCGGCAATAGTGTACCCCGAGGATTATCCTCCATTTTCTCCTTCCGTGTTCTCTCTTAATCGAACAGTTCATTGCGCAACACTTTCACCTAATAATTCAGGGAAAATGTCTTCGGGGGTGTCACACGAGATCGAGCGATTTCTGCGGCTCCTTTTGACAGACAGGTAAGACCGACTTGTTCGCTCAATCAAGTTGGTAGAGAATTTTCCGAAAGCTAAGACGCAATTCGCTATTTTGCTGGAGGCGAGGCACTTTGTTGCAGTCGTGGCGGTCATTTTGTTGCATGTTTCATTAGAATGCTATTTCGTAACCGTTGCACTGCAGACTTTATGAATTTGTGACAAAAAATTGAACAGAATTTTAGAAGAAGTATAAAATATTGTAGTTCTATTTTCAATTTTTTGAAATTTTCAATACGACGAATTCACTCTCGTTTTAGCTGCTATTTCTTGTAATTGTTTCTAGTTTGAGTTTCGCACAAAGATCTGCAGTTTAATTAATAATGTGTTTACAATGTTTATTTGTTATTTATTAATGTTTGTTTTTGCATAAAGATCCGCAGTCTGGTGATGATACTCGCTCCAGAATCCCGAAAGCAGCTCGAGGCGATCGAAAGGTTATCGATTACCTACAGCTAGAACCCTGTGACCGTTCTCTACCTGTTCCGAAACACGGAACCGGCTGTCCCCTCGTTTGTTTCGAGCTCTCGTCACTCATTTTTCATACGTTTACGCGCGCCGCGGCGCGGCGCGGCGGCTGGAACGGGTCTGAAGAAGCAGGACGAAGAGGACTGGCGAACCTGTCGGACAGAGGGAGAAGAGAAGGATCGCGAGAGAGGAGAGCGCCTCTCTCTTGTTCGCCGTCAGTCGATAGAAGCGGCTCTTTCCGTCCTTTGTTCTACCCTGTAAGTTTTCTTCCCGCGGGCCCGGACGCGGGGGAAACAAAAGACAAATTACAAAGACGGCCATCATGTGACCCTTCCCACCTGTCTATAGGGAACTGGCCCGAACCCCGAAGAACAGCCTCGGCTGGAATTCGGGGCGAGAATCGCTGCGGTACCTGATTTATCGTCGATTGAACCCTTTAGTGTCGGATCTTCTCTTAATCATTTTAATAAACTGAAAATTGTACAGCGGCATACTTATATCCTGGCGTTATCGTTACTTATTCATGCGTTCTATTCATTTTTCTTATAAATGTGTCAAATTTGCAGTTTGTTTTTCAGCTACGTTGCGAAGAAAAGTCAAATCGGTCAGCGGTCGCGTGCAGTATTTCGTTCATTCTTACGCTGCTTTTAATCATTCTCTTATTATGAAACTTTTACCATCATATTCGCGGAATTTTTCTTATTAAAATTATACCAAACACGATGCAATTCGAAGCATATTTAGTTGTTTAATCCACGATAAAGTAGAACCTCGACTATCCGAATCAATGACATCCAAATTCTCCCAATATACATACAATGTTTCATAGTGTTTGTCCACGATACATAGATGACTTCCAGACATTTCATACACTTCATACGCTTTATAAATTTTATACATTTACCAGCTTCCTGGAGTAACAAATGCAAAAACGACGTGCCAGTTCGCTAATCCCGACCGATAGACGATCAGCATTTTGCCCCTCGCATAATCTCGTGTTTGGCGTCGTTTCAGGCCTCCGTGCACCTCGAGATCGTCTCGAGTAATTCGAAATCAGGAATCGGGAGGGAACCGGTACCGAAAGGGATCCGAAAGGGGAGGATCGCGATCCGGTCTCGAGCCAACCGCCGGCAAGCGGTTTCATTAAGGTCCTCCCTTGGTTCGTTAGAGCGAAGTTCAGCATACCACACGCGTGATGTCCCCGGAGCCATAATCCCCTATAAATTGTATGCAAGAACACCGCGTAACGACAGGGCGCACCTTGTTATTACCGACTTCCTGCGAGCTGCCTCCCCACCCCTCCCCGCCGCTCGCTCGCGTGTCCCCCCGCATTTTTCGCGAGCGGTTTCTTCCGAGAATCCGAGCCGGCCGCATTAGCATAACTTCCCATGGCTCGGTTTCGTCCCGGACTCGAGTGCAAAAAGAACGAAGAACCGTCGTGGAGAAGAATCGCGGGGAAAAAACAGCACGGCCCAGAGAAACCAAGAAGAAGGAGTGCTGGAAAAGTTCGAACAAAGGACAAAACAGGGTGGAGAAACACGGTGTGGATTGGGATGGAGGAAAATCGCGGAAAATTTCATATGAAACAAAATAGGAAAGGTCATACGCAACGATAATAATCTGGATTTTTGGAGACGAAATTGCTTCGAGCACAAAGAGTCAATATGTTATTTTCTAAATATTTCGCAAGTTTCATAAAGTCGGGGCAACGTATCAGAATTTCAGTCATTTGACCTTGCAATGACCTTGAAACGTTCAACGAACGTATACACGTAAAATTCTCGTGAAACCAGAAATCGGTGATTTAGTGGCCATCTTGGAGTCATACGCGACAATAAAAAAATTGTGTACCATCCAGTAAATTCATGAAAGTGCCTATGCAACAAAAAGATCAGCATAATCGACAATGCTATTTTTACCGAGCAAAGAAATTGCAAAAATTTTTTAAAAAATTCCTTCCAATCAGCTGAGGATTCAGGAAAAATATGAAACATCCT
Source organism: Lasioglossum lativentre (assembly GCA_916610255.1). Taxonomy (NCBI): domain Eukaryota; kingdom Metazoa; phylum Arthropoda; class Insecta; order Hymenoptera; family Halictidae; genus Lasioglossum; species Lasioglossum lativentre. Next base: position 19,131,388 of record OU744358.1, read on the forward strand.
ATTATGTAGAATAGTAAGCTAACACGTTTTAACATTTTAAGCGCCTCTACGTTCCAACATATAATGCCACTTCCCACCAAGTTTTCAGATTTGTAAAAATTCTTTCGAAAATTGGAGCCGCGTTTATGTGTAAATGAAAGGGGCGGAGGAAAAAAGCGATAAGCGGCAACCGCGCTCAGAGGAACGGCAACCGCGGAGCTGCAGCTGCCGCGGTGAGGCGAGGCGAGGCGCGCATCGGCGGCCATGTTGGCCACATGCAACATGATTATGGTGGCCGCGAACCGGAGGAGAGAGGCCCTTCGTGCAAGAAAATTGGATGCACCGAAGAAAGAGAGAACCGGGCGACGTGTGGTGTGTGCGCGCGCGCGCGCCGTCGGCCGAGGCCGAGGCCGAAGGCGTGCCGATGCAACCTGCAATCATCGGGGTGGAGCGACCACCTTCGACCCAAGCGGTTCATCCTCGAGGCACCTTCCGAGCCTCTCTTTGCCTTCCAGCTACCTTCCGCAACCTCTACGACGCCTTCTTCTCCCGGTTTCTTTTATTCCGTTGCGTGCGAAACACCTCGATCCGCTAGCAACTCTCCGAGAACCCTGCTATGATCATCTGGGGATGATCGGGCCTGAGATTGCTTTCGATGATCGTGCGTATCGATGTTCGATAAAAAAAAATTTTCTACCTGAATAGCAACAAAGTGGAGTGAAATCAACCATTCAACTTTCATTAGAATCATAAAAAGAAACAAAGCAAATAGACATTGATCCCCAACTCTAATGGGTGTCTTCAAAAGATTTAGATAAGCAAGGAGAAAATTTCCACACATCACCGAGATCATCAAGAACCCATTCACCCACAAACCCAGAATCGAGCATCAAAAATTCACGAATCCCCTAAATATTCTTTTTCCCCAAACCACTAGCAAATAAACACCCCCAACTCCCGAACTGCTAGCATAACCAGCAAACACGGTAACCAACGGTCACACAGCACCACGAGATCCCCATCCCAAGAGTCGCTGCTCTTCACCCCAGTTCTCGTTTCAATCGGCAGCATCGTTTCTGCTCGATAAAAGCCCTGAAACAGGGGTAGTTTCTCATCGAGCACCGTATCACGGAGTGTCGGGGGGGGCCAATCGAGCGAAACAATTGGGTTCCTGCGAAACTGGAGCAGGAAGGTAGGAAATATTTCGCGGCCGTGGTGGTCCGCCGCGGTTCTTGTTTCAACCCGGCGTTAATTGATTATAGTTCGCGCGGGACGCAACCCTCTAAAACCAAAGCGAGCACTGTTCCGGCCTGGCGACCCTAATTCTGCGTTTGGATCCGTTGGTTTCTCGTAAATCCGTAATCACGGTCTACGGTGATTCTTCCTCTGGATTCACCCCTTTGCACGGTCTCAATTCTCGATTTGTTGTTACAGTGTTTCGAGGTGTAAAAATCGAGTCTCGAAATCCCAGCTACGATCATAATACCGATGCTAAAAATTGATTTTTCTGCGAGCTCCTCGACGCTCACGCGAGCCGACCTAAGCTTAGATCACAGTGGCGCGTGAAGCGATCCAGGCGGACCGATTTCCTCGTCTATCGCGGATCGGAAAAAACAAAGCTGGTGAATTATTAACCCGTGGACGCATCGCGACGTTTATCTCGGCTCTCGGAGCCGCGTCTATACATATAATAATTCTATAGTCGAGCCTGAAGAACCAATGGCGAGCGGTTTTCGCACACCAAGCAACAGCTGTCCCCGGTTGATGCGGTTTCGTACGAACGCGTTATGGTCGCGAATGTATAGCGTGATCGCGTTGCGCACGCGGCCTGCACGGATTTGTTATCGTGACGACGGAGATAGAATCGAAAAATGGAGTCGGCCGGTGCAACCAGTAATTTTCGTCCCGGCCAGCGCGGGCAATGAATCAAAACGACGTCGTACAGGTCCTTCTTGACGCGTGCATTTTTTCCACCGATCCTCGCCGATAAATCCCTTAGCTGTAATTAACGGGAGCAACAACGCTGGAGTCCCGACCCGTTCCACAGGCGCGCACACACCGCATACATTTTTATAAGAACAAGGCGACTCCGCGTCGTTTCCGTTTATTATCAACCGGGAAGAGTTATGGCTCGCCTGTCGCTCAAGTGTGTTTTTCGTTTGGTCGACCGTAATACGCCGCGCGATTTTTCATTCCGCTCGAAAGGGTTGCATACCTTCGAACGCTCGAACTACGCGGAAACTCAACAATTTATTTTGTATACGAAATCAGGCTTCCTTAAAGAATCAATGGGTACAACCTCGGCAGTTGCACTCGCGACACTTGCATGCGAGTCTCGACAGTTGCATTTATATGTATGTATGTATGTATACGGAATTATGCTCCGAATTATACATACTATTTCATTTGCAATAATTTAGGTAGCATGTTCAAACTCCAGTTCAGCAATCAAATATTCGACTATACTTCCACAAACCAGTCCTAACCTCGAAGGTTCTGTATCAGCAAGACATGAAAATCGTTCAGGTACCAATCTCATGTGAAATAATTCAGAAAACACCTTCACAATCCAGTCTAGCAATCAAATATTCGACTATACTTCCACAAACCAGTCCTAACCTCGAAGGTTCTTTATGGGCAAGACATGGAAATCGTTCAGGTACCAATCTCATTTGGAATAATTCAGAAAACACGTTCACAATCCAGTGTAGCAATCTAATATTCGACTATACTTCCACAAACCAGGCCTAACCTCGAAGGTTCTGTATCAGCAAGACATGAAAATCGTTCAGGTACCAATCTCATTTGGAATAATTCAGAAAACACGTTCACAATCCAGTGTAGCAATCAAGTATTCGACTATATTTCCACAAACCAGGCCTAACCTCGAAGGTTCTGTATCAGCAAGACATGAAAATCGTTCAGGTACCAACTCATTTGGAATAATTCAGAAAACACGTTCACAATCCAGTGTAGCAATCTAATATTCGACTATACTTCGACAAACCAGTCCTAACCTGGAGGGTTCTCTGTCAGCAAGACATGAAAATCGTTCAGGTACCAATCTCATTTGGTATAATTCAGAAAACACGTTCACAATCCTGTCTATCAATATAATATTCGACTATACTTCCACAAACCAGTCCTAACCTCGAAGGTTCTTTATCGGCAAGACATGGAAATCGTTCAGGTACCAATCTCATTTGCAATAATTCAGAAAACACGTTCACAATCCAGTCTAACAATCTAATATTCGACTATACTTCCACAAACCAGGCCTAACCTCGAAGGTTCTGTATCAGCAAGACATGAAAATCGTTCAGGTACAAATCTCATTTTCAATAATTCAGAAAACACATCCACAATCCAGTCTACCAATCAAATATTCCACTATACGTGCATAGCCAGTCCTAACCTCGAAAGTTTTTTATCACCAAGACCTGAAAATCGTGCAGGTACCAATCTCATTTACGATAATTCAGAAAACACGTTCGTAATCCAGTCTAGCAATCAACCACCGGATCCCACCTCGAACTAGTTCGAACTCTAAAGATTCTTCACGTAGGATATACTTGAAAATTCGGAAAACGGCTAAAATTGGTGTTTCAACAGAAATTCCACCTGCTCAGTCCGACAACCTGAAAACGCGGAAGCGTTGACAATATTTCAAGCATGGCTGTCGACAATCACGGGGCCCATTCGAACGTTTCAGAAACGAGCGTCGGCGAGATTGATCGCGGCGCATTCCGTCCACCTTGTCCCATCGATGTGTGCGCTAACAGGCACAATTAGAATCCCGTGTACCTGTAATTAGACACCGGTACGCGCGGCCGACTGGTACAAATCGACTGGATTACGAGCAAGTGAAGTTCCTTGGCAGCGTATCCGCGGCTGCCACGCACCGCCAAGGCGCCTCTATCTCTGTCCCGAGTGATAATAAAAATTCTGACGAATCGCCTGCTATCATTCAACCTTCTCGCTGCTTTCCTACATAGTCGAGAGAGCTGCGAGGCTGCCTCGGTCACTTGGTTACTTGGCAACCACCGCGAACGACAGTGACTCTAGATTAAAATCCTCGATGCCTGAATCCTTGCGAGATCCGGTCGTGAATCAATTTGTACATTTACATTTTCACTTGGAGATTATTTTATCCTGCATCTAACAGAGTCATAGATTTTGAAACCCACCCCAAATTTTGATCGTCCATTATGTTTTCTATGATTTTCTATGATTCTATCATTGAAACAATTGGCTTGTGATAGCTAAAATATAATGTAAATATTATTGATTCAATTTTGTCTAAATGTCTTGCAAAAACTGCATCGAGAGTCGTTCCTGATCTTGTTGTCGCTTCATTAGGATTATTTACCATTTCCAATCTTAATTTACTTCTAGACATTACTAGACTGCAAGAAGTTTCACTTCTGCCGCGCGTGGTTTTCCACGCGTATGTTTTTTAAATGTAATTTTTGTAATTTATACATATATGTATATGTATACCTTTTACTAAGATATTTATTCTGTTCCCAACACGGAAGGTTTCGAAAATCATAGATATGTAAATTATGCTATGGTCTAGTGTTCTTCTCTCTGTAATATAATTAATTATATTGATTTTAATTAATGTAGACGTAGTTGCACGTGCTGTCATAACATAACCATGCATCTCTAACCTTTTCGTTTGATCCTACTACTACTACCGAGCGGCGGTAAAATCCTATCGTTGCAGCATTTTTAAATTTTCTTGTGGTGAATGCGAAATTGTCATAAATAATAATTTAAAAAAAGAATAATTATTTAAAAAACCACGTTTTTAAAATGGACTAAAAAGTATAAAATAATTTGAAAATAAAATACTTGTAAGATTTAAAACGTACCGTTTAAATTTTCGCGCCACTCTCGACTTCCGTAACGTCACTTCCGTAACATAACAAAATACGTTACCCTCAGCAAAGAAGTTTCACTTAAAAAATAAATCAGCTTTGATCCTTTGCAATCGGAGGTTATAAAAAAAATTTGTAAACACGAATCAAAATGCCATCTAAAAAAATCAGTAATGTATACAAGTGTACAAAATAAATTTTTGAATTAAAAAGAAGCTGATTTAGGGGAAGTTAGAGTGATCTTGCAGCCCCCATCTCGCGCAGCAAGGAGTCACGCGGTTCTTTAATTGGCGGCGCTTAGCATGCCCTCTTTAAGGGCTCGGAAGTCTCGGTGTATCGGAAAGAAGCGAAGTTAGGGGAGGTTGGGAACGATACTCGAGACGAAGGGTGGCCGGTACGCAAAACGGGAGTGGTCTCCTGAGGGATGAAAAGCGCCATCTTCCCATTAGACGCGAGATTGATTTTGCGAGAGCTCTCCTTCTTCACCGTAACAGGCCGACGCGACGGTATACCTACGGTATCCTCTGCTCCTGCTGGTGCTGTTGCTGCTCGAGAGCGCTAATGTGATTAAAATAATCCGGCGATAATCAAAATACAAAGGGCCGACCAATTTCGGCTGAACGACTTCGCCCCGTAATACCATTAAGACACGCCACACCATAAAAAGAGAAATAAGGGTTTCCTTCACGAGCGGATAATCGCGCGTCGCGAAGCGATTATTAATCGACCTTGCGCCGTTGCTGGCCGACTTTTTATCACTTTGTTACGCCGATCGAGATAAGGAGATCGTGTTTGACACACGGTAACATGGAAATTGCTGTTTTTATCGCCGGAATATTATATAATTTTTAATGAACTCGCGTGGCTAGGAATTCCGCTTCTTACGTGGCGCGCTTTGTTTTCTGCTATGTAGAGCTTCTAATCTGGTAATTCCACTGTTATGTAATATGTTTTATAGTTGTTTCTTTCCTTGTGTTCTCTTACTGTCTTCATTATCTTATGCTCTCTTGTGCTGTTCTAGTAGATCCACTAAATTGCTTTGATGTTACTTTGGTGTTGAAGCATCGACAGTAAAGAGCCTTTTATGATAGAAATCAATATTCTCTTTGCCACTGTTCAGATTAAACGGAAAGAATGAATTCCTCGATTGAGAAGATTTATTTTCAAGATTGCACTCCGGTTACGATCATCCCCGAAAACCACCCCTTGTTCTTGTCTGGTGACGTAGCTGCTTCCACCCTCGTTCACCATCCTCTCGGTGGGATAAAAAAGTTTATTTTAATCTATACAAATTTTAAATCCTTCGCGGTTCGTCCCACCCCCAACGGTGTAAACTGTCGCGACGGAAAATAAGATTCGCCACCCCCCTCGGACCGTTTTTCCCACCCTTAAACTCGGTTACTACTTTGTTCTTGGAAGTCTCGCGTGTCCTCCGATATCCTCGAGGAACTTTCTCCGTGAGGAGAGAGAAAAATTCGAACATCTCTTCTAGAAATTGCCGGAGTTATATATTTCCAGTTAGAGAAGAGAGGAGAGTCTGACCTATGAACTCGGCCGATTCGAGACAGGCCTCAAGAAAGCTTGTCGCAATCATCGTACGGATAATTGCCACTAATTGCCGGCACGTTTCCCATCATCGTGTCGATCGTCGAACACGCGTAATCATCAAGCATCAAGATACAGTTCCGGCCGTTTCTATTCTCCCCCAGGTTGACTACGAGTCGTCGCGTCGCGTCGTCGCGTCGGGGAAATTACGGTCGCGCGAATCATTACCTGAGAATCTCTCACGTGTCGCAGCGAGAAAGTGAAGCCACGATCGATCGATATCGCTGTAATTAGGCGGTTGTCGGCTGGATCGAATCGGGATCCTGCCAGAGAGAAATCTGCACCCTCTTCGATTTTCTTTGGATTTGTTTATTCGTGTTACAACAATTAACACATAAAATCGAGCGTCTTCTCACTTGATAAAAACGAAATTATTTTAATAATCGTACTTGCATGAAAATAATTTGAAAAAAATCTAGTCGAATACGAAAAGAAACCAACAGCAGCCATTTGTTAACGTTTCCACGTCCCCGTTAAAAAACGCTTTTAATTTCACTAATTTGCCAGGAAAGGGGGAGATCCTTCGTACTGGTTACGAATCCCCGGGCTCATAACCCGACACCACAGTCTAATTATGTTCGTTTTCGTTTCGGGGGCGGCCCGGTCGAATGAAATGAAAAGGTTATTAGGAAGAAAAGCTGCATTAGAGTAATAGATGTAATTCATCGCGGTCGAAAGCGAGGCGGCACGCAGCAGCATTTCCTAAGCAACCCCGCGTGCGCCCGCGCGCGCTATAACTTATCACCCCTGTCAACTCGTGCAAGCTGCAACCCTTGTGATAATTGTTTAAACCGACCACTGGCCGGCGCCCTTTTAGACCACCGTAGCCGGTCCCCAGAGTGGACCGCGTTCGTGTAAACTTTATGTACTTAGACGCGAACGTGCGGACACTTAATTACGATTAAATTACTCCCCTTAATTCCGCGGAGAACTTCGAAAGGCGGAGGCTGGCCGGGAATAAATCGCCGGGAACCGGTGGACAGTGGCTTTTCCACGGGAAAATATTTTCCTTGTGCGAATTCTTCCTTTGCTCACCACCGGAATACGGTTTTCGTTGATGAGAAATAAACGAGAACGCGAAACTTGCCTATGCCACCCCTAATCTACGATTTTTATACAGTGCTTCTATTTAGGAGGGTGGATTGAGTGCTGTGAAATTCAGTAAGTGAACAAATAGAACAAATTTTATTGTAGATTCAATCTTCAACTGCTGAAGATTTTTTAGCAATTTTTTAAAGGCTATTTGTCAATAAATATATAATTTTATCGATACATTAAAAAATTCCATGGAACAACCAAATATTTCTTTACGAACAATCTAAAGAATAAAAAGACGAAGCAGCGAACTAAGTCGTTTTAAAAACGAATTTTTTGCGATCTGGGATAGTTGGGCTTGCTAAAAATTTCGCGCAGCTCGACTTACGAGGTCCAGTCCAAAATCTGAGCAACCGGTCGAAGAAATTCCAGGCAATCAATAACGTTGGCCAGCTCAGAAAAAAGAAGGACCCGGCAGACGCGCTTGGCGCATGTGGATCGGGTCCTAATTAAAGGCGATATTAGTTAATTTATCGTTGCGGCACATAAACGTCACTTCTCATTCGGTTCATTTATATCTAGAGTCAACAACGCGGGACTCGGTTTTCTTCGATGCTCGCGGCGGCCTGGAATAATCGGAAGGATTCCTGTCGATTTATTACGTCGCGCGCTATAACTCAGCGTAACGCGATTAATGAACCATGCAAACCTTGTTTTGTGGTTACCGTGGATCTTGCCGTTTTGGCAGTGGTGAAATTGTCGTGGACTAGGTGTAGGACGTAGGAGATCTTAAAGTCATCTATCCACTGGAAGATCACGTGTGCGCAAATTCTAAAGGCAACACTTACTGAAGGGAACATTTAGAAAATTATAGTCCACTCGTACTCATATTTGCGGATCTTTATGCAAAATAAAAATTTTCTACCCGAATTGCACAAAACTCGACTGAAAGAAAAATTTATTTTTTACACGTTCGATAATTGCAGTAAAAATCACACTAAAAAATCACTGAATACAACGTCCTCGTCGGGCTAGGTCAAATAACATTTCCATTCCCACCCCAACCCCTCGGCGGAGTGTTTACACCCCCGCAGTCGTCGGAGTATTACATAAGAATCGCGCGGAAAGGAGCGCTCGTAAATCTGCTCCGGGGGTGGGCGGCAGAGGGTGAGACACCGGCCGAGTGTCCTTTATAGCATTGTTAACAACTAATGTATGCGGGTCGGGGCCCCTCCGCGCATTTAACATTCTTTAACATTATTATACACATGGCGCCCGTCCGTGAGCCGTTGCCGCGCGTCTTCCAGCCTGTAGACGACGACGACGCGACGGTTCTCGCCCTCCGGGAAGAAGATTTTTGCCGGTTTTATTTAACTGCAACCTCGGAACCCTTCCCTCACCCTTCTCCAGCCCCTTGTCCACCTTTGCCACCCCGAGGCACCGGTTTTTTCCCCTCTCGACTCCTCGCGAATCCTCCGACCGGACCCGGGATTCACGCTCGAGAATCCAGTCACGTTTTAAGACTTACGATCCAGGCCGTAATTTCGGCGAACAAGTGGCGCTTACTGCTTTCTGATACGTCTTAAGAGAGGACCGCACCCCCGGGCCCCCGGGGCTGAACCACCCCCGATCGCTCGAAACGACCGACGAACCGCGAGCGTGTTCAGGCGTTTACGAGGAAATCTGCAGGTTCTGTTCTTCGACGAATGGGCATTAGACGTCGACGATTTCTTGACAGCCGTCCAGGCAGATTTGTTTAAATCTCCACGCGTCAAGTGATTTTCTATATGCGTTTCAGATCGAGAGCGATCTTTTTGAGTCGAAGATTGTGAAAATCGCCGAATAATAGAGAAAAAAGACAAAAATAGGCGGAACATCGTGAACTAATTTTATCTGCACAATTTTTAATCGTTTCTAACTGATAAACCAATTTCAATGAAATTTTCGTCAATGGCCCAAATAAAAAAGATGTAACCTTTACAGAACCTCGAAAATTGTAAAACAACAGAGACTTGCATTTGAATTTGAAGAAAAATTAGAATACAAGAACCAAAGACGAGCAGAGCAAGGGGAAGAGAGAAAGGGCAAGGGACGCGATGAATAGTCTTTGGACGGGTTCCAAAAATATAGCCGACAGGGTAGGAAGACGATAGAGAGGATCGCTTGCCTGGGACTAGAGGAACGAGACAGGCCGAGCACTCGAACGAGCAAAACGAGCCACGAAGAGGAAGCCGGGGCGAGCGAGAGCGCGATAGCGAGCAAATAATAGGGAAATGATTTGCTCCTTGTTAGATAAAGGACACCGCGAGGGGACTCGCGAAAAGAAATATTGCTCCGAATGAAAGGAAGCAGGGGGAGGGGGTTGAATCGGGGGTGGATCTCCCTTTTGCTTGTAACCGCTCCTTCGGATAGGTCGTGCCAGGTCATCCGCGCGAGTATTCTGCTCGATTAGGAGTTAAATGCCGATTTGTTTCTGTGGTGCTCGGTTCCGAGGCTTCTGAACCACTTGCATTCGCGTTACCATCGAATACGATTAGCAACAAATTAAAACGTTTTACTATCGTGCAAAAAAATTCGTGTTTCAGGCTTAAAGTAAAGAATAAGATAAATAAAAGAAAATGCAGCCCGAAAACATTACACCTCAAGGGTCGATCAGAGAATAACATAAATAATAGAGTGTTCAAAAAATTCCTGTTTCCATGGTTCGGAACAGAATAGAATGAATAACAGAAAATTGTGTTAAAAAATTCCGATTTGAAGGGATACGCGTCTACCAGAGTGGAAACCGTTCCTCTTTCCGCGCGAGCGGTTTTTACGCAAGGGGTGTTAGCCAGGAAAACACGATGGAAGTTTGATTTTTGTCCAGTCACGTTTCATCACTTTCATACCGTGACCCGTCTCCTGCTTATTCCAATTCATTATTTTAACATCGACCCGATGATATCGCGGCAATCCCACACCGATAATCGATAATGGACTGCTTGTTTCAAATCCCTTAAGAAACAAAGCGGTCCTCTGTTTTTCCCGCGTGATCGTACGCCCTGGATTAAACTTGGTAATCATAGTTAATCATAGCATCACCGATATCAAAATACATTTACAGAGCTACTCTCTTCAATCAAGCAAATTGCATTTATCGAACGGTTGATTCATGTTCACTATCACGATTCAGAAACGTTACCTTTTTCTTCTTAATCCAACGAACAGTTTTTTCACTTTACCGTGTCATGACTAGACTGCGGATTTTTGTGCATTTACGAAGAAATGAAGTGGCTGAGATGTAAAACAGTAAAAATATCCAATAAATAAAAAAAATCGGTCAATTTTTCGATGTGCGAGGCCCTCGTCGATTTTTATGATTTTTGAATATGTCATAGAAATCTACATTTTCAACAACTTTTTCCTTTGCATATTCGTGTCGGTCGGCTTTAGTTTCCGAGATATTAGCGAAAAACTGCCGGTACCATAACATTGAATATTGTCTGCGCGTGCATGCTCCGGAGAACGTATGCGTCAGTACAATGCGACCGCTTGTCTACTGCTACTTTGAAGAATTCACAGCGACCGGCAAATATGTTTTTAATGGGTGATGCTTTGAATTCGCATCATGTTAACATAGTCAATTTCGCTACCACCAACTCCAGTTGCTGAAAATTGGTTTGTTAGACGCGTATATATTCCTCAACGATGTTTTGTAAAAATGAGTTCATTCGCAGAATTTATATGCAACTTAACAAAAAATTAAAAAAAAAAAAAGTCTGGATTATAGGTTCTGGTCTAGCGGTCGTACTGTATTGACGCATCCATTCTCCCGAGCATGCACGCATAAATATAATATTCAATGTTATGGTACCGGCAATTTTTCGCCAATTTTTCGCTAATATCTCGGAAACTAAAGCCGACCGACACGTATATACAAAGAAAAAAGTTGTTCAAAATGTTAAGTTCTATGACATATCAAAAAATCATTAAAATCGGCGAGGGCGTCACACATTGAAAGGTTCACCAAAAAATCCAAGAATATTGTTTTCAACGTAAATTTAAACGTAGGGGATGAAATTTTATTTTGTATAAAAATCCGCAGCCTGTCTGGCATTTTCGCTTTTCTAAACTGAAGAAGCGTGATCTGCCACTTTCTGCCATTCACTCATATTTCTGCAGAAATTCACGGCACTTAAACAATTACCACCATCATAAAGAATCAATCCACACCTCGATAAGAACTCGCAAAGTTCCTAGAACCGATCCAGCAACTTCTCAAAAAATTTCAATTTCCTCAATGACCACCACAATCCACCAACAAACGACTCTGAAAGCTTAAAAAAATCGTCCATCCACACGAAAGAAAAACAGATCGCAGCCTTATACTAGAGAGCAGCCGATGATACAGCAGTCATAATTCCATGACAGAAACGCTCGCTAAGAACCGGCAATTTTCAACAGCTCGGGGATCGTTTCCCGGTAGAGAGTCTTGATCGCGACAGGTGCCGTTGCAGCAGTGCAGCGGCGCACCGTTGCACTTTTCCTGGAACTGGACGTCGATTACAGACACGAGATCGCGCATTTAGCGGAGAAACGAGCCGGTTGCAAAGAGAGATCAGGGTGGAGGCGCGATTCCGGGAACGAGAAACAGAAAACCGGAGCGGAGCAGAGTAAAGGGAATTGGCGAGCCTTTCTCCGCTCGAAGGGTTGCCTCGTGGTGTGCAGGACGTAGGTGGAGGTCGAGGATAGGGTATGCATGGCGGCGGAGAGTCCAGTAGCGATCATCAATCAGAAAGGCAGTCAGCCGTCCGTCGGTCGGTCGGCTGGTCAGCCACATCCAACGCGTACGGAGTTTCGCGCTCGGAAGGCATCTACCTACGAATCGACGAGTCATGCCTCGACTACCGGAGCCTGACAATCGATCCGGCCTGACTGCTAACCTGCACCACTTCTGCGATTGTTCTTTCCTGCGCTGTCGATGCTGGAGAGACTGTATTCTTGCTCTAACAGTTCTCTGCTTGCGATCGGAGCTGGTTGTTTCAGTTGCTAGTAGCTTAAGATCTATAACATTCCTAGAATATGCAGGCAGTCGTTCGACTGTTATAAACGTAGAACAGAGCATCTGTTTGCCTTATTACAATTAAAGTTTTAATAAATAACCAGTGAAATATCAATCAGCTGGACATTAATTTGTGCTGGAAAAAAGTGCATTCGAATCAACGTGCACTTCGGAGCATCGAGCCAAGACAATTTCTCAACAGATTTGCGTAAATCGTACTTGAATCTTTAAAAACGCGTTTTTCTCAAAACTGTATTTGTCATATTGGCGACCATGTACCTCAAAAACTACTGAACGGATATCGCTCCAATTTTTATGGTGTAGCCAGCACATTTATAGTTCTCGCCCGTACCAAAATATTTCTGATATCTGCTATAGTTTTTCTTTTTTAAGCTGAAAAAGACGAAAAAAAATGTCGAAACTTGGAACTTAATGTTTAAAACCGTGCCAAAAATTCGATTTTCGATATTTTTTTATTATTTTGGTACCGGCGATAGCCGCAGGTCTACAAATTAAAATGCCGTTTGATTTTTTTATATCAGGTGATCGAAACCTTCGGAGTCATGGTCGACATCAACCTACTTTTTTTATACATGAGTGTCTTCCGAACGGTATAAAGTTGATCCAACTCGTTATTTTGGTTTGAAAAAATTCTGAGAGACTGTTAAAATGTCAGTAAATGTGTGGTAAAAATTTAAAGATTTTATGTTTTAAGGGTCCTTGAAAAAAAGTTCCTATAAAAAGCAAGAAAAAGTAGCTCTCACATGGGATGACCTGTATCTTACAGCAGATGCAGACAATTTTTATTTTCCATAAAAATCCGCCGTCCAGTGATGAGATTATCTTTTTACACCTAGTAATATTATCTATGACTGTATAAAGTTGCAGATATGTTGTAATTCCCCTAGTTGACAATAAGTAGAAACAGTATGTCATGAGCAGACACACGGTCTTTATCATGAATGGTTATTATTTCTGTTCCTTGAAAATGAGGATAGTTAGAAAAGGGAAACGTCAATGTATACGTCAATCTTATCTTCTTTTTGTTGAATTATTCATGAATCCTTAGTTTGCATTAAGTAGAAACAGTGCGCAATGGACGAACACAGCAACCTAGTCATGAATTTTTATTATTTCTATTCCTTGGAACTTAAAGCTAGTAAGAAAGGAAGAATTGATTTGATGTATACATCGTATCTTTTCATATAGAATGATTCACCAGCTCCGAGTTCCTAATAAGTAGAGACAGTGCGTAGTAATCAGACATAATACTCTAATCGCTAATGCTTATTAGTTTTGTTCCTAGAAAGGCTTCTGCTATCCGTTCAAGCAACTCGATCATTCTTTCCACGAAGACAGGCCTTGTTTTTGAAGCATGTGTCCTTCGGGAAGAGGCTGACCTTTTTCCAGACCGTGTTCGGAAGGTCGAGGGTCTTATCCAAACTTCTCCAGACCCTCGAAGATGCAGTGCTTCCGGTGCGCGGGAGGGTCCGAAGGTAATTGCACCGGTTGATAATGAAATTACGAAAGTTTCTCCCCCGTTCTGACCGATGCTCGATGTCGCATGACTTTTTATTAGCTGGCTGACATTTCCGGAACCGAGAAGTCAGCCAGCCAATACTGACAGACCCTATAGAGTGTTAAAAAATCTTTCAACGACGATTTAAAAAATGCTATAGAATATCAGTCTGTTAATAACTTGCGCCTTTTAAACTCACAATCGGTTCCTCAGTTTCTTTATAAATTATTAATATTTATCATAAAAAAATTATACGAAATACAGATGAGCAAAAAATTGATTGTTATAATGCAAAGTTGTCAACTCGTGCAAGTGGATCTTATTATTTGGCCACGCCACTGTATTTCTGTGAAATTATTTAATATATTAGAATATCTGGTCCAAAAATTGATTTCACGAACGAAACACAATCGATCAGAATTTTTCAAGAGCGAGAGATAACTGTTTACTTCGATCGCCAGTTGCGAGCTCAGGTTTCAACGCAGCGCTATCGTGACCGTCGGCTAATTACCCCAGACGGTTTCACCCCCTTCAACTCTTCTCCAACCCCCGTTTGTCGTCGCCGGAACCACCAGCTTCCAGCGTTTCGGTTTCCGCGAAAGAAAATACGCGTAAGAAGGGACCGGTCGTAGCTTGCGCGGCTAATGTCCCTTAAAAGTAAAGTGCTTAGTCCGCGGCTGCGCTTGTAACCACTCTACCGATTGTTGCTAAGTTGATTTTAAACCCGTGGAATTCCCGCCCGTTGCCCGCACGGTTCATTGTTTTTCTTGTACGGAGATACTCTGAATCGAGAGAACGAAAACGGAACCTGTGAGCTCCTCGAAGTCGAGGTTTCAGAGTTCAGCTTTGCGGGCTTCCGTATTTTTTCTTGGCCAGAAGAACACCCTGACTGACGTTCTATGCTCTCCTTTGTGACCGTGCAACTATTCTGCTCGCGTTTCACGCCGTTTCCTCCGCTTCACAGGCCCGTTACGTTTGGTACCGTTAATAACATTTGCGGGACCTGAATTTGTTCGCTGCTTCACTGACTGTGTTCGCCCTCCACTGGAATTTAGTAAGAGAATTTTTAGAAAATTTTCTGATGGGAATTGATCTTGCTCTAGAAACATTATGAGATTGCATTATTTTAAATAATCATACCAATGTAGAGTTTATAGGGGAATTTCTAGTTTAGGCTTGTGAGGGGTTGTTGCAACCCTAACAGAACAATGAAGAAGAAGAAACACTTAAATTTGTGAATATCTCACTACCTACAGAAAACTGTAAGAGAATTTAGTCGAATTTTTAGAAAATTCTCTGATCGAAATTAATCTTGCTCTAGAAACATTATGAGATTGCATTACTTTAAATAATCATGCCAATGTAGAGTTTATAGGGGAATTTCTAGTTTAGGCTTGTAAGGGGGTTGTTGCAACCCTAACATAACAACGAAGAAGAAGAAACGCTTAAATTTTCAAACATCTCCCTATCTACAGAAAACTTTCCAATCATTATTCCACCTTCTCCACTATCCAAACCAATTAAACGAAAAGTTCAACCTGCACATTTTCTTCTCCCAGCGCATTAATTCGTTCCAGCGCAGCGGGGAAATTAATATTTCCACCGGGCGAGTCTCACGGCGAGACAGACAATGCAAAAATCAGGGATCCAAAAGGCGAAAGATCATCCCGGGCATTCATTCCGCGGCGATTTCCGCCGCGCTCGGCGAAATCCTTTTATCTCCGGTCGGATCGGACAAAAGGAAGTGGGTGCTATCGCCTCACCCACGTCGCTGTCGCCTCGCGTAGACCGTGTTTCCTCGTGTCAACGTCCTCGGCCGTGACTCCAACTGGCGAATCAAACAGCCATCAGAGCCGACAGTGCCTTTTGAAACCGTGTGGCCCTGCACCCGGTGGCGAAAACAAAAAAAATCACACGCACACACAGTAAAAGGGGCTGCTGGTGTATTCTCCACGAGCACTTTGATCGCCGAATGACTCGCGACTTTGCATTATCAGGCTAAACTGCGCGCCGCGTCCAAGAAACACGGACCCGATGCCGCTTCTGCTTCTGCGGAGACTTTTTATCTAGCTGTGAGGCCCCCGTCACTGGCAACAGGTTTTCGTTGATCCGACAAACCAACCCCGGTAACACGCCATTGCGCAATTACCCCGGTTTAGCGAGACGTACACGCGTTTTAGCCTCAGCGTTGCGACCCGAGACGATTTGCTTCCCGTGCAAGCAGAAAATGCATTTTCACTGGGCCAATTTTGAAGTGTGCTTATTTTTAAATATTGATCTGGAAAGAGGACACTTCGGACTATATTCCAAAATTTTTTGAAAATGTAAATGCAATCTAACAATTGCATTTGTTACGAACGTTTGCGATTCTAGTATACTTTTAGATAGTTTGTCGTGCATACCCATGAAATCGGATTGTTTACTGTCCGAGATTCCTCATTCGCTCGTCTCTTATTGTGGTGCACTTGATGAAGCATGTTGCGCTGGCATGGATCCAAAGTCCAGGCGCGTGCGGACCTGCCAAAGTACTCTTTGAAAATCGCTCTACTTTCCGTCTGGCTGTCGGGAGTCGTGAAATCGGATGTGTCAAGGGGAATGCATCCGTCGCATATTTTGCATAATTTATCCTCTGCATATAATGCCACTTTTCAGACTGGCAGCAAATGTTTCATAAACCTTTAAACGAAACTTCTCCACTGTACTATAAACTCAGAAATATTCTCGCATATCAATCCATTCTCATAAATTGATCACAAGAAGTTACTCTCGTAGGTTTGAAAATATATTTTCACTTCGAAGTTCTATGGATTCATGTCAAACCTAGTCCAACATCACCAAACGAACCTTAAAAATTACAAAGAACCCGTTACTATATTTCAGGGATGTTTCAACCGTATCAAACCCTTACCAACATCGTCAAACGAGTCCAAACCCCCAACAGAGATGGAACTCGGATTCGCTCGCGTCGAATTAGTGGAATTACGATAATGCCACGCAACAATTAAATCGAGCTCAAAATCATCCCGGGGATTCGCAGCGTAATATCGTTCGGCGCGTCCTCCATCCGCGTCGAATCCGTTTCTCGTCCCTTCTTCGTGCATCCGGTATGTCCGTTCACCCTCGCGACACGGGGGTGGCCGGCACCGGGTGAAATAACGCATTAGAAATTCAGATGACCGAAAGAGAGAAGGTCGTCCCGCGATTTATCAAATAAAAGGCGGCAGTACAGTCAAATGCCCGTCGCTCGTCGCGTCGGTGGAAGCGACAGTTCATTTTTAATATAAAACGAGAGAGTACTGCGACGACGTTCGAGAAAGGAACGACCAGAAGAGGTGGGGGTTGATGGGTGGCATGGGGGGGGGGGGTGGGTGAGAAGAAACGAAAGAAGAGTTCTGTCTCTCTTCTCCCTCTCCTACCCCCGGGCGTAACGACAAAAAGAACAGGGCTGATATCGTTGCTGATGTTTGCGAGGAGACGCCGCGCCGAAGAAACGCGCGCTGAAAAACCCTGATCCTCGACAGAGATTGCAATTCCTCGGCCGAGGCGGCCATTTGCGCGATACCGATGCACGGAATTGTTTTTCGCCGAGTCCACCGCGGCGCGCCGTGCAGAATCTCGCGTCGTCGATTTTTAGGGTGGAACACGGCCCACGGTTTTTCTCCTGTTCCCCCCGGTGAGATCGAAATGCTACCTACGGCCTCGCTATGGGAACAGCGCACTGCAATTCGCATTTTTATGCTCGCCTCGCTCGATATGGCCTGCACGAGAGATCGATGATCTGCTTCCACCGACGTCCTTCCTTGGATTAACCCTTAGCACCCGAGTGGCGACTTTGAGGCGACACCAAAATATTCTTGGCATTATTAAATTTGTTCGTGTTTAATAAATTAATGAACAGTGAACGATTGCAGGAGATTTCGTATCCGTTTCGTATGCATAAAAAGAAAATATTTTTAGTCCGAAGAAATGTTCGGTTTTCGATTTAAAATTGGTTTTTAGTGCAAAGGGTTAGGGCACGATTTTATTGCAGCGTTACAATCTGACACGTTAAAAGTGACACAATTTAATACCTTGCCAGCGACCCATGTAACTCTCTAGATCTTCCAATTCGTTTATTATTCTCTCACTTCAAGAACATTCTGCAATTCTTCGCGACATATTCACCGCGAACATTTGCCAGCAGTAGACACTAAAATGAAACACTCTCGAACTGTTACCGATGAACGATAGCTGACAAGACGCCACGCCGCGCCGCCGAGAGACGTAACAATAAATAATCGAGTTTACAGCGAAATTAGCTTCCATTATTTCCACGAGGGCTACGGTAGAGTAAGTTTTCATCTCCGAAAAGTTAACGAACTCGAATGATCGAAGTTCCGGGCCCGGGGTAATTGACGTTTGCACGCCGACAACGTTACTAAGTAGACAGTTAATAATTTGTTTCTATTGTCGCCACAGAGTTCCACGACTCGTCCACGCTCATCCATCATAGTGCTCGTTCCGTTTGCTGCTTTTCCCGCCACGCGGACACGGCGGCGTCTCCACGCCCGGGTTTTTCGCGTCGCGTTTTCTGTACCACTTCGCGATACCTGCCAACGGTTAAACGGTTTATAAACAGTCCCAGTCCGGCGATTTATTAGCCGGTGCCTTGGAGGGTTGCGAGGGACTACCCCCGAAACGCGGTTAGGCCACTTTGCACGGTTCCTTCGAGCCTTGTCCCAGGCGAAGGGAAGTTCGACAGTTCTTTTTCTATATAAAAATACTGTTTCTTAAAAAATTAATTTGTACATCATATTTCGTCATGTTAAAGCTGTATTCGTTGAAAATTTGAGCTGGATATATTAAATTATAAGGACCATTTCTGTAATATTTGTGGTACACCATTTCCATGATACAACCGTGAGGGTTTGTCCGATACAAAATTTTTCGATTTTCGGATAAATAAACATTTCCCAGTATATATGATCTCACATACAGTGCATTCGAACAAAATATACAATCGACATAGACGCGTTTCCATTGCCCAGAAAAAAGAAACTCAGTCAATGCGCTCGTACTATGACTCACAACGATTGCAGAGGGGATGAGTGAAATTAAGTGAAAGTGCGAACTGCAGATTACCCAAGTCAGAAAACTACACGAATTAAATCAAGTGCCATTTAATTCGCAGCCCGTTTTAATTTTACTCTTACTTTGATCGTCCCTTGTTTCTTGATTAACGATAAGTGAAGCGGAGTGTACTTAAAGATAAATATTTCTTCTTTCGTTTGGAACAGGAAGAAACGGAATGACATTTTTATTTCTACATGCCGAACAGATTCTGCGTGTATTCTTTTACACGTACATTCTTTTTACGAGTGACTGGAGTAACCGTCGCAAAAACTCGCGGAATTATTCACCGGCCTCGGGGTTCGCCGGGCGAAAATATGGCCGCGCGACTCGCAGAGACGACGACGACGACGACGTGGATGATGTCGTCGTTCCGCGACGGTGCCTTGGAACATTTCCATGAAATTATTATTAAAGCTGGCGATCGCGGTTTGTCTCACTTTGCAGACGATTTGCATGCGTCCCGACGAAAAAGTCGGCGAACCGCGGGCCTAAATGTTCCCCTTGCGCGTTTCCAACCCCCCGAACAACGCAAAATCGCCTATCTTACGTTTCGCACAAAATACAAGTCTCATTTTCCATTCTTCAATGAAAAAATCTCAATGCTAATTATTAATTGGTATTATTGTGTCTACCAAACTGTGTGAAAAAAAATGTTTTTAAATGCATTTTTTTATTATTTTTGAGAAATGCATTTAAAAAAACTTTTTTCACACAATTCGGTAGACATAATAATACCAAGCAACGTTCGTTTAAACTTTTTTAAAAATATCATTTGTTGTTCTAGAGATATTTCGCGAAAAAGAAAAATTTTTCAAGGGCTGATTTCAAACCTTTAATGCGAGAAGTAGCACGGAAAATATAATTTTTTGAATTTACGGGTTCGGTAACTTTCCTAACAAGCCTCCTAGAATCAACAAAAATTCGAATCTTTGCAAATGCTATTTTAAATCGTCTAGACAATAATTAATGATAATCTGCAGAATAGTGTAGCAGGATCCTGATCTTGTTTCATCAGGAGCAGTCTGATTGGCGGAATAAAGTGAAAGAGACTGCGTCAGTGAAGGGTCCTCGAAACCTGGAGTGCTCCCGTCGATTTCATGATAAAGGTGATTGAACGATTAGGACTCGCGGCGAAGAGAGTTCCGTCGCACGGAAAGGGTGGGAGAGTGAGAGAGAGAGAGGGAGAGGGAGAGAGTAGAGCATCTAATTTAAAGATTCATTGGCAAGTAAATCCGCGGCGAATTAGAGATAACTCTCGCAGGAAATCCCGGCGAGCGAGGTCCTTCGAGGACGACGCCGCGTCTCCGGGGCGAAGGGGGTTGAAGAAGAAAAGCAGAGGGGCGCTCTTAAGGCTATGATATCACCGGGAACGTATTTAACGGAGGATAAAGTACACGCTCGAGGAAAGAACTGTTCCGAGAATCTCTGGCTGTGCGAGATAAAGGGTGCGAGTGCCGTTCGATCGAATAAACGCGAGTGCCTCGTGTTTCTTTGCCACGAAGTAATACGCTTTCGTTATTTCACTCGTCGAGATTAAAACGGAATTCTCGTGCAATGAGTCCGAAAAAATAAATTTTTAAGGTTAATCAAAAGTGGTATATTTGAAAAATCTCCTTGTACAATTTCTGCTTGTCAAAGCTATAGATCATTCTTACAGTTCGAGACACTCTGAATGCGTTTTACTTGAAAATTGATTCTCCAAGTCTAATTTACTTTATTGATTTGCTGATGCATAAACTATACGGTACTCGATTGTGTACTTTGTGAACGTTTTGTTTATCTGATTTTTCTATTGGCGGAGCGAAGAGGTCGATTTCGAGGAAGAAACTTTTTTTGCAAAGTTCTTACACCGTGTGGGTGGCTGAGTCGCCAAAAACCAGAGTCTGGGGAACTGGTTCGGTCATAAAATCGAAGGATAGTTCAATTCTCTGACGTAAATCCTCGTGAGCCCTCTGATCGTATCTTCTGTACTGCTTCACAAAATCGAAACGAAAAGTTCTTGCCGCTCGAAGACCACCGAAATTTGATAGTCTGAAAGTGTACAATCTTATAACCATTTCCCACATATTTTCCGAAATTCTCAGAATCCGTCTTAGGTCCCAATGAAGATAAAAAATTGTACGAATTCATAAAATCCGAGTGTACTAATAGTTATAAAAATTGAGTGCATTGTTCCGAGATGTAGGATTGTGCGAGTGGTTGGCAAGCATTTGTAGGAATCGCATAGTACTATTCCCCGAAGCGGAACACGCGGTTTACAGCTGCAGAAGGCGGTGTTCGGGATGGAGCGGGTGGCGTTCAAATAATAAACACGGTATAACAAATTGATAATCCGGAACCCCATAATCGTACGCATATTTCGGCCCCGGAATCTGTGGCCCGACACTAAAAGAAGTTTCCACGCTCGTTGTTGCGCCAAATGGGCCGCCATAAAAGTGCGGGGGTGCTTGCCGCCCCTCTTCCTTTCTGATCCCACCGTCCACCCTCGCTTTTTCTTTCTACTCCTCCTCGATGCTCGACCGTCGAGCCGCGACCGGATAAAACTGTCTAGGAAATAGTTCGTATTTTTACATTTTCCAAACGCGCTCGTATTTCCGTTTCCGGGGGATTTCATCCGCTCTCTGGGGGCTTGCGGACCTGGGAAACCGTCTCGTCCTAGCTTCCGATTCGATAATAACGAATATGTATATCGTCGCCTCTAACCCTCCAGGTGCTCACCAAAATGAGAAGGTATAATAAAATGTCTGTGTATCATTGCGCTTTGTGTTTGTATTGTTTTATGGTTTGATCAGAGAATTGAGGCCGAAATAATTAACGAATCTAGTTGAATACACGCGTTCTAGTGAGCCTGATTGCTTGAAAAATGTAAATATATTTGATTATAGAGGATCATTCTTTTAATGATTCGTGCTCATTCCTCTTGGTCGACCGGAAACGGTAATTGTTTAATGATGACGGTAATTATTAAAATCCGTTGATTTATGCAGTCATTTGGGTTAACAAGTCGGGAATTATACGCAGTGTTTTGAAACGGTATTTGTGAGATTCAGCATATTTTGTTTTATTATTAGATTGAACGTTGTGAATAAATCTGTACGAATGTTTTTCTTCGTGTAAGCAGCATGAATGTATTTTTGGTCTAGTTTGTGCGAGATTGCTTGGAGATTTTCTGGAACGGTAACTGCACGCAGGTCTGGTTATGAACGGCTAGTTCTACTTTAAGACAGTTCTTCATAGTTATGTGTAGAGAAGCGAGTGATTAGAAGCTCAATTATGATTTAAATTGCAATACTAACAGCATCGATATTTTAGGTAATTGTATAAAAAGGGAGATAGTTGTATGAAAATGTTTGTCATTATCTTTATGAATTGTTAATTCATATATAAAAGCATAAACAACTAAAGATCTCAAAATTCCAACTTGCGCCAAAAATTCCAAAAAATTCATAAAATCCAAATTACACTGATTGTTAGGAAAATTAGAAAAGTGCATTCGTATGTAAGATTTCGTTCTTCCAATAATTTTCTGAATCGAGCCACCAAGCGAGACGTGCCAATCATTTAAGAATCGCGTGTCCAAGAACACTATAGTTTACCGAGCAATCGACAAGGGAGCAAACTAGTCGTAGGCGACGGAAGAAGTGTCACCAGACGGAAGATAGCGTCCTCTTGGTAGGGTGGCTCGCGTTCTTGGGGGACGATAGCAAGGAGGATAATGATAATCCGGCCTCTAGCCTAGTGCTGTCCCGGGGGATGCAGGGATTAATTGACACATCGGCGTTTTGGAGGCGAGTCTTCTGGGCTGGCGCCTCCGGTTTGCTACCCGGAGCGACGTGACTGATGAGACGCCTCGAACAAGCCATCGTGAAAAACACTCGTGGATCCTTTTGCGGCTGGTTCTTCTTTTTTATCTCTCTCTCTCTCTCTCTCTCTCTCTCTCTCTCTCTCTCTCTCTTTCTTCCTCTCTATCTCTCTCTCTCACGGGGAGGTATCCGCCAAGAATTACCAAGCAAACCCCGAACCCACCCCGTTCGGCGGGCAAATAACTAATCGTACGTGGTTCCATCCCCTTCAGCAACGGCCTGGGACATAGCGTTGCGGCGTAGACGACGACACGTTCATGTTACAGATTGGAATTTAATGCGAGCCACGGTGACGCACGATCACACGCTGCCGAACCGGGGACTGACGGAGGGTTGTCTTCGGAGCATACGAAGACGAAGATGACGAGAGACCCGTCTTCGAGGAACAGGGGCTGAAACTACGCTAATTGAAATTTTACCGAGGAGGATGGATTGTTCCCGGAGATCTACGGCTTTGATATTTCCAGCGGGGATGGGTCTTGAGGATGTGGAAGAGAGTCGCGGGGGTTGAGAGGTTCTGAAGATTGAGACGTTCTTCGTGTCTGAAGATTTTTGTTAAATGAGAGATAAATTATTTTCCAAGTGACACATTTTATACTTACGAAGTTCCCTTGGTGGGTCAACTTTCAATCGTTCAATGACACCAAAGCTTAGAATTATTACTTTTAGGCATTGCTATAAGGGACTCGGTAACGGGGTAGTCCATATATTAATTCACAAATACCAACGGAATTTTTATTGAAATAATGAACCTAAGATAATACCTGGAGAACAGACTATTCTTCACTGCGAAAGGGTTAAAATTGGTCCCACCGTCCAAACGACCCGAGATCTTAAAATTTTCACTTTCAGACGTGGGCACTGGTCATTGCGAAGGGGTTGAGAGTCCGATAAGGGATACCGCGTCGAGGGGTCGAAGGCAAAACGCGTCCAGAGCGAGGGCCGAGAGGGCAAAGAGGGCCGAGAGAGGGTACGTGGGCATCGGTGCCAGCAGGCCGCGTGAGTTATGGCCGTCCCGACGCTCTCTCCCATTGGCCCTCGGCTCAATTTACAGATGATTCCGCGTGTTACCGCCTGGCCAACGGCTGGTTAACCTTCGTGCCAAACACTTAATCTTCCTGTGTGTCCCGCGACTGCCGCTTCAGATCGCGACTTTCCTGATAACACTCTGCTCTGGTCCGCTTTTGCTTTCCTCGGAGCTCCGAATGGTTAGATAAATGGAAAGAGGCGTTCTATGGGGGCTATCGTTTTGAGGACCGCCGGCCCTAGTGGCCCATAAACTTGGCCACCCTTCTGATCCCATTGCCAGGCTACCAGCGTGTACATGCGACCTTCTGTCGTTGGAGCGTGCCACGGACCTATCCCCCGCAGATTTATCGGTCCTCGATGGGCCGACAATAGCCAACAAGTTGCTGGAAAACGATCGAGCACTCCTCTACCGTCTCATCGACACCGGCTACCAACCAGTCAACACTGTCTTCGGGGTTAATGGCGGTGATCAAGGTCGCGGGACCAGGTTAAATGAGGACCTTGACACTGTGGATGCTGCGAGCCTGCTAATTCGCTTTTTGATGAGTGTGTTAGGGAAGTGTTGAATGGGTCTCTTTTGTGGTGGAATCTACGAGGAAGTTAATAGGTTGTATCACTCCTGGTAACTTGTTTTATGAATAGACGGCGGATAGCAAAATAAACATTGTCTGCACCAATTGCAAGGCACAGGAGTCACTTAAGAATTTTGATTTCTTTAACAATTTTGAGAGATTGAACATTTCATATCGGTATCATCTAATTCTCTTAATCTCACCTCAACAATAATGATGATTTTGACTTGGTGAAAATGACGACCTTGATTATAAAAATGAATACAATAATTGACTCTTTCTCCAAAAAAAATTAAAAACATTTTCCACCTGAAGATTTTACGAAGAAACAGGATAAATAAAATTGGAAAGTCATGTTTGGTATTACAACAGCTTCGACAATGACGGAAAGCGATCATTCTGTGTTTGGTTGAGTAACAGGTTAATTAATTTTTCCGGAGGAATGTCGAGTACACCAAAGGGGCTTGAAAGACAGTTCTAGAAAATTTAGGGGGAATTGTCGGCTCTGCAATTAACCTTTCGAAAAGCCCGGGGCTAAGGGGGTAATTCTATAGAGGCGATGCAAATTTCTACGTCTCTTTCTGTGTATGTGCCATGCACCGTGGCATTAAGTGTCTGGTTGTCTAGTGAAAGTTCGTAATGAAGTGCACATGGTGGACTGGACGAAGTTGTTACTCAACTGAATATTTTATGCTAAAGAGAAGATTGAATATGTGTCTCCTGGGGCCTGATAATTATCTTGGTATTTCTTAATTTGTGCTCCGCGTTAATGCGTACGGAACGCACTCGTATCAAATGTTTGTGGAAGAAAATGTTCGCTATATCGAATGCACAAAAATGTATTGAAAGAAACATCAGAAAGTGTTCTAGAAAGTCTGAAGTACCGTAACCCAGAACAATTGTTCATCCCTGAGGAATTGTTGAAAATTATTTGTAAAAATAATTCGACGATTGTTTTACATATTCTGTGGTCATTCTAGATTAACTCTTTTCACAGTTAATTTGATGAACGACTCGATTCTCGCGAGTTAATAAATCAAAATGAACTGTCCATTGCGCGTTAATCATTAATGTTATTTGATTAGCCCCAGGCTTGCAGTTTATCTTCATGTACAATTTAGTGTAGAGGCTGCTTTCAGTTTTAGCCATTTAACCATATTCAATAACAATTTTATACATGTTTCTTCAATTCGATTTTTCAATTTGGTGATCTTTAACCCTTTGCATTCGAAGCTATTTTTCCTTCAGAATTCGGACATTTTATCTGTGGATAAAGGGTTAATGGTAGGACGGTCGACGAAGTTGATCTGTAATGATTTGAATGGATGCAGCCATATCTGCCGTGAAATCGTCAAACTCATCAATCTTTCAATAATTAAACAAGTTGTATCATGTACCATAAAATGTTTAAATTGTCATTAATCTTAAAAATCTGTCAAACAAAGTCCAACTCAACTCCAAAGTCTATCAATCCACAATTCACACAATCAATCCAACAACTCGCTTACCACTCGTTCCAAAACCAAAAGCTCAACATCCTAATCAAACTTTCGACCCTCCTTCGACAAACAATACTTCGCCATCGCTTCACCGTGAACTCATTCTTCACGCAACACCCTCAACCATCAAATTTGTCGATCTCTGCCAAACAAAGCGTACATAAATCAAGAAAAGCTGCCATGTAAGAAGAGCGGTGGCTAACGAAAGAAATCATTAGCCTCTCGGGATCGACACATGGCGTTGCTGAATGGAGTCGAGGTTCGAATAGCCTAATCGACGTCAAACGAAACCTCAAACCAGAACGAATCGTCGGTGGGTTCTCGGGTCACGACGACGACGAAGACACGCGGGGACCGAAACGTGGATTCCGGAAGACAATAATTCATCCTCATTGAAAGGGTTTACGGGCTGCGGGCCCGCATGTGTTGACCATCGGTCCATCGATTGTCCCCACCGGGAGATACATCATAATTCTAGGGTGTACAGAGTATAGAAACACAGTCTACTCTATGCGAGTGTTTGCTTGGGGAAAACGCGCGCGCGGTTTTCGCACATGATGGACTCCAGATGCCGGCGATCCTCGAGGAAAAGGAGTAGCAAGAGGTTACAGGAGAACTGTCATTAGCCGACGGACACTGGGCACCCCGTGGCGTACCACAATGTGTCCCCTGGTCAGACGATATACTATGCTACCTGACCCCGACACGCTAATGCTATAAACAGACTCGCCGAATCCTCGCCACCGCTGTTAATTGACTGCGGCTCACTGTTTGTCGCTTGAACCCCGCCGTGACGACCAGTATACGAGTGTACCGGGATTGTCTTAATTGATAATGACAACAAGCACCGTTTTTTCGACGATTTTCGAGCCTGTTAATCGACGGTGATTTATGAACAGGTTGGGCCAATTGAGAGCCTGCGGAGAATTGAAGTGAATGGATGTTTGATTTTTTTTAATCCTTCAGGGACGATGGATTGTCAATTTGATTCTGTATGATCGACGTTATTTATGGTACAGATGTTACAATAATCTGTTGATGGTGTAAACTGTTTTATATTTTCCCTAGTTACTTTCAAATACTAGAATGATAGATATAAGAAACTTTCTTTTCAACCCCTAAGTGAACTATTGAGCCAACCCTAATGAAATAAAAAGATTTAGACAAACTTTCATATTTCCATTAAGCTTTTGTTACTAAAGGGTAGAATTTAATGAAAGGTAGAATATCAAATATACTATTCGAGTTGTTTTTTCTAAGTCCACTGTGAAAATCTACTTTCAGGGTCGAATTAATGGTTGTACTAAGGGTTGAAGTCTCCGGCCTTCCACGCAACTGCATCACTAAACCCTAAAGAGTCCTCCTGCCTCATCCTCTCCTACCATCAAACAACAGCTCAATCCCTCAACCTAAAACCTAGAGCTATCTTAAGCCCATGTACAAATTCAATAAAATTTTGGACCCTCCTTCAAAATCTGTCTCGAGACATCAATTTAGGATTAATTGTAGGTAAGTTTGTCCATTGAGACAGTAATCACTCCCAACTCGTGAACACCTTAGACCTCCTTTCCCCTAACCATCACAATCAGCCCCGAACAGCATCACTTCTTACCTTGCTGGTTGCTCTTCCTCGTGGTCTTCTTCTCCTTCATCCAGGGGTACTCGGGGACGTTGACGGAGGGGTCGGCGACTCCATGGGGATCCATCATCGCGTGGTACCCTGGATGATGTGATCCTGGACTGATGGATCCTCCAGTTCCCGGCGAGTGTTGCAGGCTACCGTCGCCGGCCAGTTGCGGCAACGCGGTCATGAACTCGGCCATGGAGGGTTGGCTGTTGATGAACCCGGTCTCGGCGGGCCCGCAGGTTGGGTCCATGGCTGGATGATGGGTCCCGTGCGGGGGCAGCCCGGCTGGGGCACCTGCCCCCGCGGCCACCGTGGCCAGCCAGAAGCCGCCCCCTCCGTCGTTCGCCAGGACGGGTGTCGTCGGCCTCGTCTTCAGGCTCGCGAGCTCCTTGCCTGCGTGGACCAACGCCTCAAGGTGTCCGCCGGGCTGCTGCACGTTGCCCGAGCTGCCCAGCTGCGCCGATTCGTCGGGGTCCTCTTCCTGGTGCGCCAGCGGCTGTTGTTTGCCGCGCATGGAACGAGGCGGACGCTCGATCGATGCTGGCAGGGCTGAACCACTTTATTCCTCAACCTTATAGGATCCCCTAACTCTTCTACAGGTCAGATGCAAGGACTACCGACTAAAGAATTACGTCCTCGACTGCTCCAGGCAGCGTGCAGCACTATAGTATCATCCTCGATAGAAGAGTCTCAGTGCAACACCCTTCCTATAGGTCAACTCCTACGACCTTATCAGATACAAAGACTACCGACCGATGAATTACGTTCTCCAGGTGGTGTGCAACACTAAAGTACGATCCTCGGTAGAAGAACCTCAGTGCAACACCCTTCTCCTGGAACAACTGTTTCAACCTTACATCCAAGTCTCTACGTCAGGACATCGACACAACAATCCTAGCACTCAAACATCTCAGCACCTTCTCTGATTCAGCACCTTCTCTGCACCTTCATCGACGTGCCTCACTTCAGTGTACTTCTACACCTACGGTACCTCACTTCGGGGCCCGGTTCACCAAACCCTGTCAGCGTAGTTCACCGGCGGGGTACACCACGTTCACCGCGTCGTCGTCATCGTTCGCGACGGGGGTCAGAGAACCCACAATGGCAGCGGTGTCTAGGTACACAGAGAACACTCACGCCCTGAGAATAGGCTCGACGATCACAAAACCGCGGAAGCACTGTCACAGGATCGATGAAAACGCGCGAGATCGCCGGCGGACCGAGTGGTAGAGCGCGGCTACCAGGAGCGTGTTCCGATCGGCCGGAACCCAGGCTGGCGAGGCAGGCTGGCGATTCCGATGTTCGTCTACGAAGAGGACGAGGAAGAAGGTGGAGGAGGAGGAGGAGGAGGAGGAGGAAGAGGAGGAGGAGGAGGAGGTGGAGAGAAGTTGGAGGTGGTGGTAGAGTACTCCGAGGAGGGCAACAGGAGAAAGATAGGCGAGAGAGCGCCGGCGAGCTCTT
Organism: Lasioglossum lativentre; assembly: GCA_916610255.1. Classification (NCBI taxonomy): domain Eukaryota; kingdom Metazoa; phylum Arthropoda; class Insecta; order Hymenoptera; family Halictidae; genus Lasioglossum; species Lasioglossum lativentre. Next base: position 19,160,613 of record OU744358.1, read on the forward strand.
TTCGAGCGAGGCGGGGTGAAGAGGAGGAGGAACCGGGGGAACCTGGGTTGCACCGGGAGAGCAAGAGGCGGAGAGGATGATGGCCTCGGTAGGAGAAGGAGACGCACTACGGCGGGTTCCACTCTCGAGAGTTGCCACCGCGCGCCACCGCTCTTTTTCGCTTCTGCAGTGTTCTCCGTGGCGTGTCTCTGTTGTTACTGCTGTCTCTCTTGCCCCGGCCGAGGTAGGGGGTCCGCGGATCCGTGCTTCGAGGCGCCGGTGGGGGGCGGGAGGGGGTCACGTGACCGCGGCTCGCAGAACCGACGAGCCAATCCCCGCGCGGTATCCGGGAGGAGGAGGCACAGCCCTCCGAAGCTGTGGGCGGACCCGTGATCCTCGGAGGGCTCGGAGTGCACGGAACCAGCGGGGCACACGCAGAAACACGCAGACACGACACACACGGTCCTTCCTGCGACGCTGCAGCCGGCCGACTCTCTCTCCACTCTCTATGCTTTCGATCCCGGCGAGCACGAGGCCGACTTGGGCGGTCATGGATTCCGGCGCAGATGTGGGCGGGCCGCGCGAGCGCACCGTACGCCACGTGGTGGGGAAGCTCTCACGTGCTCGGCCACGCGGTCCCTTGTCTTTCGGCGCGGGGGAATTGCGGAGTAAGAGGTAAAAATCTAGCCTGAGATCTCGACGGAACGAGAGAGTGAAAAAGAAAGAGCGAGAGAGAGAGAGAGAGAGAGAGAGAGGTGGGTACGTGTTTATGGCCGCGGGTGGATAACTAGACGAACGGATCGTGGATCGCGGATCTCAGGATCATGGGAATTGGTTTTATTGACCTCGAAGGAGGAACATGGTGCTTGTTTGTAAGGCTTGCTGGAGTGGAGGGTTGTTTTGGGTTAGTTTGGAGTTTGTATGTGAAGAGTTGAGTGGAGGTGAGAATGACTTTTTTTTAACATTCTCACTATTATGTATTGTATTATTATTCGGTTCAGAAATTCGCCAAGAATGTATATTGACATGTCCATCATTCCGTAAGGGTGGAAACAAAACAGTCTTGCGACAAAATATTGAATTCCTAATTTAATCAAGCTCCTCTGGGTTTTGTAAATTTCTCGAGAATTTATATGATCATATGTATACGTCATTCCTTCTTGAGTTTCTCAATTCGTCAAGAATGTATATTAACACATATGTACATGTCGTTCCATAAGGGTGGAAAACGGAGAAAGTGGAGACAAGGAAGAATCCCAGTTCAGAATGGTTAATCAATTTCCCAACTTCATCAGAGATGTTGGATTACAGAAGAATTGCAATTTCAAAAAAACTATTATTGAAATAAGAATGCATTTCGGTGGTTGAAATGTTTCATACTTTTTGGAACGAGGAAGACCGCGGAAACGGTTCAGAATTTACGAGACAGAAAGAGAGAGAGAGAGAGGGAGGATGACGGGGACGATGCAGTAAGTTCGATAGGCAATTCAGTGCGGTGGGATGTGCATCGAATGCACCGATGTGACGTCGTCGCAACGGTTTCGGCTGCTGGGGGCGCCGGCTGGTGCTACGACGACTTGCCATGGGGCAGTTTTGATGACAGATTACCCGATCCGCTTTGTGGAGAAGCTCTCATTTAGACAGCCCGTTTGATTGAAAAGTTCGCCGACCGTTTAACGAAACAGACTAAAAAATATATACACTACTACCCTCGTTCTGCGATACCCTTCGAAATGGAAATGAACCAGTCTTTCTTCATCCCTTCGACTATACATACTTTGATCGAGAGCTTCGAAATTATCACCAAAAAAGAAAGTTGCTCAATTCTTCATGTAGATGCCCCAGTGAGGACAAACGAAACATTTTTTGCAGATGCAATCCTGCTGCAGCCCTTGTCTATTGTATTATTTTTTATTTTATATCGACCTTTTGGTCAGTTTAATGTGTAATGTTTAATGTTCTGGAACATCTAAGTAGCTAAGACTTCAATTTTTCAAAATTAGTTACACAATTATTCTTCGACGACCTCCAACCCCAAGAACCCAAGTATGCAAATATTATTTTTATCCACAATTCCGCAAAAACCAACCCCAGTATCCCTTAAAATCAATAAAAGAAGGAATTGCAAATTTAAGGGATGCATAACAGTTTCCAATCTCTTTCAACCTTTCACCATCCTCTGTCACTCTCCACAATCAAAAAACCCAATAGAAAAAAATTGTCTGGGAAAAACTGCAGGGCCAGGAAAAAATCAGGGCATCAAAGATCGATGATCCAGTGGATCGCGGGGTTAGTGCGAAAATTTCGGCGAGGCTGGCAGGGGCGGCGACCGGTTCGCAAACGCTCACGGGGGCGCGGATGGCTCGGAGCGGAAAGCACTGGCAAGAGAGCGAGAGATCGGGCCGAGGGAGGAGAGCAGCCGCCACATCTGCCGCCAGATTTAACTATACATTACAGACATACGATATGTCAAAGTCCTATACTTCATATCGACTCCGCCATTTATTAAAAGTTTCATCGCGCGCGCTCACCGCTTCCCCGCGCCGCGACCCCTTCGTTTCTCCGGCGCGCACCGTCGGAGAATATAGGAAGGATGCTCGAAATATACGAACGAAAACTTCCAAGGAAGAATATATCGGGGTGGATGGCGGGGGTGGAGAGTGTCGAGTTCGGATCGACGCGTTTCCCGCGCCTCCGGGGACAGCGGGCTTTTCCGATCCCGATTCCACCCCCGATCGAACCTTCCATCACGTTTTTTCACGGACTCCTCGTCGTTCGTGTCAGACCTTTGTAATTAGTGGTCTGTGGATTTTTACACAGTTCAGAAAGTAATAGATAAGTAGACTTCATTCTCCTGCTTCTTGCAATTTAGTCAAACAATTTTTATTTTGCACAAAGATCCCCAGTCTAGTTGTTCAAAGTTAGATCCTTCACGAGAATTGATTTCTGCTATGCGATTTATGTCAGGCCATAAACAGTCCTTACATTTCTTGCTCGAGCCACTGGTGACTGTGTATTTATAAGAACGATCGAATGTTTACAAGTCTCGTCGTACTTGTCGCAGCGTGGACCATCGGTGCTGTTGTGTCCTTGCAAAATTCCCACTCATTCGTGATGGCCTTCTTTAAGATGACGTGACATTGAAGAAGGAATTTCTTTTTCTTTGTTGTGAGAAATATCGATCTATTTTGCACTTTTCTTCAATGGAAAGGTGAAAGTATTTAATTTGAAACTCTTTGAATAGAAAATTCTTAGCAGATACAGAAGCAGAAGGCTATCGAAGCTTGTTCAAATTGGGGATGAAATTCGCCGTGGCAAAAATGTGTCTCGAAGATCGGTTGTACACGAGTTTCTTTATGCCACTCGATAGCCTGTATAGTGTGTAGGCATTTTCGCGGAGGGGGTGGCGATGTCAATATATATGCAAACGCCGACATAACGATCTATCGGTACGTAAATATATATAAGAGGCGGGGAGGACGAAGGGAGACGAAGAGGAAGGCGTCGACAAAAAGGCGGGGGTGGGATAGCCTGACAGGGGTGGCCTGGAGGAGCCACCCTCCGGAGGTACGGGGGTGGAAACCGGGCAAGGAGAGAGAGAGGAAACCGGGAAGCTTAATATAAAACTTCATTTCGCAATCGGTGGCAGCCGGAGAGGAAAAGGAGAGAACTGACAGACAGAAATTCCAGTTTCGTCGCGGGAAACGGTACCGCTGCGCCGCGCCGCGCCGCGCCGGTGGAATCCCATTTTTCTAGTATTAAGCTTAACCGAGATAAGATAAGAGGCGTAGTCTCGCTTATTTCTAGCACGGACTTTACCGTAAGAGGCACAGAAATTTTTGCCGCGCGAAAATCTCACCGGTAAACGACACAGTGTGCTCGTCCCGGCGAATGTACGGCTCGCAGATGTCTCAGACGTTTGGATTTTACGAAAATCGTAAAGTATCCGGAGATTTTTCATTATTCTTGAAAGAGGGAACGAGGAGTGCAATTGTAGACGTTGTTCAGACATCGAGGACGTTATTAGACTGCGCATTTGATGCATTTATAAAAGAAATAAGTAGGTAAAATTCAAATCAGAAGCATTTTATCCCTCGTTATACCAAAATGTTTAACAAAGACGCATTACAAATCCAACACAAAACGATCGCCAATGATATTATTTTTACGGAAATGTTTCCCTGCATACCATCTAGAAACTCGCAATTTGACGGAATTATGGAAATTGTTTAAACATTATCGTCAAATTAAAGACAGCCCAAATTCGAGAAGCAATTAAAGCAGGGACAATTCGAAAGAAGAAAGCGACGTTTCCTGTGGCTTCAAAGGCAAGGGGCGATTTTATTTGGCGTCTTTAACGAGTTCGCTTTTACCTCAGACGTCGTCGACGAAGGAAAAAGTTCGTGGAAGGGTCGTGTTTCCAAGGGACGTAGGGCGACAGCCTCCCTTGTGGAAAGGCGAGCACTGCCGAGGACTCGTTTCGGTGATCCGGTGATTGACAGATCGAGCCCTGCACTCTCTCGCTCTCTCTATGACCGTGGCATGCTAAAATGGCGACGAAAGATGGTTTTTTTTTAATGGCGGATGTCGGCCCGGACCTGGCGTGGCGTATTTTTCTCGTTTCGCTGACGAGCAAATGTCTCTTCGGTCAAGCTCAATGACTTTTACGTTTCCGGTGCTGGGGAATGGGGGTGAATAGTCGCCCCGTTGTTCGAGAAAGTTTTACTATAAGTATTATCGTAGGAGGCTTTAGAATGAAAAGTATAAAACATTTGACATAACAATAGAACGAAGTGCTTTAGAACGAAATAAGTGGAACATTTTATTGAATAAAGTATTTCATTTATTTCTAATCAATAAATAAAACACAATTTTTCCTGGATTCTTTCAGAATTATTTTTGGACAATCACGAACCTACTTCGCGTGGTGCGTTTGCCAAAACCGTTGAAAAAATCCGGTAGTTTCGTGCTTGCAGGAGGTTCCCTCCAATAAGTTCCAGCCGAAAGATCCCAAATCAACGGAGAACAAGGTAGAGACCACGCGGTATGGGTATAGGGGCATGGGGGTGTGTGACAGAAGGACGGAGACGCAGACAGAAAGACGGAGAAGCGGCCGTTGAACGGGAGTGGCAGTTCTTGCGATTAGCGAGCGACTAGGGGAAGCTCTCTCGCTGCCGGAGTCTGAGGTTTTAATTAAGCATTCACTGCGGATGATATCGCATGCCTCTTTATACTTCATAGCAGCCAGATGTTGCTACGAGGTCCTTCCTCGCCTTAGGTCCTCCCGCAGCCGAGCCGCGCCAGCGCGACGGAAGGAACGTCGCTATTTCGTTTTAATTATGCATGTTTAATTTGCTTATATCCTAGCCCTCCATGACACCCGGCCGCGAGTAGACGGTTCCTCGCCGAGGAACAGCCGTTTGCCTTGTTTGCCATCGGCTAATCTGCTTCTCCTATTCGAAACCACCGAGAATCCTGTCGAATACTGCAATGAATTATATCCCGGTGCCATAATTCCGAATTACGACTTAGAACTAGCACCTCTGAGACAATTGGAATTTCATAACTAGACTGCGGATCTTTATGAATTTATGACGTTTGGAATTTTAGGAAATACAGGAAAGTTAGAGTTTCTATTTTCGATTTCTCACGAGGAAATTTTTAGTTTGCGAAATAAAAGAAAATTTCTGTCGAGTTGTATTTTATTTCGTTAAGGAGGCTAGTGGTTTAGCCAGGAACAGTATGAACTTGCATTTATTTTCAAGCAACCACACGATAATATACACTTTGAACATAGACACGTAATTGTTATGTGATATGCTTCTTGATTCAATGGGAGATCAGAATGGCAGAACGTAGAGCAATGTAGTTGTGGTGTGTGCCTCGTTGCTCGCTTTAATTAGCTCCTCCTGCGAGCAGAGAATAAAATTAAATTGGACAGACCGAACGTGGTCAGAGTTGTGTGCAATTTTAATTAATTCTGCAAAAAACGTGCTGAAGATACATTACTTTTATACGAAGAAAATACTGAATGAAATTAAAATAGACGTAGACTAACTATGGCCAGAGTTGCGTACAATATTAATTACTTCTACAAGAAACTTATTTTTAAAAAATTTATTAACAAATTATTAATAAAACAGTCACAGAGGCTGGTTCAAAATTACAGCAGAAGCGTACAAAAAGTATCAAATCGCAGTACCATACTAAATATACAAGTTTGTCCATGTGAAATGTGGAGAAGGGCCACGAGTAGCCCCAGTTGGAGCCCAGATCGCAAAGTTCCTCGTACAGAGACTCTCTTCGGGATCCTTTTCGGGGGTGACTGTTACAAAAGAGAGGGCTCTCCCTGCGAGAACGCTCCTCTGGAACAAATCTACCCCGAGGACCGGAGGTATACAGGCAGGTCTAGGGCCGACACTTGGCGCAAATTGCCCCAGTAAGTGTAGTGCATTAATCTTTGGTTTGGTTTGCTCTCGGCCACCGCGTGTGTTGCGGTGGCCGCGTTTCTCGTAAACCCTCGACACGCCGCACATCCCGAAAACCTTTTCGGGTATTCCACTACATCCCCGACCTGTGCCCCGACTCGCCTAACAGTGTCCGTTGCCCAGCGTAATGTGGAATCTGATGAGACGTCCCTGGTGTCCTCCGTAGTATAGTCAATTTTCTTGGGACGATTGTGGCTTGAAACTCACAAATTAGGCAAAGTATTCCAAAAAGCTCCGTTTCATATTTTCATAGCCTAGAGTCTGTTTTACGTGTCGGATAAAATTTTTCAAAATTAAAATTTGTCTTGTTACTGCAATTTATCTCATCTTTTTATCTCACCCAGAATTGAATCTGAACGAATATGAAATTTTTAAGTAATGTATGCTTTTGGTCAGGGCCTATCTTAGGGGTAGTTTATCGATTTATCTCTTCGAGGATGAACGTCCTACATTTTTATGTCAGCTAACTTCTTTAAAACAAGTTACGAATCAATATCTACAGTCGCATTAGCTGCCCTCCGAAGTCTACACGAGCACCACGAAGCTTCCTAGCCGAGTATTCATGACTTCCACGTCAGTCTCCTCGTTATGCTTTCGAGGATATCCGATGTTCGAGTTCGAGGTCCGACATTTTCGTCGAAACTCCGAATTATCCTCGTCCAGCAGCGTTCTAATTACAAGTCGCGGGCTATAGTATCCAGAAGAGAAGAAAAAGAGGCGGACAAGACGCAATCCTTGAGAATAAACAGGAAACTGGATGAACCTTCGGATCGGCGCCATTAATTACCCCAGCTCATCACCGGCTATCGGGTTCCATTAGCCGGAGGCTCGTCCACGTAATCGCTACCAATTTATTTAATCGAATAAAGAAGGGTTTCCACGGGACCCCGAGTTCCCGGAATGCGACATGGTATTCGCATTACGCAAGACCACCTCCGGGGCTTTTGCTCTTCCGAGAGCAGGCTGCGGACGTTACGGTTAAGGTGACCGGTTAAGGACAAAAGGGGTTCGAGGGATTCGGTGACCACTGGAGAACGACGTGGAACTTGGGGGTGGAGGACGAAGGGGTGGCCTGCACTTTGATTCCATTGCGCCACTTCTCCTGGAATCTTTTGGGCTTGAAACTGCTACAGTTTGAACACGAAAGCTCAAATTTACAATTCCTCAGGCTCCTAATATTTTTGATATTCTATAGACTTGTGGATCTTTGTGCATAATAAAATCTTTTTGCAATTGTAGGAAGAAGAGATTAAATAAAAATTGTCTTTTCTTTTTTAATAATTATGATAATTTAATATTTTGTCATAACTGTACAAAAAATTGTTGGATAGAATATGATCAACGTTTTACTCCATCGAGAGGGATGATGTGAACATTCTCAAGTACATACGTTCTGATGATAGAGCTCGGAAGGAATCAGAGGCAGCCTAAAGAATTCATGATAGCGCACGATGCGGTCACGATCTCCATCAATTGCAACGTCGCGAGTGAATTCGAAGCACGGCTCTCAACGGAGTATCGCAAAGTGCGGTCAGGGCTTGATATTAGGCGAAATCACTATCCACCCGGTCTATCCACGCCGGTGTTCCCAGATTGCAATATAATGACGTCGTAAGTCGGCGAATAATTGCGGAAATTTGTATATTCAGCCCGGGCGAGTCGTCGGGGCCTCGGTCACACGTTTCTGGCGCCCCCGGTGCATCCTTTGTGCATCTATAATGTATTATGCTTCAATACCGCACAGGAATGTACACATTCTTACTTGACGAGTACAACAAAACCGATTGGTCCATTGCTGTTATTGCAATAACAATGTTTTTCTTAAACTAAGACGTCCGTGCGGAAATGGCACTTTAATTCGATTAAAGCATCGATAGAAATATAGAAACAGCACAAAATATTCTAGAGCAACAATTTTTACATTTTTTGGGGAACATAAGAGTTTAATAAGATTTTTAAGGAAAATAAAAATTGTCGTTGAATGAGAGATTTATTTCGTGGTACATTGCTAGGATTAAACAGAGGATAAATGGACCCGTGATCCAAGCATACTGCGAAATCGGGGATGAAGCACACACGCGTCCGCTATGGGGATGCGATATATCGACGTTGCCCTAGATGCCGAGTCACGAACGTGCAAGTCACCTACCTCCATGAAGGGATGATGAGATGACTAAAGTTAGAACACTGTCGGGCCACCGGATAACTTGATACACCTAGGCGCGTGAATACGATGATTGTGTGTATCTGCTGATCGATCGAGCACGAAGCGCCTTGTTTTCCTTGTTGGCAACATCACGAAGCATCTAAAAACAAAAACATTCTGGTAACAAGAGTTACAATATTTTAATTGTCCACGATCAACCGGGTAGTAAGTTAACACTTCTTAGCTTCAAGGAATATTTCTACGTAGTACACTATCCTAATTCAAAATTCCAATTCAAAAACTTGCATAGCTTTTCTGGGAAAAATTCTCGAAAACCAGAATACGCTTTTGAAATTGATCCGAATACTATCGTGACTGTGTCTATTATTCGGGATACTCGTTCTCGACAAACGCAAAGTTGTTTCAACGCCGTAGGGCTCGAAGGGCTCGCTGAAATATTGGGTCAAAGACTACCCTGACGAGGAACAAGCCCGAAACGGAAGTGTACAGAAGTTTCGGTGGTCCGCTCGATCGTTCCTGGCACAAATTACCTCTTTAACGAAAGGTAACCTATTCCTCTCGGAGGATCGAGCTCAGGAGGAAAGATGGAACGGTCCCACGGGGTGTGGAGGGACGCCTTCAGGAGAAGGTGTGCGGATAGGGTACGTCCGAGGAACGTCAGGACGCCCTTCGACCTCTTGGACATCCACGAGGCGGACCAAGTGACAAATAGATGTAAGCGGCGACCGCACGATTTACTCCTTGCGAAGGGATAAAAGCTTCCTGACAAAATCCTGCTGTGACAGCGGATCCTGGCGTCCTGACCGTGTTGCTTCTCCATCGACTAATCGTCCCGTCGAAGAAAAAAAAAACAACTCCGTCACGATTTTTCCACGGCTAAAAACCGTCCGTCGTTCTCTGGAGACGATGGACCAATGATGTCTCAGACGAGAGACGCGATTTTATTTTCTAGGACCCCGGAACAACCAAAGAAGATGGTTAGTTGACAATAATATTCTTGCGTTTGTGGCGTCCGGAAAATTGCTAAATATTTTAAAGCTTTTTAATTTTATTATTTTAATTTTATAAGCTAGGATAAATCTTTACAATCAAAATTAGATGCGATATTTTAAACAATTCTATTAAAAATCTTCGTGACCATCCCCTAACGCACTCAGCACTCACCGCACGCGTTGAATATCGGATTTTCATGAGAGATTGTTTAGCAGACTGCTACTCGGTTAAATGGGTGAACGAAGATTACCAGAAACGTTCTCCATTTTCTAAATAAGTCTCTCTAGGCAGTTTCCTCCGGGACGATAAGTTTGACGCCGCTTTCTCTGTCTTGCTAACAGGAGCATGAAGGAGACCGGGCGTCTCCTTCCGGCACTCCTACCGGTTATATCTCGGCTGCTCGCCCTTCTACGAACCCACTCTCATTATTCCGAGGAAATTAAATATGTCATCTGATTCTTAAAGTTAATTGAACTTCGGCTCTGTCTCGGATACCTGCTCGATTTCCAATTCATTAGGGTAATGTGCTTGGCGAACGCTCGGAAAGTGATGGGGAACTTTGGGTCAGCCTAATGGCTGCTCCCAAAAAATTCTCTCAAAACTACATCCTCTCACTAACCATAAAACAAAAGAATATTAACTCTTACTATTTAATATACTAGAGTTAGACGCATAGATTAAGTATGTCACTCATTTCACTTAAACTGACATACAATGTTCCTCTATCGTGGATATTTAAACAAGATGTAAGAATAAATTTTCTTTTTCTTTCAATAAATTGTCTAGTAAACGACAAATACGTTCTGGTTCCTGTAAAAAAAATCATCAAAAAAATTGTCATTCAGGTAGTAGCCTCTTCGAAATCTTAATTCGTTAATCCAGATTGACGGAACACACAGGCCCCAAGTCCTGATTCACGTCCGGATGATCGGTAGCGATTTACCGAACGCTGATTTATCGTATCCAGCCGAAGAACCGGCTCGCAATAAACTGGAGCTACGTCTAAATCCCTATTTTACTTACGGAGCGGTCGCGAAGGGTGAGTCGAACGACTCGTAAGGGTGAGAGAGAACGCGATAGGGTTCGCCAGCAAGACAGAAAGAGAGAGAGAGAGAGGGATAGTCGGTCCGTGTACTAAATTTAAAAGTAAAACCTCCGCCTTTGTTGCCGAATCCCCGCGCTGAAAGAGAAGGTTGCTCTGCTCCTCCGAGCCATTCAACAGATTTAAATGGGGCCCCGGGCTCTCCGCGACCGCTTCTTTTAGTTGTTTTAAAATACAGAGTCTGCGGGTTCAACGATACGCGGCCTGGATTTATTTCGATCGCTCTTCTTCCTCCTTCTCGCTGCTTTTTTTTGCAGCCAGAGTTCCCCAATAGTTGTCTGAAATAATAGATAAAAAATGAATTGAATGGGTACATTCAATTTAGTCGTGTTCACCATTCGTTCGTTGTCTAAAATGATTAATTTAAGTACAAGTGAGATTGATATATTCCTCACCATAGTTTGTTGAATAAATTGGACATGATTTATGCATCATGTAACTTCGTTTAATGAAGCGAAATCTTTTGGCTTATCCAATTTTAACTTATTTTTAGAAAATTCTGAAATTATATCAGATCGTTCAAAAGTTGTACTTCCAGTTTTTAAATTTGGTTTTTCTGGTAACATCGAATCAGGAAGCGTTCCCTGCGCCGTTCACAGCTCCGGGTCTCCCGGGCAAAGGTTCGAAAAATTTCGAAACCATCATGGTCACGCATCATCCACGGTTCACATGATCGTGGCGCTCGTCCCACGATGATCGCGCTGGTGGATGCTGCGAGGTAAAACGCCGGATATTCTGGCGTCTGTCCCTATTATGGAAGCCATTTCGCTGGCCCCGGCAAGCGGACATGCTGGTCGCCGCATTACGATAATACACCCTAATAATAGAGTGGCGGACGTTGCAGAGAGAAGGAGAAAGAAAGAGCGAGCGAGAGAGAAAGAGTGAGGCCATGGCAGCGTTTGTCGTAGACCGAAGAGAAGGCCCGGATTGGACGCCCGAGGCCCGTAATTGCGGCCGTACGATGATTATTGGCGGCGGAGGGGGCCGATCACGATCGAGACCCTGGATCCTCGATCGTTCCACCATTCCTTCGTTCCATTCCACCGGGTTTCACGGCCTAAACACACCCATTACACTGAAAATGCGACTTTGATGATTGGGTGCACGCAGGACTCCGAACCTTCGGCTATCTTTCTCGCTTCCTTGTGACCCGCCATCGCTCGATTTTGTCGATTTTACCACGGTACCGTTCATTGTACGAACTTAGACGCAAAGATTAATTTTTCGTTGCTCCTTTCGGTGGAAGAATGATTTTATGTTACAGTGACTTCCACTAATATTCGGACACTCTTAAAAAGACGATAACTTTTTTAATATTCGACCATACAACTTGGATTTTTTTGAGAAGTTAGAGTGATCGGTTTTGTTACGTAACGTGAAAAGAATTTTTGAAATAATTGCAATTGGTTGGAATTGCAGAGAAAATACTAAAAGTTATGTTTTACAACTTTTTTACGTGGGCTCATATTGAAAATGTAGAAAACACGTTTCGTAGATCTGTATCAATTAAACATATTCTGAAAATTTCATTAAAATCGGTCAACGTTGCAATGAGCTACAAACTTTTTAGAGATGGTAGAAATTGCAATTTTTCACGATTTTCGGCCTCTAACTGCAATAAATCTAAGGATTCATATATCTTTCAATGCCTGTCGTTTTTTCCCACATCAACCGATTTCGATGAAACTTTTACAATGCATATAATTGACACAGATCTACAAAACATATTTTTAAATTTTCAATATACACCCACATAAAAAAGTTGGAAAACTTTTAGTATTTTCCTTACAATTCTGACCAATTGAAATTTTTGAAAAAATTTCTTTTCACATCATGTAGTAAATTAATTGCTCTAACTTCTCAAAAATGTTCAAATCGTATGGTGCAATATCAGAAAAGCTATCGTTTTTTTAAGAGCGTCCGAATATTATTAATGGGAGTCATACTGTATGTTACGGAGACATATGTTTGTGAGTGGGTAGATAGAAATTCATTCAATAAGATTCTAACGAAAATGTACGATGCAAGAGGCACAGGATTGTATTTAGACAGAGAGGTACACGTATTTATGGTGTTTTGGAGGAACAAGGAAGGGTTGGAGCACTGAAATTATCGCAGCATTTTATAATTCTGCGCCACGTGGAGGTGTTCAGCTCTCCCATCTCAGGAACGGCGAAACGTGGCCACGGAGGGGCCACTTTTTCCAGAAACGAGGCGTGCAGAATTAATCTCGGCAACGAGGCGCACGGGTCCCGGCCATACTTACGTGAAACTTACGCGAATGCCCTGTGAGCGCACCGGGCAAAAAGCTGACCCCTGACCGCGAACCACCTGCGAGCGCCATAAAGGCCAATGATATTTTTATAATTGAAATTAATTGCGACTTGACCGCTGCGGACCCGCTGCGAAACTGGGATAGCGCGCAACTGCCTCAACACCGGGTGAAACAAAAATTTGTTTTTAGTGTAAATTTAAAAAAAAAAAATACTTTACTGTATTTTTAAATTGTCTTTCTTAAGAATCGAAAGATCAACACAATTTTTTAAGTCCTCGTTTTCAGAAATAAGATTTTGAGAAATTCGTCGGAAAGACGACTGCAGGGTTGCACGATGCACCGAGCGATGCAACGCGAAGCATGATAAACGAACCCAGGTCGGTTCGGTGGAATCGTTCGTGGAAGATCGCGAGATTTCCAGCGATCCGACGCAACATCGATCCCATTGTCGTCGAAAGACGAGGAGGCCAGCAGCCTCGCCGCGAGGCAAGAAAAAGGCTCCCATTGTTCCGGTGCTAATAGTCCGTTAATTCCCCGGCGTACATTGTGCAGATATTCCGCGGGTAACTCCGACTCCTCCGGGTCGGGGATCGGTTAAATCGAATCATAAAAGAATCATAATTAACCGCTCTTTTGTGCGCGCCGCGAGATGGAGGCGAGAAAACCGTGCGCGCCAGCGGAGAGAGTTTCCTCACTTCACTTCGGGGGCCAAATTGGCATTTCCGACTTTCGCTAGCCCGCTAATTTTGAATAATACTCTTCGGTGACCCTGGCCACGGGTCCCTCGCGTCACCGGATGTAGATTTATAATCATAAGGGAGCGATTAGCTTGAAAGAATACGCCGATCCTTGCATTCGTCCAACCCTTGGAAAGTAAATAAACTGATTGCAACGAAATGATAAAGAATTTTAAAAAATAGACGAATGTGGATTCGAAAAATAACATCTTACCATTGAGACCTGCCAGAGAAAATTGTAGTAAAATCGTTTGATTATTTACAGATTTAAATTTAAGATTGGTAAAATTGTTTTATAATTTTCAATTCTTGCTAATAACTAATTAACGATATCAACTGTTGATCTTTAGTCTTAAACAGGCTATTAGAACAATTGCCGGAAGTGTTAATAATATTATTGAATGTATCTAGGTAATTTGGTAAGAAGAAAGTGTCCAGAAGCCCATGATTAAGTTTGCACCCCAGTGAATCGACGCAATAAACGGCAACAAAGAACGCCGTAGACGCATCCCGATTCTTCCCCGAAACGGAGTATCCACGGTTTTCAATATGGATCGGGCGATAAACGCTCCCCAGGCAAAGACGAAAGACGTATCTTCTCGTTCGCGATAGGGGGAACTTTATAACTTCGGTGGGAGCAACAGCAGGACAAATCGCAGGACTGGATCTCGCGAGACATCCGGTCTTCGGCTGGGATCGCACCCTCCTGTTCTCGAAATTGCTAGCAAATTCACAAACGAGTCTATCCCTTACCCTTTCCCTTACTTTTATACGTAGACGCATATTATTTAATTCGGTTCTCCAACGATATCTACTTCCAAGTTTCAAAGTTTTACGAATTTTATGAATGGAGAAGGGGTAGTTTTCGAGTCGGTTCGAACCTGAAGGTTTTATTTTTGCGTTGAATCGAAGAGGCGAGGAAGATCTGGGGCACAGAGAGCATTACACGGTTCTCCACAATGCCCGAAAGACCTTCCCTTTCTACTTAGCAATATCTTCAGTAAAAACTCGCGTCCTCCCTATCGATTCCTTGGTAACGACCACTGATTCCACTGCAACGCTGATAAGGGATGGTATTCCGCCTTGGTGCACGGTTTGACAAATATTCACTCGGTGGAGGAAAAAACCAAGTGAAACAAAGCTATTGGAGAAAGTGTAAGAATACACTTTTTAATGAACACCTTGAAGTTCACAATTTAAAATTATTTTTAGCAATGTTCAAAAATCGCTGGCAGACCAAGGGGATGAAAGGAAGAGTGTCTTCGCGATAAAAATGAATGCATAAATTCAGTGTTTCTCGGCGGGTATCGCACGGTACCGAGTCAATAAACAAACAAGCAAGCCCGAAACGCGTTTCCGTGGCTGGCTCCTGTCGGGCCACGTCTGTCACTTGGACGAGAGAGAGGTGAACCGTTGGGCAGAGGAACGTGGCCCCTTTCCCAACGTTGGTGGTGGCTGGCAGAAAAGGGTGGTTTGGGGCGAGTATCGAGGGCGCTAATGTTCCTTGGGCAGGAAACGCCGTCTCCATCCTGCACCCTCTATCTCTCCGCTCACTCGCCTATTTTTATTCGTCTTTATCTGAGACTTGAGTCGGTTCCTCTCCATTTCCTCTTGAGGAGTTCTTCCTCCTCCGGCCCGTCCTACTCATCCTCCACGAACACCACCCCTTCTCTCTAACCTCACCACTACCACCATCGCCACTTCTTCTTCTTCTTCTTCTTTCTTCTTCTACGTCTTCTTCTTCTTCTTCTTCTTCTTTTGGCTCTCCTCTTCCACGGTGTTCCCTGCGGCTAGGTACCGATGCGGTGACAACAACATGCAAACATTCTGGTATTTGCAATTCGAATGCCGCGGGAACGGGGACTGGAAGCCGCAGCCGGTTCTCGGTGACTTCTCCCCGAAGGCACTGCCATCCTCGCTATTCTATTAGCCCAAGGAGAGATAAGTTTCTCGGGAACCGCGCCTCTCGTGCTAGAAACGTATCGTGCCTTTGAATTTTTGTCATTTCAATGCCTCTCGTCGATGCGCCTCTAGTTGTCCGCGAGCTAGAACTCTTTTGTGCTGTTGTCGCCGGACTACAAGCTGTGAACACGTTCGCTACCACCGTCACAGATATGCGACGTCTGCTACTCGCAGTTTACTTAGAGATAGCCAAATTAACCCTCTGCAACCTGTGTCGTTTATGTCCGGAGCGAAATTCAATTTCGTTCTTTCCAATATTTACTTTTTCCCATTAATGTGCATACAGTAAATTTTTTATTTATGAAAAACCTTCGGGTAACAGTAGAAAAATTAATTGTGAACATAAACAACCCAGTGTGCAGACTTCGCACAATGGGAGCCCGCTTTTTATGGCCAAAACTATTGTAGCGTTATTTCAAGGTTTAATGTTACATATATTATTACAGGTCACTGGATTCATTTTGATACCAGTTAGAATATTATGAAGTAAAAGATATATGTTAGTATTTAAAAAATTGGGGTGATCTTCATTTTTTATAAGAAAAATTTTTTTTCTTTAATTTATTGTATTGAAATTTGTAGAAAAGTGAATACTGACCAACTTTCCTTCGACACATTTTTTTGTCAGATAGTAGTCAGATAGTACTATTATGCTGCAGGAATAACATGAGTAACAATAATAACACTAATAAAATAAAAATAGAAATATAATCAACGATATAAAAATAAATAAAATATAAATACAAATGATATAAACAATAAATATACATATACATAAACTATAAAAGTCCTATGAAACTCCCGGCAACTATTTATTAATTAATCGATGTACAACTAAAACGGGCAGGATCGGGCAGCTGAAACTTTATACACTATATCCAAAAATGTCTAGAGTTTCTTATGGAAAAGGTTTTACGCATGTCGATGGCAGTCGTTTTTTTAAAAACCTTCTCAAAGTTTACATTGTTTTAATTTGGCACTATTTGTTCATGGATAAAAAATGCTAACAACTGTATTACACACTTAAAATACACCTGCTTGTATTTTGATAGTCTATGATGACTATTTTAAACGTTTCATTTAATCTAAATTTTACGGAGGTTGTCTTTAGAACTTTATATCTCAGCATAGAATAATCTGAAATCAATAATAATTTGGATTTGGAAGCTATGAAGGGTTCTTACTCAGTTGCAAAAAAATTTTTTCAATATCTTAGTCTTGAAAAATTGATTTTTGGCCACAAAAAGCGGACTCTCGGACCACTGTGCACCCCGGTGTCGATAAAAATAAGGTCGGACATGGAGAGTTAATACACTTTGTTGTTTAAAGTCATAATAATATTCAGAATATCCACGAACTTCTTCTACTAGAATAAAGTAACTTGCAATTCTAAAATCGAAAAATCTCGTCAGTTTACAGAATGGTCGAAAATTGTGTAGAAATTCGCGCGCGCGCAGTTAACTCGTTCCTGGAACGAAATTTGGTAAAAAGTTGCCGACCGGTTCGCATCTATGGACGATTATCTGTCATCTATCAGGCTGACGTTAATATGCAAGAAAATCAGGCGAAACTTCGGATACCGGGAATTTCTAACGACGAGCGCAGACTTTAAATTGCGATGATACGTGCCCGGGACCGATTATAACCGCGCGATTATGCGATCAAGAGGGCAGATGCGCTGGCATTAAAATGTGCACGGACGATTAACGACGGGATCTGCACTTATAACGTCGATATAAACACAGCCTTAGCCTCCAGAAAAATTGAGACATCTGCCCTGACCGCAGTGAACGGACGCGTTGAAAGCTGCGGACCTTTAACTGTAATCTAACCCGTGAAGCTCGTGAAAAAAGACTGCAGATGCGTTTATTGCACTGGAGAGCATGTGTGTGCAATGGCGAACGTGAATTCGTTGCGACAATTAAACTAGGAGCCAGAAAAAAGATTGATGAACGACACTGAAAAATTGCATGTGGCAACAGCAGAAATATAAAATTAATCTGAAAGTGTTATTAAAACATTATTTTAGCTATTATAAACTATGCATCAAAAAAGCTTAAGAAATTGTCTCATTTAATAACTCAATTGAATAACAAAAGACCATACGTCAATCTTCTAATAATCTAGTTTTCCGAGGAAAATACTGTTTTTTTTTTTAAATTCATCAACCACGATTCTTTAATTACACCTGACAGCACGCTACATAGTGTTCTTCGTACAGTGTTCACTCGGAACAGCGAAGTCTCACTAATTAGCAGTAAAAACAGTAGAACAAAAGGATCGGCGAGTACGAGCTTCCCAGTTGTTTGGACAACGGGCGCGTCAGATAAAGTTAACAATGGATAGTTAGATCGGCTAGACGAAGTCAAGCTGTCAGCGGTGTCAGCTCGTTAGAAGCCTCTGTTCGTCGTCTATCTCTCCGAGCACAGCGTTATCTCGGATCGTCAGCGAGTCGCGTTCCTAATATCTCTTTTTCGGCATCGTGCGCGTAATACATACGTGCCCCTTTCGTACAGGGGGGTGGGAACTCGTCGAGCCCCCTCTATAATTACGCGTGCATCGTCGTGGGGTGGTTTCGTTAGCTAGGAGGCCATTGGGCCATCGTTGCCGGCCGCGGAAATGAGCGCTGCTTATTATTCGTGTAATTCCAGCCCGCCAACCAGCGCCAGCTCGATCACCAGATAGCGATACCACCTAATAACTAGGTTTGCCGAACATATTGCACTCGGTGGAGGGCTGTTTCAGTCGGCGAAATCGTATTCACTCCCCCGAATTACTACCAACACACCCCAGATTTTCGTGTTGGTGTCAGTGCGCAGTGGTAAATAAATTAAATTTTTGAACTTTCATATTTTGAAAAATTTTGTCGTATACACCAATTGAAAATCCTCCGAATCTTCAATATCGGGGACATCGCTCTGAAGACAAAATTCTGAAATTCTGAAGAAGAAAGTCTCGCAATTTGGAACGAACTGTCGGCATTGAAAATCGAGTTAGAGAAATTCGAAAATGGAGTGACTAATTTTCCCGGGGTAATTCAACCCCGCAAAGATAGAAACAAAGAAGGCGATTCGCGTGAGCGGAAGGCGTGCCACGCGAAACGTGTATCGCCACCTCGGCCAATCGGCATCGAGGGGGCCTCGGGGGGATTTGAGGGGACTTTGAGGGGTTCGCGGGGGAGAGGGGCTGCGGTTCTGCATAGAGCCGCTTTGATGTTTCCAGTCACGTGACCCGCGGTATCAATTCACGAGGCTAAGTGCTTGTTCGCGTGCAGCCGGGTTCTCTTTTCGCGGCGCGGCTCTAAGGACACCGTTTCCAACGGAGAACCCTCGACCCCCTTTTTCGGATCTACGATCTGCCGAAAAATGTCGCGAACCGTAACGAGCCTACCAACCAATCGGCCGAACGGATTTTTTGGTAGATTCGCGTCGGATAGTAGGATGAATGTCACTGTCGGACTTCTTATCGCTCTCTTTCCAGGTTCTGATGTATGGCACCTTGGCACAGAATTTTTGGCGAGTTCGTGTCCGATTGTCGGTGTCATAAAAGATTGAGAGAGTTAGGGGATATGGAGAAATTGAGGGTTCGCAAATGAGAATGGACGCATGAATTGGTAATGCGTGGCGTGTGGAACCTGGAAGGATATTTATTTGTTTGGAGCAATTAAAGGAGGGGTGGTTCTCGGGTAATTTTAGTTTTTTTGGGAGATTGCTGGAGGGTGAGGGAGGTTTGATCACTAGGGGTGGGGATAATATTGGTGTGCCTGTATGCAATTATTAAATTAATTATGTATGGATGTTGTGGGCTGGGTTGTGAAGTGCCATTTGTTTTAGGTGTGGTCCTTGACTTTGGAAGAAAAAGTTTGTGTAAGGTTGTTTATAAAGAAAATCGTCGAATATAGTGGTAGGTTATTAAAAAAAACTCGAACATGTACTTACTAACCAGAAAAATTCTAATACATATTTGGGGTATAAGTCAATTTATTGTATCATTTCAGACAATTTTTATTTTGCATAAGAATTCGCAGTCTATTTATTGTCCTGAAACATGAAAGAAGCGAATAACATGTAAATACCTCGTAGATACTGTCTGGAATTTTCGTTAGAAGTCAGTACCGATAACGATTTTACACGACCAGTAGTGAAAATCGCGAAAGTGTGAGTCGAATTATCTTCCACTTTATCCACTTCAGTAACAAAATAGACACATTACGAGCCTATCAGCGTAGCATCATCACGGTTCGATTATTCGAATTCACGAGAGGGTGGAACAATTCCGTGTTTTATTCGCTAGGATATGGAGGATCGATCCGGAAACGGTTCTTCCGATCTCTGGCCGGGCGATCCCCAAGCGGGCGATCGCGCGATCACTCGCGAGATAAATCGTGCATGATCATCCATAAGTGGTTACGCTTTCGATAGTGTCAACAGGAACAAGTTGTTAGCTCGGGAAGGGCAGCCTCGCGCGCGTCAGGCCCACCCCAGGATTCCGGAGCGTTCGTGATGGATGATCGCAGATATGCTGAAAAATGGTGATGGATGAAATCTCCCAGGCTATAAACATTGACGGAATCTGTTACGTGAATTGTAATAAGTTATCCCGCTGCGCGTCTTAATAAAACAGACAGTTTTCGCAACGTATCGGCGCGCGGGACGATTCATTTAAAACTAATTTGTAAACGTTCCAGCCGCGAGAATGCAAATCCGTCCGCGATTAGAATAATTCGCGCGTTATGCGTTCCCAAAGGTTAACGACGTTATAAAACCGTGGCAAGGCCTGGCCGGGCAACGATGAAGAATTAGCTGTTAATTATCCGACGTCCGGGACTCGAAGAAGCTCCTGCACGAATTTGAATTCTGCAATTTTATCGAAAGCAGTTATTTTTTATTTGAACAATGTTTACTTCACTTAAGTTATTTACACGAACGCAAGACTAAATATAAACACATAAAAATAAAAATTCTTTTCTTTAAAAATTCTTGTCTAGTTATATCCTAGTTACATCAATCTGGAACCTCGATCTCGACTTCATCGAGAACTACCCCTTTGGTCTGTGTGCTCCTATTATACAAAACAATTACAGATAGTAGAAAGAAGCTGCTAAAATTGCTTAGCTCCTCAACATGAAAAAAGACAAACTCTCAGCCGACCTAGTCTACGGTAAGAATCGGGCGAGCCCTTGTTCACGGCGCAAAACAAATCCAATTTAAAATCCATCAATAGTAAGCCAGTCGCGAAACAAGTGGCTGGTCAGCGAGAGAGTAGGGTCGTTCGTGGAAAAAGCAAATTGAAAGTACGAGAGCAAATCCCGCGACTAAACGATTCACAGGGCGAAACGACATCGTCGAGAGTAGGTGAGGGTGGTTTTCGACGGTGAAGGGGTGAGTTGGTCGTTGTAGAGGGGAGGTCCGAAAGGGCGAGAGTACCCTCGGACGCAGTATTTCTTGCCCCGGGTCCACGGTGTATGCTCCCTGGTCAAACACTGTGTCGCCTTTGGTATTTATCGGGCAAGTTCTCACCTCAGGCTCATTTGTCTTTTCGCCGCGGGGAGTTGTCCGTAGAGGGGCCCCAACCTGGCCACGAAGCTGCTGGAAAAGAGAACTGGGGAGTCTCTCCGAGAGGCCACACCAAAACCTCGCAAACTGACCCCCTCCCCCCTCTCTCTCTCTCTCACTCTCTCTCTCTCTCTCTTCTCGTGATCGTTCCGGCCGCTCGCCTCCGTAACCGCTCTCGTCCGGTTGCGAGTTCCAGCGAGTTCCAGCGAGTTCCAGCCTCTGTTCTAGTCTGGAAGTAGACGATTCACGTCGCCGGAGTCTCGGGACGAAACCCTGTCAGGTGAAATGGCGACTGGAGATTTCCTGGACGACTGGGGAACGCGTTTCTTGAGCCAAAAATACTGATGACCACGACTAGTGATGGGCGTGATACAAGTCTTTCTCATGATCTTCAAACAATTCGATACATAAGTACTTGTTTGGGTGTTTCGATATGTATCAAAAGATAAAGAACCTGTAGTCGATCTGTGATACCAGTACGTGCCGAAATGATACCAAGTAGTATTGGTATCACGTCTTGGATGAAATTGGTATCGTTACATTCGCAATTCACGTCTTCACCGTTTTCAACGTATCAACATGATATTTTCATTCTTCCTTTCTCACGCTTGATATTAGTAAACATAACGTTTCATTATATACTCTTCGTACGCCACAAGAAGTCCCTCGAGACGGCACAGGGGCAAAGGGGGTCCTCGCTCGCAGCCAATAGTAATGCTTTGACGTCACACACTTTAGCCAATAATTCGGCTAGAACCGAAAGTTCGTGTGGAATAACACAATCGGACGGCTTGCTGCCGAATTTCTTTCGAATTCCTGCCAGGAGACTTCTTGTGGTGTACGAAGAGTACTTGTCATTCAGTCGACTCGACGCCACAGGATTATGATAACATTGATAACAAACCCATCCAAGATGTACTTATAAAGGATCGAGGCTTCTGAGCAACTATCATTAGAGATCGATACTTTTTGATACCCAGAGAATAATACATGTTTGTGATACCATCATTCTTTGTCACAAGGAATCGATACCGCTTGAACATGCTCAAGACCCATCACTAGTCAGGACACATTAAAAAATTATGAAATAATCGTCGGTAGGTAATGCGTTGAGAGGCCTCAACTGTAGCTTGAAAATTCTAGAATGCAATATTTAATAGGATAGAAGCGGTATATAAATTTTCTTCTGGCCACAATCCAAATTAATCCATAAAATAATAAGCTGGTATTTTCTCCAGTCCACGAGCGCGAGAGGTATTACCAAAATTGCCGAATTAAAAAATTGAGGACCACGGAACCGGAGCTTGATGAATCATGTTTCGGTGGTTTGTCGTGAAAAGGTGGTTCCGCGCGCGGGAAGCGAGTACGGTTTCTTGGTTGAGTTTCGGCGATAGACAATGCGCGGCTCTTGCACCTACGACGGAGGTCCTACATGTATAACGCTTGTTCAGATCGTCGGTGATGAAAAAACAACAGATTACTCGGTACGGTCCGGGGAGTTATTAATGACGCGAGGCCAGGCCGCATAATATTCATTACCACAAATAGTTGATTATGTACGTTGGCTCATATTTTACCAGCGGCCGACAAAGGACGCTGCTACGCGGCGGAGGCCATGACGAATTAATCTACTGATTAAAGCAATCCCCCTGACACCACTCGCTGCTACTACACATTTAATACGTCACCGGGAATCAAATCTCGTCCGGCCCGCGCCGGAATTTTTTGCGGTTGGTCCTCCGCGCGCCATTCGTTCACGCGAATTCCGCCGCGAGGATTCCGCACCGATCGCGCCTCCTGATCTCGTTAGGCGAGTCCCTATATTAATGGATGCTAGCCGGGATTAAACAGGTCTTTTCAGTGCACTATTTCGTCTAGGAGCAGTCATCTTCGATTGGAAAACCGTGGGTGAATCGATTCAAATTTCCAAGGAATTTTTAAACACGAAGTTTTGCAGTTGTTAAGCGGCATCTCTGAGTCGCCATGTTAGAAAAATAAAATTTTTCTAAGTTTATTTAACGTTACTAGTCAAAATCAGACGTTTCATATGCAACAACCAGAGTTGGGCAAAATTTTCATCTAAATAAACATTTCGGATAACGAATAAAAAATTAAAAAATTTTTGTCATTATTCGATGGTTCGAATATAAAAAGTATCTTTATTCGACGAGCATCGAATAAATAATCAAATTCGACGAGAATTTATCCGACGAATAAAGATAATTTTTTTTTTACGAAGTGGCTATATACGAAGTTCGAATAATTATTTCATCTTTTATCTGTATCTTTTATTCCGAGGCTTCGAATAAATCTTTCCACAACTACTGTCAACTCTAATATTTCAACTCTATAGTATTCGAAATTTTTATTTAGATAAAAATTTTGCCCAACTCTGGCAACAATCTATGGAACGATATAAATTTCTATCGTGTACACGAGCAGTGATAATCTTCTCGTTCATAGTTCGGAATTTCCTGAGCGCGCACATGTTTCTCGAGTTTCGGAAATTCGGTGGAAGTTCGAGGAGCATTTTCTTCGGAAGATAATTCACCGGTTTAAAATGTCGTGCCGGTGGCCAAGCGGGAAGATTCATGCGCCTTCCAACCATGAAAGCTAGCCCGAAGTGCGTGGCCGCGGGAATCTCTTTTCTTCCGAGGCAAACCGTGTCGGGGCGCCGCATTAATTTCGTGTATTTAACGGGAATGAGTTAAATGTCTGTCCGGAAGGGTTCGTTGCGGCCCGAGTGCCATTTGCGGCCCTGCGAACCCGAACCAGAAGTCCGACGGAGGGAAACCACCCTCCCGCCATCTTTGTTCCTCGAGTCAATCCCAGATAAATTAAATCGAACATCGCACGGACCTCTCGAAGTCTTCCTTTTCTTCCATTAGGCTGTCGCATACGAAATGTACGATTTTCGAATACAGACGGATTTTATGCATTTCGCACAAAAATGGGGAGGTACAATTTAACGTGAAATATCTCTCTATGCAGCAACCTAATATTTTATTTTTCCGAATTGAAAAACAGTGGAGAAGATTAAGAATCAACGAAATTCCGCGACGGTTCGAGAAGAAAAATGAAGAGAGAGTCGATCTCGCCGGGCAGATTCAGGGCCGTCGATGCCGACAAAAAGCCGTGTTTTTCCGAGAGTGAAAAACTATTTTGTGCTTTTAGCCGGGCCGCGGAACGGCGCATCATTTTTCAACGGCGCCCTGTCAGAGCATCGGGAACAGAGAGAGAGAGAGAGAGAGAGAGAGAAAGCGGAGCACTGTCAGTGGCCGCTGGCGACGTCGAATGTCAACGCGACCTCGACCCTCCTTGCTCGCACATTTTTTTCCCATTTTTCCATCGCTCTTTATTCAATTTCTGCGACCGCGACGGACACCCGAAATTATTGTTGTCCCGAAAGTTCGTTTCGTTTTCGATCAATAAATTCGATCAAAGCGACTTTGAGGCGCAGTTAAACATACCATAATTCTAAACAGTATTCGCAAAAATTTTTATTAACTAAACCGGTAAAAAAAGTGACAAGTAGACCGCGAATTTTTATGCAAAATGAAAATTGTCAATTTCCACTGACTGAAACGAAATCCCACTGTCGAAATTCGAGATTCTGGACTCTAGAAACTGGTCCGGGAAAATTCGTAAAAATTCGTACGGATCCAGACGAAACGCAACACGGTTACAGAAGCAGGAGTCCCATAGGCGAGTCCACAGCCCGGTAATTTTCAATTCGCTGGGAGGGTTCTCGCAAGAAGCCGTGTCGAATGGAGAGCGTCGCAGCGTAGTCCGGCGTAGGTGATGGATGGGCTTCTGCTCGAGCGGTTTCGTCTATACGAGCCACGTACCGTTTCCCCAATTAAACAATTGCATTCACATCCATCCATCCGTCCCGTGAGACCGTGGCAACGGGACCCTCTCACCCTTCCCCATCTTTTTTCAGTCCCTTTTGTTCCGGTTCCGCTCTCATCCTTGCCCTCAGACTGTCCACCGCGGCGGATTCGCAGAATCCTCGCGAATTCAAATCGCACAAGCCCCCACTCGGTTGCAATACGACGTCTACGTGACCCACGAGCCGATCTGATCGCGTAATTTCTACTTGGACACGCCGCAATCTCATGCAAATCTACCTTCTCCGGCAATTTCGACGCGAAACGCGAACACGCCACGAGCATTTGCGAGCGCGTGAATCTCGGTCAAATGCTGCGGCGAATTTCGAGTGGCCGGGCTTGGTCTTTACGAGACGTTGGTTTATGGTGGCCACAGGATCATGAGGAATCACGGTAGAACATTTTTTTGTTGCTTGGAAGCAGAGTTTAGATGGTTTAAATAAAAGTAGAGTTTGGGGAGAAATAAAAATTTTTTAAATTTCTAATGAGGCAGAATTTGTGCAGTTTCGTCTTATGGAGATTGTAGCAAGGGGTGAGAACTAATGATTGCACGAAAAAGTAAAATTATCGGCTGTTCGATCATTTCTCCCATCTAATTGTATGAATTTTAATAATTAGTGGCTCGTATCGTGAACAAGTGACGACTGTTAATGATTCTGAAGGATTTCGAGGGTTGCTTGAAGATCGCCAGACATAGGAATAGCCACAAGAGTGGACAGGAACGATTCAAAACAGAGAAATAGCGGACACGTGAGAAGAATGGTGGGAAAAATATTCGAAGTGGACGAGAAAGAATCGCCGGAATTGGTCAGAATGGTCAAGGAGATTGAGGGAGGCTGGGGAACAGATGAAAAATAGCAGGAATGCTCCGGGGAAGACTTGTCAAGCGCTCGAAGACGTCGGTGAACGACAAATTTTGGTTCTGTTGTCGAAGTATGAGAGCGACGGGATTGTTTTAGGAATCGCGAGATAGGCGATAGAGGCGTTAATTCGACGATAATTCATACTTATAAATTTCACATGGATGTACAACATTTTACCAATATTCTCAGCTCTCGAGCGTCTCGATAATAAATTCCAGCCACTTCGGAGAAAAAGGGTGAATCGAATCGAGATCGACGGGGTAGTTGGGAATCGCGAGATCGGCGAAAGAGGCGTTCGCGAGACGGGGACGTTGTTTCAAAAATAAAAGAAATAAGGGGGGAAACGTCCGCGGTATGTAACGACGTGTAATCCGTAATCATAATTCAAGCCAGCAGCGGCGTGCTACCGGTTTCGCAGTAACCGATGACTGCCGGGCTGGTCCGTCACGTCTCCCCGTCCATCTCCTGAAATCACGGCTCTCGCCAGAATTTTATGTAAAATCCGATGCGGCTGTTAGTTTATGCGGGTAGCATACATTGGCGGCGGTCCCACGGACGTGCCCTACGTACCAAACCCCGCACTTTTCCTCCCTTTTTCTCTTGTTTCCTTCCCTTTCGCGCCCCGCGCCCTCACCCTAGACTTTCCGCAGCCGCCTTCGGCCACCCCCCGATGCGGATTCGAAGCGTCCTCGATATTTCGGCGCGATTGCCTGCCCGCAAATTTAACGACGACACCGAAAAGAAAACGCTCCGAATTAATTGCTCCTGCGCTCCCCCAACCTTGCTCCCCGTTGCACATTTAATCGCCATGCATTGATATTTAATTCGGGTTTTAATCGTTCCGTATTCATTCGAGTTTCGGTGCTCGTTGGAACTATATAAACACGACTTTCGTGTGGCCATAGCATAACTATTTAGGTTGTAGGACATTTAAAGAAGGCGGTCATCCCATGTGGCAGATTCAAAAAATCGAAAAATTTTTTTTGCCCAAATAGCTTCTATAACATTCCTAGAGTATGCAGGTAAAAGGATATTTCGATATTCGAAGTCGTTCGACTGTTAGAAACGTAGAACGGAGCATCTATTTGCCTCATTACGATTAAAGTATTAATAAATAACCAGTGAAATATCAATCAGCTAGACATTAATTTGTGCTGGAAAAAAGTTGAGTTTACATTTTCTTTGTGTAAATCGTACTTGAATCTTTAAACGCGTTTTACTCAAAACTGTATTTTTCATATTGGCGACCATGATATTTCAAAAACTACTGAACGGAGTAAGCTCAAATTTTTATGGTATAGTCAGTACATATATAGTCTCGCCCTTACCAAAATATTTCTGATATCTTCTTTAGTTTTTTTTTTTAGCTGAAAAAAACGAAAAAAAATGACGAAACTTGGAACTTAACGTTTAAAACCGTGCCAAAAATTCAATTTTTGATATTTTTATATTATTTTGGTACTGGCGATAGCCGCATGTCTACAAATTAAAATGCCGTTTAATTTTTGGATATCAGATGATCGAAACTTCCGAAATCAAGGTCGCCATCAACCTACTTTTTTTTACACATGAGTGTTTTCCGAACGGTCTAAAGTCGATCCAACTCGTTATTTTGGATTGAAAAAATTCTGAGAGACTGTTAAAATGTCAGTAAATGTGTGGTAACAATTTCAAGATTGTATGTTTTAAGGGTCCTTCAAAACAAATTCCTAAAAAAAGCAAGAAAAAGTAGCTCTCACATGGTAGAACCCCTTAAAGAATTAGCTAAGAATGAGTGTAAGCATTTCGGGCCGCAGGTAGAGTACATTGTAAAATAAATAAAATGAATATTATGAAAATAATTATAAAATATAGACCAAAGGATTGATAGATATCCATATTCCAGCAGCCACTTCCCACATCGTTAAACTGTTTCGCAATCCCACTTATCCACTTAGGAACTCGGGCACAGCAGACATTTGTATGTAAGAACTCATACGTTCACCATTAATCGAGATTTGCCAATCGCTCGGACGTCGATGGCAATAATCCGTGCAATCGGAATTTTCCAATTACCCATGCAACTGTACCACATCCAGGGAAACGCGCGGAAAATCGTGCTAGAATCGGCCGTTTCCTGTACGTGGGCAATTACGATTTCCTCGAGATCGTTGCGGCGCGTGAGAAAACCGACTGTTTTGCGTAAAAATATGAAAAACTGCAGTTACAATTGATTCCTAGGTACATATGACACGAGTATCGAATGGGACGTCTAATAAAATATTAGTCCGGCGCAATATAATATTAAACGTGGCTGGACAATCTTTTGTTCGTTAGAAAATTCATTCAATTCGTTTCAGAATGATTATCGATAATTACATAACAGAGGAGTTTCCTCTGTTACCCAAAAGCGTCGAGCGTTCCCTGGCGTGTGGAGGGTTCGCGGCGGGGGTGAGAGAGGGCAGAGTCGCATTTGCAAGTAGATGATCATTCCGAGAAGAGCCGGGACTTCCTTCTGGCCCGAAAACAACCGGGCAACGTCTTTGCCGCTGACGTTTGACAAATAAGAAACGGGGTCCAGCCGTATCATTACCCATCCTTTGCGGTGGATTCGTCCCTGGCCGGGGCCGGGCCATCCTCAAAAACTCTTTCGGCGATCTAATAACGTCGAGGACGCGCCGCCTCATTAGTCAAGTCCGAGCTCTCTGGCCTCACCCCACGACCCTCTCACCCTATTACAGCCGGCCAAGTGTAACCGGTACCACGCTACAACCTGTGTTACCATAGTCGCGCCAGGATCAACCGGTATCCACTTTCACCCCTGACCGCGACAGGGACACCGGAAGATCCACCCCCGCACCTGAGGATTCGACTTGCATCCTTGTTGATGCTCCACGTTCGATGATTGCGAGATTCATCCCCTTGCGATCGAGACAATGCGGTGGTTGAGTTTGGAGAATTGATAATTAGGCTGTGTCATAATTTTTGTGTCTTGATCGTGATTGTCAGGATTTTCACACAAAATCAAAATGTTAATTGCAACAAGGACCGAAAGTTTGTTTGTTTCTTTAACGATTTTAGTATCTGATATATATGTAGATTTAAAGGTACGCGTAAAAGGGGTGATTTCAAATGAAAAAATGGAAGAATGAAATTAAAAATAAGCACGTTTCCCTGTAAACAATCTTACATTGCAATAATAAACATTTGCTTCGACCAGTGTGTTCGGAGAACGAAAATGAACGTTCGAAGACGAATGGCCAGCGAATTAAAGTTAAACGCAGAAACAAAATTCAGAAAAATGATGTACATAAATAATATTGATAAGTATCTGCCAAATTAGGCCCGGCAACATGCCAAATAGTATTCGCACTTAAGGTTCATACATATTCACTCGTTTCACACTTTTCTCGCCGCATATCAACACAGCAGCGCCGATAGACTGTTAGAATCGCAAGCAACATTTTTCTCCGAGATTCAAGATACAGGCAAAATATTTTCTATGCAACGTTTCGTGCGCATTTCCATCAGATAAGGCACCGGTCTGGGTTCACTCGTTCGGAAAGAGAGAAAAAAAGATTGCACATGGAAAATAGGTGGGTAGTACGTTGGCCTGTGGCGGTGGTACGCTCCGCGTAATTAGCAGCCTAATTGTATCCTTCTTCATGTATGAACAGCGGCCGTTCCACTCCGGGATGCGCGTTAACAAAGCTAATTTCCGTCTAAATCCACTTAATGGAACGAAACCTTGTGTCGTTATCTGCGCTAACACGGTGGTGAACATGGGCTCTCGCGTTTGCTCCGAACGTCGTCGCCGCCATCGTGGAACAGACTAATTTCTCTTTCGCGGGAGCCCGTCACGCTCCACGGATAACTTAAATTGGATTTCTGAGCAGTATCTTTCTCGTTTCTGAACGTTCGAGACGCATTCTTCGTTCCGCGGACTTCGGCCGACTCGATTCTACACTTACCGAGTCATGCTCGCGCTTTTCCTTCGTTTCATTCGCTCCGGACAGCGAAATTTCAAACTTTGGCGCGACACTTGTTATCAGACTGCGTATTTTTATGCAAAATCAATAAACCGCCCAAGTCAATTCTGCGAAATTTCGAATTTTTGCAGTACCACTGAAGAAAATCGCGAGAGGATGATTTTTCGCGTTCTTGAAAATATTTGTTTCAGGTGACTGGGGGAAGAACAGGTAAATATATCAACTTCTTAGCAACTTTATTACTGTCCGACCGATTATTTGCTTCGTGGCTTGCCGGCAACGCCTTGAAACACGTGGAAAATCCTGTTCGAGCATAATTTATAGAGCCGAAGAGGCTCGGCCGGCGAAAAACCTAGGCTCCGGCGAGCGCAACGCGTTATTAATACGTTTTAAAGAAATGTCCAAGATTAATTTGCGAAACGAGTCGCTATTGAAGTTCTTGCCCGCGGTCTCATTAATCTTATCCGGGGGCTTGGGCTTGCGAGAGAGGCGGCGCGGGGGGATCCGGCGAAAAAATTATTTTGTAGAATGTTCGGTGTAATAACAGGGAATCCTGTCGCCAGCACGCCTGCCGGGGAACACCGTCGTCCCACTATTAATTCATGTCTCAAGTTTTCAAGTAAGAAATTAATGTCTCCATACGTGATTCGGCCGCACCGCGTACCCCGGCTCGTTCCTACCCCGGGGCCGTTTGCTCGCGAAAACTTCGACCCGAACGAAATTAATAAACCGGGATTGCGTTGCCTGGGATTTCTTGCTGATTTCTTTGCTTCCTCGATCTTTCGAAATCGCCGCCGCGACGTGCGCCTCTGTTTCTTTGATCGAAGTGCACATTTTTACCAGCGAAACTCGTTTTAAGATGAGAAAAATGAATTGGGAAATTTCGTCTTGTGAAATTACGGATTTTTGTGAATTTAGAACAGGTTCAAAAATTATTGGAGACTCTTACATACACGGTTTTGTCTCTACCATTATTCGCGTGCAACATTTCGCTGGTCTTTTGATGCTACTTTTCACACTTCATAGAATGCCAGTCCGCGGCACAGTGTTTCTAAAATGTATACCTCGAACAGAAATTCTGAAAGCACGAAGAAATATTGTCCAGAGCATGTAGATATCGCAGTTAATGAGCCCGAGGTGAAAATTCAATTCTGTAAGAGTGGCAAGTGATTTTTGATAGGAATGCAGTCAATTTGCGTGCTACTATTCATCACTTGCAGAGAGGAAGAACGTGTTTTGCGGGAACGAGTTCTCTTAACACTTCCTTAAAATACTCGATATAAGCCGGAGACCGTCCCTACTTCGGTCATGGTAATTTCCGTTGATATACTTCATCTACACTGTCTCATAATACGATCCTAGCTTTCCAATTCCTTTTTATAGTTTCGGTTCGCTTCTTTCTTATTATCCTTCCCTCATATTTCACTTTTAAGAGCGCGATTCGTTCTGTTATCGCAAAGAATAAAATCGAAAAGTGTTCCCCATCTTTCACTTCGGACGTTCTTACAAAATCATAGTTCAATATGCATAATTATTCTCAACTGTTCAGGACAGTTTCCACAAAAATCTGCGGCCTACTCAAAGACCTCGAAGCAAAGACCTCGAAGCAAAGACCACAGCCATCATCGAGAAGGGTCCATATCGATTCTAGCTCTGCAACCTTCAAAATAGACTAAACAATTATGTACCAGCTTGCAATTCCTTCGGAAAGGCCTCGGAAAAATTGGTAAAAACATAAAATCTTTCCTGCCAGCTCCCAGAGGCCTCGATGCTCAAAAACCTCACCGATTCCTGAGAGATCTAACCAGGATCCTCCTCGGAGCCGAGGCCTCACGCGATAGCGCAGTTACGGAATAATCTCTCGGTCGGATTACAATGCAAATAAAAATCCGCGATTTCTCAGGCGGCTGTTACCCGGATCCACGATTCCGCTTCCCATCGCCGGCGTCGATGCTCGAACATCATCGGGGCTGAGACACGCTGCACCAGGAATGCAGCTGCTGCTGCTGGATCTCTGCAGAGGGGCTCGACGAACACGAGATGGTCGAGGAGTAGAGGGGAAGGGAGGGAAAACATTGAAGTGCAACTAATTCGTGCTATTACCGGCTGGCAGTAGTACGGTTAACGTAATTACAAGGTATGCGCTGGGGCTTGGTGAACGCGGAGGACTCTCTCGGAGGCAGAAGAATGATGATGCTGGCTGGTGTGTGTGCCTGTGCACATCGCCTGTTGCATCCGTGGACGCGTGGTTTGCCCGTGCACAGAAAAGAGGGCCCGGGGAACCCACGGGAACCGGTAATGGGAGGAGCCACGGAGCCTTCAAACGGCGGATCTTAGCCGGTGCACTTGACTAATCGAACGTCAAACGCTAATAAGCAACCACCGATTGCCGGGGCAATTTCATTCGCCGAGGCCGGCCCCGCCACGGATGCCCTTTTCGGCTCCACCGGTACCCTCTTTTTCTCCTTTTTATCGTTTCTTCAGCCCCCGAGCCCCCCGCACCCCCTTACAGGGTCCAGTTTCGCGGCCCCGTATGAGCGCGTTCCTTGATTCGCTCGGGAAATTCATACTCGCATGCGTTCGGTGCAGTTGCTGGTCATTGAATTGAGACGGATAGATGTTGCAGAGATTTAATTGGAACACCGAGCGATAGATGCATTTGGATTGTTGAAATTGTTACACATATCGAAGCAAACCAAAGTAGATTTTTGCATTTAACGATTCAGAAAAAAATCAACATTACGTACGTCAGTTGATATGTTGATTAACATTTATAATCAGCAGCTTATTCGCAGAATATTTTCTTCGTTGTACGATTGTAGAAATTGTGTACAGTGACGTATAGTCTGGTTCGACAAACGTAGCCGGAAGTTCCCAGCACCGTGGTCGATTTCTTTTCCCCGGCGAGATTCTGACGAAGGAATAGAGTGCGTCTTCACGCCATTAATCATCCGGCGTTGTCTCTTCGAAGGCGCAGCTCCTTTGTCAACCAGCCGTATTTATTCGTCGGAATAAACACCGCGGTAGGTCTTCTTTCGCTATACGAAAGCTCCTATGGTGGACGTTTTAGTTCTCCGCCGGAGGACACGTGTAACGGAGAAGAGCTTTAATTCCGCGACGGGACGACCGTCACGGGTTTATGTACGGTCCGCTCCGCTGGCTTTCTTTTTGAAAAAGTGAATGTGAGATAATGGAACGTAATGTACCGTGAGCAGAAAAGCAACGCTACCTCGCGTCGACTTCTAGCTGCGTCGCGGGTAGCTACACTGGGTGTCCCCGAAGTCGATCGCTTTTTCGAAGATACTCTGCCATTTCCAACAAAATGTCCCAAACCCATAGCCTCGTAATTTTTAAATTCCTCTGCTTGTGAGAAAGCACTGTTAAGTCGAGGACTGTGGAAATGGATGGATAATTAAATTTTAGGTCCAGCTTCGTCTACCAATTTTATTCAACCAGATACACGCATGTTTCAATGAAGAGTATAATCTGCTGTGAGAGGAGAAGGATTTTGCACTAGGGGTAGGGGGCCAGATCAAATGACCGGTTTAATATATCTTATTCTGAAATTATTGAAATTATACAGATCTTTTCGTGAGAAACAATTGTATAAAAACCACGAGTAAAATATTGAATTATCAAAGATATCAGAGAAGTATTGTAACAATTACTATCGTAGA
This sequence comes from Lasioglossum lativentre, assembly GCA_916610255.1. NCBI lineage: Eukaryota > Metazoa > Arthropoda > Insecta > Hymenoptera > Halictidae > Lasioglossum > Lasioglossum lativentre. The sequence goes on from OU744358.1 coordinate 19,194,269, forward strand.
ATTTTTGTAGATACTATGTAAAACATGCTGGTGCAAATATGATTGCAGGGTATTTGAAGGTTGATGCTTTCGAGGGCGAAGCATAGTCAAATTCGTTCTTGTCAGGTTTAATCCCATCGTGTACTACGGGACCAGTTCTTTCACCCGGTAATTACAAAAAATCCCGGGTTTCTTCGGCGTCCACCCGGTAGGAAAGTTTCACGTGTGGGGTACCTTAATGATGCACCCGGTCGGATCTCACGAAAAGTCCGCTCTCATCGTGCATGGTGACCAGACATTGACCGACGTTTCTTGCGTGGCACCGAGCGAAAGAAACACGCACAAAGGAGAACGGAGGTCGATACACGTCTTCTCCAACTGCGTATTTCTATCCACCTTAACCGTCCATCTTCTATCTATACCAACCTGGAAATCTCCTCGAACAAATTGAAACAAGAGTCCGCATCGAACTTACACTTCGAATAGATGAGAATAAGAAAAAGAAATAAATGTCTACCTAGCTCTTGTATCTTGCAATTAACACAGGCAATTTTGGTTTCTATAAAAATTACGGATTTCATGCATTTATGGTAAAAATGAGTATTATGAATATCTCCTTCTTCTCGTTTATAAAAGACAGTCCAGCACATCCCTGGCCACGAACGGTTCCAGTCCGTCGGCTGGTGGGTGCACCGAATCGAAATCATAATTTTAATGAAAGCGCTACGAGCTCCGAAAATAATGGTCAACATTTCCTGCCCGTATTATTTTCCGCGGCGGGGCACGGGGATTTACGAGAAGCGAATGGAAGCAGAAAATTAACGATTCCCAAGGAAAGAGAGAGAGAGGGCGAGTTTGAGGGGTGAACTGGGGGTGGTCTGGTTCGGCTGGAGGCGGCGTTCGGGGGTGTGGGTGGAAGTTTTTCTTAGTATTTTAATATAAATGCGGCTGCCGACTTGGCCTCTCCGCGCGGGGAGGGCCCGGTTGTTTGCGGCAGTTTGTGCCAAGCTAAATGAAGAATGAAGCCGAAATTATTTGGTGGAAAACAGTGAAACAGGATGTGGAAACGACACCGCGTAGATTTACAGGGGCTGGTTGCACGCGCCGGGACCAGAACGGGGGGCGCTCTGCTACGACAAGAACATTTTTACACGAACCGCTCCTCCGGCAATTAGAATTACCCGCCACCCCCATAGACTCATGGCCCCGTCGCTAATCTACGTCCCTCCTAGCGTTTCATAGTCTTCGGGGAACATGTGTCTCTTGGACCCCGCAAGAAGAACGAGGAACCTCCTGACGCGCGCTTTTAATTCGTTAAGATCACAATTTATTGGGGAACCAAAGTTTTCGGTGGTAGCATCCGTCCGGTTGATTCAGTAGTTCAGTATTTTTAGGGGATGGGGGTTGCAGACGGTGGATTTTAATGTATTTGTGACTTGCACATATTTTTGAGTTACAGTTTGATCGTATTCCATTTAATTCTGCACTTTCGTGAATTGAAAATGATCTAAAAAATTTATCCAGGTACATGGGGGGTGTCTTTTAAGGGCTGCTTCATTCGATGCTGAGAATTCCACTGCGTCGAGGTATCCGCTATCAGCAGTGATGAGAAGAATTGACGAGAATGCTCAAGATTCCCCCTCTTCCTCTCTCGCTTCATATTCGCAGGAAACCACCCCTCCCGAGCATCCCCCACTGGAGGGAGAAAGCACTCCCTTACCCCATGGTGGATCCTCGGCCGCAGCTTTTTACGGGGAACCAATAATGAACTTTTTTTTCCTCGGTATAAAACTTGATTTGTAACGTCCTCTCTCGCACCCCCTTTCTTTTTCTATCTCTCTCTATCTCGCTCTCTCTCTCTCTTTCTTGTTGGAACTTTCTACCAAGCCCCTTAAAGGCGTGGAGAAGTGTCTCATTCTCGGTCGCTGATATCACTCGCGGCATTGCTCATTACTCACGCCGTCTTATCGTCCTTACTCCCCATCGAGACACCGTTGTGGTGGCTTTTGGTACACCCTTGCATCACCTACCACCCCTTTGCTACCCTGTTTGCTCCTTTTGGTTCTGGGACATCCTATTTTGCCTTTCATTAAACGAAAAACCACCTCCATTTAATTTTTCAATCACAGATCTACCGTTGGTGTATTGGCGGGTTGATTTTTTATTTTCGACGCATGGAAAACTATTTAAAATTATTCGGAGGAAGTTATTATTGCATTTATGACGTGGCTAGGCGTCTATACACCCTCCGAAAATATTTTTCAACCTTTTGCGAACGAGGATTTTTGAAATTAACAATATTTGTATTTTTTGACTAATGAAATTTCAACCAAACCATGTAACATTGTACTCCACTCATCCACGAGAATAAATTGTTTGTGTTCATTTTAAAAAATGAGAAAGGTGGAACGAGCACAAACTTTTCTTTTTTTTTAAATCAGAGGTAAGATTCGTCGTTCCTTCATCGCCACAGTTTCCCTCCCCTCTCCACTACGATTCCACCCCCGTATAGCACCTTCTATCTGAGCCATTACCAGATTTCGTTAAGGTTGAATCCAGAGCCTCTTCTTCTTCTTCTTCTCTCTCTCTCTCTCTCTCTCTCTCCCCCTTTCTCCACTTTCATCCACCGTTTGGTCGATAGATCAATTGACAATGTTAGTCGGGCATTACCGAAGCATTTCGGCCCTCGCCACCCTACATCGGCTTCTCTCCTTTCGACGCTTTCATCCCTATCGCGGCGCATCACATTAAATTTACGGCGGCCTTGATAGGAAAACGGAGCGCACGCTCTTCGCGTGATTATCTGCTCTGTCGAATGCTTGTCCCACCACGACAAATTCTTTACATCTCTTTTACGACGACTTTATTCCTTCGGGATCGTGCGAACGGTTGGTAAATGGTTACATATGCTCAAGACAAAAGATTAGTCCATTTGTTAGGCGTGTGAGTAAAATGAAGATTGTTGTACATGTTTTTTTGCGTATTTATAATGTGCACTTAGTTTGTGCAATTATTAAGTTTTGTGCATTCATGATGTGCATTTACGATGTGCTCGATACTTTAAAATGCCATAAAAATTGTGTATTGAGTTTTTAATTTCATTCTTGTTAGAAGAGGTTTTGGTTGCACAATGAAATTTTATAGTTATTTTATCTTTCCATGTTTAATAAGACAGGTCAAAATTAGTATTTTTCACAATATGGATGCTTTTAATGTCTTGAATGGTTCAGATCTTTTATAGAGAAATTCTCGAGAAAACGTGAAAATGGTGGAAGAAGCAAGGTTCCAAGATCCGAACCTAAGACAATACAAGCCCCAGATATTTTTCCGCAGCAGATCACCGTCGTTCGGTTTACAGCCGCCCCCGCAGTGGGGTAATTCCCCGTTTCTACCGCTATCGGTCTCCACCGGCCGAGATACGAACCAATAAGTATTGAGCCGGGGGAGAGAGAAGCTGAGCGAGACGCGCGCTGAATGTTTCTTATCAGTAAATTAGCAGTCTACGGTGGTAGAGCTGGTCTCAGGGAGACGCCTCTTCCGCGCTGATGCTGATGAGGGAGAATGCCCAGGAAGTGACAGGTATCAATCACCGGCCATCTACGACGATGCCGTGGATGAGTTTCTGATAGAAAACGAGATCTGCCTTCTACCCGATAACCACCGTCTAATAATTTCGTGTGGATATCGGCTGTAACCCAGATCAGCAAGATTTTCTACAAAAATATCTTCTAAAATAATTCTATTCTTCTGCCTCCTGCAATTAATGCACAGAAATTTTACATTACACAATGATTGCAGTCTACAGGGTGTCCCAAAATTCCTTCAATTCCTTGAAATTAGCGGTGCCTGAGGTCATTCGAAGTGACATTTTCCTTTTCCAAAATGTCCCCTGCGGCTTCGTTTAGGAGTTATTAACGAAAAACGCGGACCAATCAGAGCGCGACCTACACGCGTGTTGGAAAATATGGTACGGCGCGCTAGCAGAGCCGAAATACGACGAATGCCGTCCCGACCCATCGCGGTATATCGATACTGTACTGTTTACACTAGTGCTTTTATGACACGTCACGATGTATTGATCAACACGGACGGTTTCCGCGTATCTGCGATGACGACTGCTGGCGCGGCGGACCATCTTTGTCAACACGCGTCTAGGTCGCGCTCTGATTGGTCCGTGTTTTTCGTTAATAACTCGTAAACAAACCCGCGGCGGACATTTTGGAAAAGGAAAATTTTGCTTCGAATTGACCTCAGGAACCTTTCATTTCACGGAGTTGAAGGAATTTTGGGACACCCTGTATACATATAAAAATATAGTTATATTATTTCCAAGCTGCTAAACCTATCGAACAAGGAAACAAACTGCTATTTTACTTCAGTTTCCAGCGATCAAGATACAAAATTCGTATTGTACCTAAAGACCAGTCATAATGGAACAGCCCTAGCTCCGAGGGCACCACCGTGATCGCCGGTGGCGTATAGTTCGCGAGAAAAATCAGGTCATATCGCGCCGGTCCGCGGGATTCTCTTTGGTGTGGCGGCGTCTCACACGTCTCGGCTGTCAGGGCTCCATAGAATTCGGGTTCCCGCAGATAATCTGAAAGAAAGACGAAAAGGGATGGCTTGCCGCGCGCATCACCGTGGCGGGGGACGGGGGGCGGGGGCGGTAAAAGGGGCCGGCGTCGCACACTCCCGTGAACAGTTCATTTATTATGCGGTTAGTTATCGCGTCTTTTCGTCTGATTTCCCTGGCAACAATGCGCCGTCACCGTCGCAGACAGGTTCCCCGGCGTTCTTAGAGGCCCCCCGGTTTTCTCTTTCCCGCCCCCGCGACGTTTTCTCATCCGCCACTCTAAGTGACGCTCTCTGACGACGCGCCATACGTCACCGCGCCAAACCCCCTTCCGTCCGTCCCAGCATTTACTTACCCCTTTCGCCGCCTACGTTCGCGCTTTTTTCACCCAGGATTTTTCCTTCGAATCTTCCGTTGAACGCTGGTTAGCTCCAACCCCCGATTCATCGTGTGTGCATCTTTCCTGCAACCCCTAAGACGATTCTAACGGTCTGAGTTGCCGATCAGAGGGTCGTTTCGAATTTGAGTTACGATCAGATGTGGCGAGGAGGGTGGGCAGTTTCAATTTAGACTGGAGGTGTGTTGGGTTTGCGTTTGGAGATGAGGAGTAGTTGGGTGAAAGTGTTGTCTGTTTGAAATAGTATTTTCACAGATGATCTGGAGGATGGTTGCTAACCGAATGTCTTTCCTGGTCTAAGAACTTGAAGATTGCTCCAAGATTGCCTGAAGTTCTATTTCCAGTGGTGAACGAGAGAGTGACAGCACACTATTCAGTCTGTTCGAGTGACAGCACGCTGAACCATACTTTACAGTCTGCTAAGCCACGAATCGATTCTCGAACAGTATAAACTTTGAAACAACGGTTCCACCATCAAACCCATCATCCTCATTTCTGCACCCATAACGGTACCAATCGCGAACAAACCGAGCCCCGTACAAAAATAAGGATTCTCTTCCATCGTTCCCGTTACGTAGACGTAGACCATCGAGGAGGTTCTCGCGGGCAGTCAGGCTCGTTCCTAAAGAATTCGTGTAGCCGGCTAGCCCGCGAATCGAGCGGTACGGGTCTTCGGGGTCGCAGAAGATAGCTAGGCTAGCTCGGATCAGGGGGAGCCAGCCGAGTGATGGATGAACACGGGCCCGTTTCTCGGGACGAGCCTCGGCTGACGTGTTTATACGACGGCTGTCCGTGAAGAGGTGGCTTTGGTTTCCCGTTGGTTCTTTGTTGGAGCAAACCAACGTTCAAAACGTTGTCGTCGTTCGGAGCGTCGCCAGAGTTTGCCGACGAAAAGGGAAGCTTAAACGGGAAATAATACAGTCGCGTGATTAATTAAAGGTGACGGTGAACCACGGTCGCCCACCTACGACGCTCAGGATCATTTTCTACTCGCCATTGTCCGGCTCCTTCCTAACCTACATACACATACACCATGGTAGAGCATTCTACCGAGCTGAGTAATAACCGAGTTTTGATTCCTCGAAGGGACAACTACCGCGATTAATAACTTCGCTCTGCCCTGCGAATGTGTACACCGCTTTTCGCCATATGCTTATAGCTTATGCTTGTCCCTCCCAAGCGCCCCGAGTTTAGGCGACGTGGATTATGCTGATTCCGAGAGGATCTTCGATATTCCGTGGCCCTGTGAATTGAACACGGTTCGAGGGGATTAAGTTTCCTGCAGGCTGAGAGTCGTGGGCTAACTTTCCAGGGTTCGATGTGTCGAGGGTGAAGATCTGTCATTCGCGTTATTCGAATTTCGTAGTGAATGTAGAGCTGAATGTGTCTGTAAGAATTTTTTGATTTTTAATAGAATTTTAGAGGGTTTATTGTTTGAGGATCAAGGTGTCCAGTTCTGCAACAAAATATTGATTACATCGACACAGTGTCCCACGTCACTTTTACATGAATCCTGAGCCCCCGATCGAAAACAGAATAAACAATCGGCGACCACTAAATTCGAAGGCAAACCCATCGGCACGATAATAAGGGGTTAAATCCCATATCGCTCGGCTCCATCGGTTTTTATTCAAAAGTTAACACCGAGGATAGGGTAAAGCGATCCTTTCGTACGACTCCCCACGGCAAACACACTCTGTTTGAGCATTAGTGTGTATTTACATATTCACGTTTGCGGAGCGGGATGTTTGACGATCATCTCTCGCCAAGCTGTCCACGACGTTCTGATTTCATAATCGAATCTACTGCTAAATAGAATCCGGCAGCTTCGGTGTATGATATTCTTGTAGGAAATGTTTTCTATGGAACGGAGCAATTAACCGAGATCGATCAAGCAATACTCTCCGCAAAATTGCGGGCCCGCACGAATAACCTTTTTCGTAATGCACGAAATAACGTACCGTAACTTCTGGCCGTGGGCGTGCCACTCTCCAGCATGAATAGAAAGCACCTTTAATTAAAAAGGAAAACTTACGACCTTGAAGAAGATTACGGTACACAACGGCAGAGAGCGTCGTTGAACCGAGCGTCTCACGACCTTCGCTTAGTTTACATTTCATTCCGATTGATGTGCTCTAATCTGAATGTGTTAGTTCGAAGAATTAAGATGCACAGAGAATTAGGTAACAAAATGTGGATTAATAAACAAACTATTTTTAACGCTAGGCTTACGGGACCCGTAGGAAAAAGTTTAAAATCTATCAAACCGGCGCTGGAAAATAATGTTAATAGATTGCAGCAGAAATTATCATAATATAATTGACATAAAATATATCATTTTAAACAATGTGGCACTCGAGATACAGTGACTCCCATTAATATTCGGACGCTCTTAAAAAAACGATAACTTTTTTGATATTGCACCATACGATTTGAACTTTTTTGAAAAGTTAGAGCAATTAATTTACTACATGATGTGAAAAAAAATTTTTTCAAAAATTGCAATTGGTCGGAATTGTAGGGAAAATACTAAAAGTTGCAGTTTACAACTTTTTTATGTGGGTGTATATTGAAAATTTAAAAAGTATGTTTTGTAGATCTGTGTCAATTATATGCATTGTAAAAGTTTCATCGAAATCGGTTGATGTGGGAAAAAACGACAGGCATTGAAAGATATATGAATCCTTAGATTTATTGCAGTTAGAGCCCGAAAATCGTGAAAAATTGCTTTGTAGCTCATTGCAATATTGACCGATTTTAATGAAATTTTCAGAATATGTTGAATTGATACAGATCTACGAAACGTGTTTTCTACATTTTCAATATGAGCCCACATAAAAAAGTTGTAAAACATAACTTTTAGTATTTTCTCTGCAATTCCAACCAATTGCAATTTTTTCAAAAATTCTTTTCACGTTACGTAACAAAACCGATTCCTCTAATTTCTCAAACAAATCCAAGTTGTACGGTCGAATATTAAAAAAGTTATCGTTTTTTTAAGAGTGTCCGAATATTAATGGGAGTCACTGTCTTAAAGAGCACCAACTTCCAGATCGAGAACGCATCAGAATTAAATCGCAGATGATCGATAGCTCTGTGAATGCACGTTTCTGCGAATGTAAGGCAGTCAGGGTACCGATTGGTACGCATACTATTTCCGTGCAAGAGTTTCCTCGGTGAAATTCTAAACTGTTCGCGAGTATAGGAAGCGTTTCTCGGTGACCGAGTTCTGGAGGAGCTGGGCTCGGGCGAAATTTTGCCGGGAATATGAATAAATTTATCGAAAGCCCGAAGACAGTGGTGCCGCTCGATGGAGGGCCAAATGGTGGCGGGCCGGAGGGGGGGGGGGGGGAGGGGGCCAAAAAGAGTTTGAAACTGCTCGGGCACCCCTATATTATAAATATCACCCATGAAAGATGGCGCAGACAGCAGCAGGGAGGCAATGGGTCTGGGGGACGGCTGGGTAAAGGAGTGGAACAGAACCGGAATTAGCATAATCAGAATAATTTCCACCAGCTGACAGCGCCCTCATTCTTTTTCCAGCGACGCGATTCTTCCGCTGCTTTATTTTCCGTTGTTTTCCGCCTTCCGCTGTTTCTCTTCCCTCCACCCCTCTACTTTCTCTTTCTCTCCTGGTCTCTCTTTTAGATCCTCACCCACTACCACCCCCCTACTCTACTAGCTTCTTTTTCTTTCGCAACCACCGAATTCTCGCGCCGTTTCCGCGGCCACTCTTCGATGCATCCCACTTCGACCGGAAGAACTAACGGCCACATTTTCCTCAGCTTCCCTCCGCAGCCGAAGAACTTCCTCCGGGTACCTCCCACACCAACGTTGATTCTTCTGCCTCGGCACTTCCGCTTCTAACCGTGTTTAAAGATCATCAGGCTGATTCACTGTCCGCCCCACACTTGGCCTCGACTTTACGAACTTTCCTCGATCGGTCCAACGACTTTGGATTCTGGGCTGTTGATCGGACACTTTGCACTTTGAACGTCCGTGGCGTCGATGGTCTTCGTGTTGAAGTAGAAATTTTTTAGCAAATGGCATTTTTTAAGGACGCAGACTGTTTTGCTCCATACTGCACTTAATCTAATACTCAGTACCATTTTAGTGGCCAACCTCATCTATAACAACCACCATTAACCACAGCACACAAAAAAATCTGTCTACAGTCTACAGTATTGAATTATGCCGATTGCATTATATAGTTCTATCTCAATTAGTTTTCCTGTAATAAATTCCTAAAAAGAGCATATTTTTATGCGATTTGAAGGGAGGGCTAGCAACTCTTAAAGAAACTTCCATCAATGACCAGGAGAGGGAGGTAGCTACCAACATGTCTCTTGTGGTCAACGAACTTCAAGATTGTTCTCTTACTGGCTAATTAAGCGTCTTTTGTGGTCAACCAACTTGAAGATTGTTCCCTTATTGACTAACTAAAAGTGACTTTTGTGGTCTATGAACTCGAGAATTGTTTCTTAACTAGCTCAAATTGTGCTTTCATTCACGATCTTGAGAATAGTGTGGAATTAAATATCTTTTAAGGAGTACGAACTTGCAAATTAGACCTAGCTAAAATTGCACTCTCATTAATGATATAGGACAGTCAGAGTTAATTAAGCTCATTTCAAATAATTTTTAAACAACATCCGGCAGCAATAATGCCGATACCGAAATTGTTAAAGAGGGCTCGGCAATAAACCTGGCAGCGCTCGAGCAGATTTTCTATGCAAGGGCTGTCGGGCCAAGGAAGCGAAACATTAGTAGCCGCGAAATTTATCGAGCACGCGTACACCTCGGGCCCTCCCAGATCGAGGCCCGACTGTTCTTCGGGCTAAACTGTAGAAAAATTGAAATGGGCGAGGCGAAAGAATGAATAAAGATCAGAGAAAGCCCCCGTAGGGGGTTGCAGGAGGTTACAGGGGGATGAAGGGGGTTGCTCTGCCGGCAGCACGTAAACCGGCAACTCGGTTTGCCGTTGAAAGTGGCCGGGAGGGGCGAGGCCCGTGCACGCGAATGATATTAGGTAGAAACGCATGAACTTTGATATATTCGAGGGGGTGGAAAGAGAGAGCGCAGGCCGGCTGCGGGGATGGAATCTCGTAGCGAAGGGAAAAGAGGAAAGGGAACGCCATTCCGCGGCAAGTATCCGAACTATACGTGACCCGCAATCCTTCTTGGTGGCGTCTTTTCCTGTGAAATCGATCGAGGAGATCGATGGTGTTCTATTTTCGCGCGTCCGAGCTGCCTGCGATTTTTTACCGATTTTCTACCGATTTTTTACAGATTTTTTTGACCGTTCACCGAAATGCACGATCACCAGAAAGGATACTATGAAATCTGGAATTTAAACATTAATTTTACACAAACTTTTTTTTAATAATGCAACTTGAATCTCAAGGAAGAGATTATTTTGCAGTACTGTACAGACGTTTTAATACATTATAATATACTCTACATAATACGATAAAGATTATAAACATTCGTGTGCCTGCTAAACTAGCAGTATAAAAATGTATTCTTTTTTTTTTAATCTTCAGCTCACAGTCATTCAGAAATTAGTAGGTCACATTACATTTACACAAATTTGTAAATATGTACAAGGAAATGACCTTGTTAATTAGGGGTTGAACCACCCTTAGACATTATAAATCTTTGGATGTTCTTACAAAATGTGTCAGTACTCGAATATATAATTTCTATTAATTCGCACAATATGGAAATAGTATCAGGAAACAATTTTGGCCAGACGCAGCCCCAGACATTCGATCCATCGAATCGCATAAAATCTCCCAGAGAAACTCGCCTGGGAAAGTGGATCCCGGCCACGGGAAAAACCTTGTATTATATACCATTTATACAAGTAACAGCCGGCCCTCTCTTAATATTATCCATCCATTATTCATCCCGGATCACCGGCGGAATCTTTCGGGAATCGTATTCGCGGTAGACGCGAATGGCGAGAAGTGTCTGATTCAGATTCAAATGCCCATAGATCCCGCTGTAGATCCGCGGCCATCCCGGAGCCCATTGTATTTATTGGCAGAGACAGGCTACCCTGGATCAAACACAGTCTTGCGGAAGTTTACCTCAACATCGCGGGTGGACCACACGTTTCCTTGTACACTCGACTGTTTCGATAGAATCGAAATCGACGAACGATATTCCTACCCGGAGCTTCCGGATCGACCATTTCCGAGAACCTGGTCCTGTCCCGAACTTTTATTCTAAACTGGAAAGTCTGTGCGCATAAAACGCTTCGCGTGTAAGTAATCATTTTCGTTGTTCATATTTTGTCCATTTAATTGCTGTATCCGTATGCTCGATCGATTTTGTAAAAATAGTGTTTATAGGAAGACAATTATTTGGAATACTCTTTACTACGAAGTTTCTTTAATTTCCTTAGAATATTTGGATTAATGAGTCGTAAATTATATACTTGGAACTGTGCTAGAAAATTTTTACAAAATTTTAAGAAGATCCCAGTACGATACTTTGCAATCTAAGAAAACATTGTATCACTTAAGGGTTAAATTCGTGCTTAAAAATAAAAGCATTGCGGAAAATGAGATTGGCCGATCGAACGGCTGCACTTCCTGCGAGCCGAAGAATTTCTCCGTGTTCTAAGGGGTGGGAAAAATTCGAAAAGCGAGCGGCCATGGCGTTAACAGCGGTCGATGCTGGAGGGCTGGCCGGTCAGAAAGGAAAAGCAATTTCTTGCGCGCTAATGTCGTCGAAAATGAATTTTTCACAGCGGATACGGAAGTTGGTTGGTACCGCAAGTGTACACTCGGCCCATGTGCTCGTTCCCACACGTACACTATACACGTACACCGCTATACTCGGGCCCTGCATAGTCGTGCAAGACTTGCCACGTCACCGGCACTCGGATCCGCGTCTATCTGTCAGTTTCCAGTCTCAAACAAGATGGATGGCTTGCGAATGGAAATCATGGTTGAAACCCGACCCCCCCCCCCCCCTCCTCCTACTACACCCACCCCCGCGAGAAAGAGAGAGCTGTCGAAGGGTGGAACAGAGAGAGAGAGAGAAATAGCGGGGAGGGTAGCCCCTCCATTCTGTTTGCGACCACCCTTATACTTCCACCCCCGCGTTATTCCGCGCTTCGATCTCGTATCATCCCCTTTCGCGTCTTTTGTGCTTTAAAATACAAATACGCCGGCGAAGGAGACGCTTCGCGATTTTTTTTTCCCTTCGCGATTTAATAGCCGAAAGAACCGACGATGGAGTATCCTCTCTCGCAGTTCTTGAGCTGATAGCATAATGTTGGTTGTGTAGTAGACTTTGTAGAATTTAACCCTCAAGCGGTACAATGTTTAAAAAAAAATTAGAAAAATATCGTTAATTTTCAAGAGCGATTGAAATAACAATGAAGGAACTATAGGTATAAAACGCAGTTCTAAAACAGTTCAACGCTTTGATTACAATATTATAAATAAAATTATATTTACACACGTCATCTGCATACATATTAGAATGGTTATAAAGGAGTATACAAGTTGCGATTACAGTTACAATTGGAGTAAAAAAATAATTGAAGTATACAAATCGTTTAATTTCTAGTAATGCGTTTCCGTTTCTAATTAGCCGAAAATCCGTCTACTCGCTGAATAGCATTTGGTAAACGTGGACGCGTACCCTTTTCGGTCACTTAAAGGTATCGATACGCGCGTAGGATAAAACGAGGAAGAATGCGCGTCGTTTCGACCGTAAATCGCCTATTACTCAAGTCGAGTGATCGTCGTTGCCGTTATTCGTAGTAACCGATGACCTAAGCGCTCATTGTGTCTCCTGCAGTGTAATTATTACCGCGCCTCCCTTAACGAGTATGACTAAAGTCGTGACCGAGAGATACGAGACTCGTCCAACTTTAACAGTCGACGTCTACAAATAATCAGTTTTACGCGAGATCGGTATCGCGTGGTTATTGCACAAGGTAATGCACTTGTTCGGCCGCGTGTTTCGAAAGTGCATTGCACTGGTTTTCTGTTCAGTTACCAATAAACACAATTTCCTTTTTACATTTAAAAATTACTATATTGCTGTACAAGTTTAGGTAACCGAACTAATCACAATACGCACAGCTTAATTGTTAATTACACAAAGAGTACTTTCAGCTGAAGTAGATGTTCGCAGATTTTCCAGGGACAATATAGTGTCCAAGAATTAACAATTAATGGACGGAAAAAGAGAGCTACAGTAACAGAATAATTTATCTACAAAATTAAATAACTTAGGTGTCGACGAGACAACATCCAAAAAATTTGACAGCCATCATATCCAAAATCTAAACTCCAGTAATAAATTAAAAAGCTTATGTACAAATTTTCAGAATCTATAAATTTACCAAATCTGCAGATATTCCCGGATAGTCCAACGTCAGACTACCGCGAACAGCTTCGTCGAAACTGTTATTAACAACGGCAGAATGCGCTTCCGTTCCCTCGTTGGTCCAAAAATTCAAATCCCCAAGCAGAGACAAATGGTTCGAATTTTCTAGCGCGCTATTGTCATAATTCGTCTTCGAAGCATCCTGCGCAACATTTCCACTAACATTCAAACCGTACGAATTATACGCACAACTATTAGTCGGGTAGTATTGATTCTGATCATTCCATTGTGGAGAATAATCGCAAGTCTGTTGCCGAAGCAACTGGTTCACAATCTGATCCATAGATCCTTGAATAGATCCATTTCTCTGACCAAAGAAAGTATTTTCTTGAGCCACGTAATTCTGCATCCCGTTCGTCGCCAAAGTATAAACCTGTCCGCCATATTGGTTGCAGCCGAGGTAGACGTTTTCTCTCGAGTATTCCGGCAGAGTTTGAACGTTGCTGATCGCATTAGTCGAGTAGGCGAGGTTGGTAGGCGACCAAGTTGTGGAAGACGATGATGAAGACGCGTTTTCGCTCTTCTTCTCACTGCATCGAGACGGAGAGGAGTCCTTTCGAGATCTATTTTTCAAGTAAGCGTTGCCTTTGAGGTTTGGGTCCTTCTTGTACTTCATACGACGGTTCTGGAACCAGATCTTGATTTGACGTTCCGTCAGGCATAAGGCAGCAGCCATTTCGATCCGACGAGGACGACAGAGATAGCGACCGCGGTTGAACTCCTTCTCCAACTCCACCAGCTGCGCGCTCGTGTATGCTGTGCGGGATCGTTTGCCATTTGGCTTCTTTGCGGACGCTGAAATTCGAAAATTCGGAATTAGTAAGTACTATGTTTGGATATTGTAGACTACCGAAAAATTAATATAATAAATTAGAAAACGCCCCTACCAATTCCGAATCAAACATTTAGCGTCGTAGAAGGGGAAGGGTAGAGTAGGAGTCTTAACCCTTTTTCACTCGGAGCAATTTTAACTCAAAAACGAAAGATTTTTCCATTCTAGAATATTTCCATGCTATAGAATTTTTTTCCATTTATTGCATATGAAACTGATATGATATCTCATGCAATATGTAAATGTCTAGTAGTTTATTAAATACGAACAAAAATAATAATGTGAACAATATTTTTAAGAATAGCACAGCAATTTTCAATGGTGCGTCAGTGTCGCCATCCGAGTGCTAAGGGTTAATCTGGCGACTCTGGTAACAGCGCGAATTTCCGTACGATAGAAAAGAAAAGCCTCGCAATTAGACAGGGCAATTGTCGAACTGAACAGGGCCTGTAGAATCACAATGTTCGCGAGGGATATCACCTGCACCGGGAATGCAGGTCCGTGAAAGGAAGGTATCAAGGGTGACCCAATGAGAAAACTTGTTTACCCACGAAGAGGCTTGTGTTCCCGCTGTGCGGTTCACAAGCCGAGCATTAAACCCGTGTTATTGGATTAAATGGGTTCTGCGTGAATTTACTACCAAATTCTGGTCAGCGCCGAGGATCGGACAAAGAGTCGGCCTAATTGACGAGCGTGCTCCAAAATTGAACAATCGACTGATTTATGATGGGAAATTGCTATAACTCGAAGAAAACCCCGGGACGGTTGTAGAGTATTCAACTATTTACAATTTACAAAGAACTTGCTCGAACAGTTGCTACTTCAAGTGATTTGTTAGACACTATTGACGATTTTGATGAAATAAATTCTTTGTCTCCGTGTACAGGGTGTTCCAAAATATTATATTTCCTTGAAAGGGGTAATTCCTGACGTCATTCGAAGAAACTTTTTCGTTTGCCAAAATGTTCTCAGGGGCTTTGTTAAGGAGTTATTGACGAAAAACACGGACCAATCAGAGCGCGGATACCATGGACGCATTCCCTGGTTGGCCAACGCTAACGCCACACTCAGCTGTAGCCGCGTTCTAATTGGTTCGTGTTTTTCGTTACTAACTCCTTAACAAAGTCGCGGATGAGATTTTCGCAGAGGTAAAAGTTTCTTCAAATGACCTCAGGTATCACCCCTTACAAGGAAATACAATATTTTTGGGACAACCTGTATTATGTGTATAAAACACTAGTAACGGAGATTGACAGTTTCAGTTTTCTATCTGGAATCTTTAAACTCCGGTATTATTTTTAGGCAACCTGTTTAAACTATTGGCAGACTGAGGATTTTCTGTATTTATAGTAAAAAAAATCGGTAGACGAAATATAAAATATAAGATTAGAAGGATTCGAAGCATTTTTAAACATTTACAGATTATTGTCGGAAATGTTGAGGTACATTCGATTCAGCGGATTGGAATTCGCTTACGTTACAAAATGCATGTCCCGCTTTTCAAATTTTTTTCTCCATTTCGAACGAGATAAGGCGTGTATTGTGACACGAGGATCAAACTGTGTGATTCCCCTGGTATTTTAGGACGTATCGTTGCCCGGAGGGCACGAGAACCGTTTCCAAGTATTCCTTATCAGCGGGAATAGATGCTAGCCTCGATTGCCACATTCTGATCAAAACAGTCGAAATATACGAAACAATGGAACGCGCGAGAATATTAAAAAAGCTTTATATCTTGACGAAATGCTAGATATTTATACAATAAAAATATTTGAACGACGATTGAATCAGCGCGAAAAAAATATGAGCTCAGAATCTACATGTTTCGGAAAAATTTATTTCGAAGTCTCAATTTTCTAGTTCATGGAATTTCTCCAAAATGTGAATTGTAGAATCTCCAGAAAATGTAGATTATGTAATTTGGGAAATATGGTCAGTTAAAAAGCAGGATGAACGGCAGATTGATCGCATTTCTCGACCAATAAACATGTCAGCACTGACCCGAGGATAGCAGTCCATCATCCGGTGACTCTGTTTTATGTAAACCTATGTAGAGCATCGACGAGCAAGCGGGCCGAGCGCCGTTTTATAATCCCTCGAGACTAAAGTCTCCTAAATGGGCAGCTCGTTAATCAAACTTGATTCAATGATGTCTACGGGAGAACCGTCTATTTGCCTAGAATCCGTGACGGCGGAGGGACGTTCTTGTTTAACATTGTCGCGTAATTTTAGCCCACCACCGGCTAAAAATCCGGCCAGGTTTTTCTTCAACGCGATCTATATTCATCTTGCTACCTTGCGGAGCGGTGAATTTTTTGTCGCTGTGTTTATAAAGCGTTCACAGACTTTTTATTATCCGCAATACACGCGCACCAATATGTACATTTCTAAGCGAATATTTAAACGAGGTTCACGAAACAGCACTGGAGAATTTTGTTTAAAAAGGCAAAATTAAGAATTATATACTCAATGATGAGAAGAAGTAATTGTGTATTTGTCGAATTCAAAATTCGGGAATAAATTGAAATTCTTTCTATGGTTGCTTCTAGCTGAATAAAATCCTAGACGATCAAAATCAATATTGAATATAATTCTTCTCGAAATCGACTAGAAAGATGAGCACTTCAAAGGAATCAACAAGTAATAGGACATCTACCTTGATTCGCTCCCAGAATCCTGGCAGCCGGCGTTAGCTCCTGGGCCCTCACAGTTGGCTGCTGGCTGGTGTTCGGACTCGCGGGGATCACCATCTCGTGTTGCTCCCCAGTGATCCATGCGGCTCCTCCAGCATTGATCCAGGAGCAATTTTCTTTTGCATCCCCAATGGGATAGTTATGGTGGTCTGCGTATTCCTGGTTCCAGCTTGACGAGGACGTAGGGGAATCCCCGCTGGTAGGTGACGGCGAGTAGACGGTGTCCAACGTAGACTTGTCCGATTTCCGAGTTTCAGGGTACTGAGATAATTCGGCGAAAGTCATGTTTGTACAAAACTACTTGGTTCGTTTCACTCAACAACTGATACGTCCAAGGCGATACCTTCCCCATTTATAGGTTTCCGCGCCGCCCAGTCCCGACCAATAGGCGCGTGACCGACCGCCAGAATTTTAAAATCCTTTTGTTCTCCTCGGATTACACCATCGCTGCGTACCTAGTCATCGACTGCCAGGCCCCGTTTTCGGGCCGGGTCACATAATAAGTCGGAATATCGATTCCGGCGCCGCTAAGCCTGGGCCGTGTCGACTCCGGTAAACGATGCACCTGACTTCTGATTGGCGAAGACGCATGACTTTCTGCGATCTCAACTCGATAACCATCCCTTCCTCTTCGACTTGCTCCGTCCAGGGCGTACCTATTTTCTGGGGGACGTTTTTTTCCGCCCCGAAAACTGCACGTAGATTTGTTGGTGAGGTAATAAAATTTTGGAAGAAGGTGGGGGGACTATTCTGGAAATTGTTTGATTTTTTCGTCCGCTGTATTAACCTATAGGAGGAAGCGTTGGTAGCTGAAACTTCTATGAGAAATATGCATTTTTTCGGATTTTTGGAGATTTTCAATGATGATCGTCCCAAGACCAGTTGCTATACTGTTCCTAAAAAAAATATTTTTCCTTTCAAATAATTTATTTTTAGAGCAGATGCTCTAGTTTTGTTCTAGCTACAACACACTGATCGCAACCAGTTAGCCGATCCGAATTTTCCAATAACGATGAACTCCTGGAAGTAGTCGAGGTAGGACAGGTTAAACCCCTTTCCTCACCCTCTTCACGGATTATATACCCATGGTTTGAGACAGGATCATAGTACGCGCATGGGCGTGCTGCTAGTTGGTATCGATATAATACGCTAAACCGTGCGAATCCTGACTACTGTTATTTACCTCCGCCAGACTGGAGCCAGGCTCGACCCGGCCTTTCTTCTCACTTTTATGAATCTTGCCGTCCATTGAAATGCATAGCCGCAATCTCATAGCGAACGCTAGATAACAGGCACTTTCTCCACCAAGGCATTTTATAGTATTTTTTTTTCCAAATACAGAACTGTTGTCGGAGTGTAAATCACTTTTAGTAAAAGTAATTGCTTAATTCAGTATAATCACTTTATATTGATAATAAAATTAAAGTAAAGGCCTGAATAGGTATTCTAGAATTTTTTCAGATTTTTTGAATGTCAAAAGCAATATAAAAAATAGCTCTACAAATAAGCGTGCTATGGAGGGTTAATCCTCGGACTTCTGCGAGCTCTAGCCTATGTAGAGTAATTTCTGACCCGCGCCGATATGTCACTGATACAATTGGGTTGAGTGGAAAGTTAGTCGACCACCCTTGGGCTCGCTGTGTCTTCAGGCCACATTGTGGGGTTCGTTATTGGCGTAGACGCATGATCGCTTCTGATAAAGTTTGACGAAACGAGTATAAAGGGTCCGAAGATCGCAGCCCACCTTAAGAACGGTAAATCGTTGGATCGGTTCGTTTTCCGCAGGTCCAGGGACGCGAAACCGAGAAATTGATCAGCGTCATTCTGTCCGACCATTCCTGAATGCTCCCAGTCTCTCTCCCTTCCCTTCATCC
Source organism: Lasioglossum lativentre (assembly GCA_916610255.1). Lineage (NCBI taxonomy): Eukaryota > Metazoa > Arthropoda > Insecta > Hymenoptera > Halictidae > Lasioglossum > Lasioglossum lativentre. The sequence continues at coordinate 19,213,029 of OU744358.1, forward strand.
TCGTTGGATCCTATATTCCCTTTTTCTCGACTCCACCCCCTCCCGGTTGCTCTATTTTCTCCTTTCTTCCCGGTTTTCCCTTCTCACGGAATCAGCCATTCTCCGTCCGCGCCGAGAGCTGTCTGCAGGTCCGCGTTTTCCACCCCCTCACCATCGAGGTTTCAACCCCCAAACCACATCCACCCCCGTGGATGCCACCTCCTGCTCCTCGAGCGTTCTCTTTTTCAACGTTGGATCGTGCCGTAGACAAAGATCCGTTCGAACGAAAAAGGAATGCCGCGTGTGAGCCGCGCGGGGGTGGCACAAAGGAAAAAAGGCATCCTCCCCGTTGCTTCTTTCGCTAATTCCCTTCTTACCGAGCGGTTTTTCTGCACGCGAATATCCCGAGCACTGTTCGCCACGGAAATCCGTGCTACCGGATCGTTCGACTCGATTTTGGAACTGTTCGAAGGGGTGAAATTGCTGTACCAGTATTTTGGTTGTCTACTGGTTCTTTAGGGAGTTGTAAATAGGGATGGCTGTGGAAATCTTTTGTTGGATGTGTTAATTTTACTGCCACGGAAGTCCAAAGACAGGATCTTTGTGTTCTTTATTTTTTAAAGAAATGAGGTGATTTTTAAGTCAGCGGTTAAGGGGTAGTTTGACTGTTTTACTAATTTTTTGAAGAGTAGCAGATCTTTTTGTGGACTTTCAATATTCATGATCTTGTTCAACACAATCAAACTTTCAGCCCACGCATTTAAATAAATAATCGAATAAAAAATTCTTTAAAGCCCGAATCTCCTGAACAATATGTTACCGCAATTTTGAATAGGGTAACAGAGGAAGCGTTTACCAAAAGAATTCGAGATTTTAGCATAATTTAGTCGTAATTACTTTTCTATACTCGAAATAATCCCCTCATCCAGGGGTGTCTACCCCCCGTCGTCGCGTCGCGTCGAGTCGCCCCACGAAGCTTCAGTATTCTTCGTATAACGTTTCCCTGTTTCCGTCTCTCTCGCCGACTGGCCTGACTCTCCCGTCGCCGTTGCCGAAGGCAATCCGCCGTCAGACCCTGTCAAACTTCTAGATTACATTATACAAAAGCAGAGGTACGGCTCGTCGATCTCGAAATCCGGGCACCGGGAAAATTCGCCGCCATTGGGAAACACGGAGACACAAGCGGAGACCCTTCTCACTGGATGACGAGGAACGAGAGACCCGAAATTAATTTCGTATTTTTGCCGCTGAAAATTTTATTGTTTCCCAGACGATGGAATAGTTATACAAAATGATTATTAAATATCTGCGAAAAGGGCCATTTTTTGCGACGACGCGACGGTCTACCATTTTGCAATCAGGGCTTCTGTTTTCCGCTATGTAGTTTATTAAGAAATATGTATACATATTTTTGTTAAATTGATAGTTAAATATTTAATTGTTAAAGAAGTCTGACTAAAGTGTTTTGAATATACATATTATTTGGTATGATAGAAAGAATGAATTCTTTGGAGATAAATTTACTAAGAGTATCAGACCAACACAGTCTCACAAATATTTCTACATAATCATCTAATGGAGACAAAGTCCGATAACTTTGGGACTGATAAATTCCTCGAGGCGCTTCACCTCCTGCTTATCGGCGAGCATTAAGGAAGTGGAACATGCAACATACGCGGCATAGTTCGCCTGAATTCCCTTTTTCTTACTGTTTGTATTTCTACAACTACTTTCCGGTTCGCAGTCTGAAGATTTACGGAAATGTAATTTAAACAACAATTTTCATTTTGTGCGCATGAAAATTCAGTAAATTAATTCTGCATATAATATCAATAATTTATTTTTCTGAACGAACTAATTTTGTCGAGGTTCTCAATACAAAACTTGCACTTGCTTCAGAGGATTATTTCGTACAGAAATCGAAGGTAGATCGTTTCGCGGTACGTGTAAAGTAGAACAAGAACGAGCCGAAGGAATTAGGCGCCGTAATCGGCTTTTACGCAATGCCGGTTAATCCATGCCGAGGAGTTTTCCATTCGTTTGCATCGATTCGTTGCGGATCAGCCGTCGTCGTGAAGAGTCAAGCCGCTTTCACGAGGACGTAAACCTCGTTCCACGTAAGACCAACGAGGACGTAAACGCCTTATCAACCGCCAGTCTAATCCTTCGAAGGATCGCACTTGTCTGCTCGCAGTCGTCGCAGACCTCCCGGTAATTTATGGCGTTTTAACTTCCCTCCCCCGTGCAGATTAGTATGGAAAATCCTCCGTGTCGATCCTCCCGCGATTGCCACATCGCCGATTTACGAAATCCGAGCCCTCGATATTTACCTGGAAACCTCGAATCGAATGCAGTCGACGCGACATTTAAAACGGAGTGACACAGTTGTCATTGTTCAATTGCATTCGTTTGTAGAAGCTCATTTTGCATGTCGATTCGAAGAAACTGCTGATGAACTTCAGATCATCTACTATACATTTTTAGATCGTTAACGTAACAACTTAAAAAATTCTATAAAATAAAAGTGATTTATCAAATCTTATAATAATGAACAATCGAGATGCATTAACGCAAACATTCATTTCTAAATTTGGGAAAATAATTTCCGGTCACCTCTTCATAATAATGTTAAATTATGACTAGACAGCGAATTTTATGCATTTATGACAAAATATTAATAGATCTGATTAAAACAGTGAAAACATTAGAAGGATTTAAAAATACGGCTATATTATTTACAATCGGTTAAAAATATTAACAAAAAATAAATAAATCTCTAAAGTCCCGAACCCAAAACCTTCGATGTCATCGTTCGAGATTCGCAGGTTGAGAGTTCGGAATGAGAGTAAGAAGAGCGGAGACATATTTTTATCTAAACGCGTCTCACTGCCATAAAGCAGCGGCCATAAAGCGTCCTGCGTGAGATGCGGTAATAGAAAACCGCGAATCAACACCACCCCTCCAGATCGCGTCAAAAGAATTCCCTCGGAGGGAGGTCTTGGAACGTGGCAACCCCCTCTTCTTCAACCCCCTTTGCGAGCCCCCTTTCCCTCCGTGGCACTAGTCGCCGTGTAACATATGCTTTTATCTAAATTAAACAGTGTCGGCGCGATTTTCATTTCCTGGCCTGAAGCCGCTGATGTTATCCACAGGATAGCGCGTCGCGAGAGCGTTGCTAAGGGTCGGGAAAGGTTTACCCTCCCTTCGAGCGACCAACCCTCTTCTCCTCTCACTCTCTCTCTCTCTCTCTCTCTCTTCCTCTCCCTGTCATCAGGCTACCATCGCCCCCCTTCCTCCTTTACCCTGCACCACGACCGCCTTACACGGTCTTTCTCTCTATACCTATGCTCGCCTTCCCGTGCTATCTCCCCCCATATTCTAGCCGATCCCTTCACCCCCTTTTCCTGGCTTTTCCTGTTCCGTCCCTCTCCTTCTCGCGAAATTTCCAGGAACCTGCATCAGCCTGTAGTTCTGCGAAATACCGTGTTTCGTGCACGCCGGGGTCGTCGCAATTGGGATTGTAATTTGCTCGAGCCGCGAATTGGTACTTGGGGATCAACGGAATGGAGGTGATAACATAATGTTATGGAAGCCTAGGTTAGGTGACCGAGTACCAAACCAATAAGGAGGCAGTCTGCATCGATTGCAAGAAACAGTAGGCATACGGAGGATTCTTTTTTCCATTGATAATCGTAATAACTTGAAAATAATATGTTGGCATTCTTAACTACTTTTGATTTTTTTCTAATGTTTTAAAATGCACCAGCTCAATGGAAATTGTGTAAATCTTGTGGCCAGTCAGATCGTTACAGTCGAGAGCAAATCAAAAGACAGTGGCGCGCATCTTATCGAATAGAACGAAAAGGTAGCAAGACCCGAAGAAGAACCGGCTCTATCCGGAGGGTTCGTTGCCGATCGTTTCGTGAGCGAGGACTCGCAGTTCGAGGCAAGAAGCAGCCGCGGATATGACGTGTTTTTATCGGCGAAACCGCGGCGAGGATCGAAGCCTAGGTCGCCCGTCAACTTCGAGCCGGATACGCAGATCCCAGCGAACAGATAGAAAAGGCATCCCACTTTTATACTCTGGAGGTTAAAGTTTAGGAAGTTATTTTGACTTTCTGGGGTGAAGGTACCTCCGCCAGAAAGGTTACCCCGCCTCGTTCAGTTCGGTTGACGTCTCGTGTCATAGTCATCCCCTGCGTCGATTTTCTCCCTTTTTCAGCTATCTACGCCCTCCTCTCCCTTACCCCTAAATTCTAACCATTTAGATCAACCTGTCTTTTTGCAAAGAACCCCCTTGCATTTGTTTACCAATGTTGAGTTGGCTGGAAACAGAACTGTAATCGAATTTATTTATTATAGGACAAAATTGGATGAAATCGGATCTTTGTTTCTACATGCGGATGTAAGGACGTAAATAAATCGTTTCTAATTTTTCTTTTAAGTTTTTATGGAACCTGCGGATTTATGACAAAATTAAGTAGTTGCAATTTCACATAGTGTAAAGATCGAAAGAATTGAATATCACCACCATATTTCTTTAGACCTACTAGAATTGTTAAGGGTTGGAAAACGTGTTCATAAATGGCTTCTGCATCTTATCAAAAATGCAGAACATTTTTATTTTGCATAAAGATCCGCAGTGTATTGCTTGATTAACAAATGCTAAGTAGCTTCGCACCGTTAAAAGGGTACAAAGTATCATGAACAAAGCTACTGAAGCAGATAAATAAGTACCCGACAAAGTGCACTAAACTGAATTTCATTAGTGTCTTCGACTGCGGACTGATATCCATCGGCAGATAATAGTCGCCTTCCTAATGTACTACATAATTCCGTTTTCCTGCGACAAGGACTGACGTGGTCCCTTCCAGACTAATTACTGTAAAAATTCGCAATGAATCAGAACAAGTGACTTCCACAAACAAACAGCAAAACCAAAGCCTTTGCGGTCCAACGTCGAGTCGGTAGTTTCTTATTTTATCGATTCCCATTATATTCATCAATAATGTTACACTTATATGAAATATTCAATTGTATTTTGAAAGAAGTTCACTCTACAACAAATCACAGACTCTAAAATAAGCTGCGCAACGTCCGTGTTAGACACAAAATGGCATCGCAAGCGATAGTTGGCTGCGTCTCACGATGGTCAGCGTGTTAATACTCCATTTCTATTCGCAAGGTTTCTTTTCTTCGTGTTCTAAGAAACGTGTACACGTACACGGATCCGGTGCATTTTGCGTCCGCGTCGTTTCTCTTTTTGCGGCCGCGGAATTTCGCCGTCCGTCCGCGTCCGCGGCAACCATTTTTCTTTTCCCGCCTCTCGTCTCCTTCTTGTCCCGTGTCTCAGCGACCGGCAAAAAACTTCGCAATTTTATAACGGAAGTTGGCTGAATACAGAATCAGTCGGCTGTCGCTCTTCACGGCCAACTTGTATCGTATTTTAATGGAACTGACTCTCTGTGACGACGCGTCCCCCGATTCTTCCGCGCAAATTCTTCGACTAGTCGCCTCTCGGACGATTCGAGCTCGTAATGATAAATTACGTCGGGATAAAGAAAAAAAATTATGTTTTTGATAATTAAGATAATGGGGTTATTAATTAACATAGCGAATATTTTTGTGCCACTTTGACGCAATTCCTTTCCATCCTCCAGCCACAGAAAAAATTAATTCGACGTTGAAAGTATAAGACTGTTTTCATCGAAGCTCGCGTTCATGGTATTAAAAGCGTTTTCAATTCGTCGTTTCTAAATTTTTTCGAAGAACCCACGACCCCCAAACGTTATACCATTAACTACCCCTTTGTAATCCCGGGATTAACCGCTTAACTCCCACGGTTTTACAGCGAGCGGGCATTTTTTGCTTGAATAAGTTCCGGTTGGCTTCTGACGAGAAGCTGAAACGTAAGTTACCGTTTCGATTGGCGTCGAGGCGCCGCGCCGCGTCGCGCGTCGACAGGCTAATAGAATCTCGACCGGTCGCAGGACAATAGTAAGAATCGTATTCCTGAAGGGGGTAATAAACATGCCGACTTTCGTCCGAGCCCGGAGACCCACGGGGATCCGATTGGCGACACGTCTAGACAAGAAACGCGCCATGGCGTTAGGTTGCTTAGATTTCTTTACCCTGCTTAAGGTGGCGCCGCGTTGTTTGGTCGGAGTGGTGGTAAATTCTGTGAATGACCCTGGAAGAGGCTGTCTGCCGTTTCGGCTGAGAGCAGAAGCAGTAAATTATGAAAATTTCCACCGCGGCAGTCAACGCCCGGCCTTAATAAAATGCTTGGCTGGCGCCGACTGATTGCGGTTTTTTTTCATTAAGCTTTTCCAAATCCTGCGCCACGTACAAGAAAATCTTTACATCCCTTTACCTCCGACCGGAGACTTTTAACTTTTTCTATTTAGTTGGGACACTGTCAATTAGCAGTGTCAAAACACAAATCGATATGCTCCCTCTGTTTTGTAATAGGTAGACGGAAGGTCTTTGTACGAGGGATCGTGTAAATTGATAAAAAATTAATTTTTTTGTTTTACATCGACTAATACGTAGCCTGCAATAAAGATTAAATGAAATTGGATTTCTCTTATATGTGATTCGGAGAAGTTAAAAAATAATATGAACTATTAGATTCGTATAATACCAAGTATGTGTAAAGTGTAAGACTGGTCAATAATAATTTATTATAAACATAAAAACTGATTAAGAGAATCCCTTTTAGACCAACTCATCTACAGTCTCTTAAAATCTCCCAAAACCAAAAACCGTCACGTCCCGCATCAACCACCCAATTACCTAACACAACAGAGTGACCGCAACCGCTAAAATTTGCACGGGCCGCGCCGCGGCCAGCGATAGCGCGAATTATTCCGTCAAGCGTTGTCGTCGTATTTCACGCGGACGTATCATAGTCACCTGGCGGCCGTGTTCCGGCCCAGTTGAAATCCCTTATCAAGCTTTATTATAGGTTACACTATACAAACGTCGGTGTCCGATGGGCAGAGCATGGCCAGAACATAGCAGAGTCAGAGACTCTAGCGCTCGCTCCGCAGAGCCGAAAGCGCCGAGCGCGGGGGTGGCTGCTTGCGCAAGGGATGATATATTATCGGGCGCTGTTTGCACTTTGACAACATCGCGGGGCATAAAAACGCTGACTCATTTAAAGCGGCCCCCGGGATTGCGCGGGATCCTCCCGGAGCACCCGCGTGCCGTTGCAACCCCCTCAAACCCTCCCAAACCACCCCTTTTGCGTCCTCTCCTAGGTCCGCACCCTCAACTTTCCTGCTTCCTCTTTTTCCTCCAGCTTTGTCCACCGTCCCAGCCACCACCCACGATTCTCCGGTTTCATCCACCTCCCGCCACCCCCCCTCCGACCAACTCAACCCTCTGAATCTCACCTCAACCCCCTTTTTCCATCCTTTCCTCAACCATCCCCGCGCCATAGGCCCAGCATCTCGTGACTCTCTTTTCTTCCGCGCCAACGACCACCGGACTCATCCTACTCCTTTTCTCGCTTTCTCACACCCCCAAACCACCACCGAGTACCAGCGTTTTCCGCGTTCTCTGGGTTACCCACAAACTGCCTGCCAACGCTTCCCACGACCTCCTCCTCCTCCTTCTCCTTCTTCACCACACCCTGCTTCTTCTCCACCAGCCTTTCTTTTCTCACCCCTTCTCGGAAAACAAACCACCCCCGCAACCCCCGGCGGCGGCTAACGGTCGCTTATAATTGCGATTCTTCGTATAATTTTTATTAAGGCTAATTAATTGCAATGGCTTGTATAATTCAGTTTAGGAAGTGTTTCCTCGCGCGGCACTCCGCCATTGGCCCGGAAAATCGCGACGGGGTTGAAATCCTGGGAAAAGATTGCTATTCCTTTAAGAGGTGTCCGCGATCTTTTGTTGTGGGCAGAGAGTATGTATAGCGTATGGACTTTAAGATTCTAATAGTTGTATTAATGAAAATGTCTCTCCTTTTTCAATTTATTTTTTCCGATTTTTCAATTGGTGTTCAATTAACTGATATAATATTGCTTTTGGTAACACTGTAGGTACTATTATCCATTTTTTAATATTAATTTACTGTACACAATGAACTACCAAAAAGAGTCTATTATATCAATATCCCACTTCTAAAAAACAAAAAGTTCGATACAAAAACGTGATTGTACTGACGCTTCTCATATTCACCATAGAAAAGGCAATTGAAAATGGCAAATGGGAATGCGTCAAAGTTGCAAATGGACCCGAACCCATGGTTTGACAGCAAGATTCATGGCCCGCCCATTACAGGTTGTTTCAATGGTGCTCACACTGCAATTTCTCCACGGATTAGGAATCTTAGGCGAAAGTTTTGCACGTAAGAAGGAAGAGAGAGAGAAAGAGAGAGAGAGAGAGAGAGAGAGAGAGAGAGAAAGAGTGAGAGAGAAGGAAGACGAAGAGGCGAAATGTGGGTCGCAAAGCTCCCTCGAGTGGATTCAGCGGGGTATTCAATGGGGTAAATGGGGTATTGCATATTAAATACGCTGATAGGGGGATGAAACGAAAGAAGGAAGAGTAGGGGGTAGACAGAATGGCTCTGGGATGCCGGAGAGGAACGGTGTGGAGCAATGTGTGTAAGCTTGATGCGGTTATTGATTACAGGCCACTGTCATTGACGGCCCGTCATATGGAAACGGTGACCGTTTTTCGTTACGCACACAGGAATATGCTCCTGGTACGCGCGGCTACCGTATTCAGTCACGAATAGCCATCAATTTCTACTCCCGGCCGTGTTCGATTTGCTATTTTCTTTTCCCAGCGTTCTTTTTTACTATTTTTTGACCGCCTCTGCCTGTAAATACTTTTTTTTTTTGCATCGATCGCTCTGAGGGGGATATGTAAATAAATTCGCACCGGAGCCATTTTGTCGAAATTCGGGAATACTGCATCGAAGATCAATTTGCGAATTGTTTTATCGATATACCTTGCTGTAGAATATTTTTATCGAATTTTATAGAATCGTGCTTCCCATTTTTTTTTACCATTTTTCGTTTGGCTTTTATGACATTCTAAATCATCTTTCGAACCCAATTAATTGAAGCAACGTGTGGTAGATGTATAATAAATTAATTTTGGTAATACATAATAAAGTAATTTAAAGATGTTTTGAAATTTAATAATTTACTCGATATAATATTGAATTCGAGAATGTAGATAATAAAAATTTAGGATCATCAGGGCATCAGGAAATTTGTTCGGATTCGCGGATTGGAAAGAGGGGAAAAGGGGTAAGCACGCATGAAATGGTGGAGAGTATCGCGAAGTAACAGTTAGCCTGAACACTGTCGACAGACAGAAGGCTATAGAGAAGCGGACAGAACCAGAAGCAGAACCAGAGTCCCGAGGACGTGTGTCCCCAAAAGCCGTGGAGCTCAGCGTTGAGTGATGGCCGCTCAGTCGACCTCGTAACCGGCGCCATACATCATTCAAGATGGCTGGCTTCTCACGCGGCTCGGGGAGAGACAAGGGTGACAACCCTCCCGTCTCTGCTTGCTACTTTTGACTGGCTACGTCTACGCCTTCGCTGATAATCGTGTTACGGAGATATCAATCTTGGAGAGACGCCTCTCTCCGTTGTAAACTGCATTAACGCTAAGAATGTGCACCGACAACCCCGAAATTCCACCTCGTCCGTTTTTTCTGGCTTTTCCACCTCCATTCGCAAATATTTTCCTATGCTACCCTTTGTCTTCAATCTAAATAGGGGCTTAAATGGTAAAATTCGACTTCTTTCTGTATATTTTGTAACCAAATGACCGGAAGATATTTTTTTCATTTTATAAACTGACTTAGAGCTGTTCGAATTGAAACTTAACTTAATTCTATCCAACTTTGAAATTTACTTGTTTCTTTGGTGAACAGAAGACTGGAAGACATTTATTTACATTCTCTAAAGTATTGGGTTGGAACGAAAATTCTCAGCGTTTTTTAAATAAAATTCAAAGAGATAGACCACATTTCTAATGCGTAATAATAAAAATGATTGCTTTGACCAACTTTGAAAAAAATTTTAATTTGCTAAATTGTGTACATATAAAATCTATGAAGCACCCTTCAGAAATTTTATTTTTACTTACCCTATATGAAAAATATTAATGTAATCTTAAAACAACGATTAGGGGCGACAAATGTTTCATAGCTGCCATCTGCCAGCGTCAGTTACTCACTAACAACCTTCTCGTCGAAGAGTATCTTCCCCAGGAACCTGCCTTACCAGCGTCAGGTCAGATTGTAAGAAAAATTTCACTTTTCCCCTAGATTTTGTCACTGTCCTTACCTAAGCCGATAAAACGAACAATTCTTGATGAAATTTTGATGTTTTTGATTCTTTCAATCATCGCGGAAAACGTGAACACCTCCCAAGGACTTGTATTAGGTCGCTTATAAAAGCCTTTTTGAAAGGCAAGGAAGAATGACAGCGACGGACGGTATAAAACGCACGAAAATTTAATTAAACTGCCGCGGGGGTGTTCTCTCGTCCGTTCGAGGGTGAGAAGCACGACGTTATTAATATAATTCCGGTTCCAGCGTTCATATTTTCGTTATGTCCAAATGACACATCTTACGTTTCATTTCAGTTTGCCTTTCCCACCGTCGAATCGCGAATATTCTCGCGCATTTGTCCGGGGGATAAAAATTTCTTATTGTATTCTGAGTTCGTAGCTTTTCGACATATTTCTGCGAGACTTTAATACATTTTCCATTGTACAGAACTGAGAATTTTTTAACAAATTGGAAAGCAACGGGGAAAATCATTCAATTTACCCTCTGCGATATTATATTGAGCCAGATTCAATTTTTACAGCAAATCTCATTATACTAATTCAAATTATATTTGTCAGTAAATAAAAATTTTCTACATCAACTGCAAGACACAGATAGAACATTTTTCCCCTCCAGTTTGGACCGCAAAGGGTTAAACGATTTGAATATTCGTGGAAGGATCGACGCCTCCAAGAATGATTTATTTCGCCTGGTAATTTTTCTTATTCTTATTGCGGATTTCTAGGATAAATGGTTATGTTTTTCTAAAGACAATAACGCTCCTCTATCTATCACTCGTACGGACGATATTGGCGTATCCATCGGATGTAATATTGAAATTGTATTCTTTCGTAATATGAGAGTTATTTATGAAACGTAGCAGGCAATATAGTAGCACGGCCGGGGGATGACGGCGAAATCTGACGGCGCGGCGCGGCGTCGCGATATGATACGATGTGATGTGAAGAGGATCGAGCCTCCTTGAAATGCAGACAGTGCGTGTCAGCCTTCATCCACCGCCACAATATTCCCGAAATTGTAAGCCGATCATACTGCAAAATTTCCTTTAAAAAACCAAAAGACCTTAGCTCACAATAATATCAAATCACGTTGCTATCTTTGCACAAATTGGTCTTCAATTTCAGATTAAATTAAAATTAAATCACATTGCTCCGTCACCACAATATTAACGAAATTCTGAACAAATAGACACAATTAAATATTTTTTGTTACTACATAAAAAGACCTCACAAAAACACAAAATAAAATTAAAATTTAATCACATTGCTTTGTCATCACAATATGTATATTCCTTTTCAAAATTCTCAATAAAAACGAATTCCGAAGCGTTCAATAAGTCGTATCAATCTCGAATTCATCATCGGCAACCGGCAGGATTAATTTATTTCGTCATCGCAGAGAGAAAACCGCACACGCGGTCGGCACGGTGTATTTTTTTTTCGTCGAATTGGGAGGAGTTTTCTGAAAACACGGTAGCAACGTGTAACATGTACGGTTAGAGCTGAACGAAGCGACAGCTGTTCACCGGTTGGCTGCGCTATTCGATTGTCTCGCTCTTGATGATTGATGATCGTTCGGGGTAGCTGCTGCTGCCGTTGCCGCCGCCTTGACACCGCGTCTGTCTTTTCCCTCATTTCCCGGCGGCTTTTTTTCGTTTCCTCGGCGATTCCAGTGCAACGCAGCCGGTCGATATACGAGCCCGGAATACCGAGCTTCCTTCGGAATTTCGCTCGGCACACGATTTTACAACGTGGACCGGAAGCGAGAGAGAGGGAGAGAGAGGCGAGAAACGTTCGCCGGAAACCGTAATCGCACCCCCGTCGCTGTTTAAACCCCCGTTTATTCCGAATTCGGAAATTATTGGGTTGGAAATTTTCAATTTGGAAGTGCGGTTGCTAGTTCGGTTGGATTCGGTCACTCCTAAATTCCTTTTCCTAATTTTCATTGCTGGATCCTTATGCAATATGGAAATTTTCGAAAAATAGAATAGAAAATCGACAACTTTAGTGTATCGTATATTAGCATCTATTTTTTCAAGTTCTTCTTTTTCCATCATCAAGTAGCACCCTCAGTTACCTCAGCACCCCCAGCACTCGACAATTTCTCTTTCGCTTTTCACCCGCGGTTTCCCTATCGGCCACGCGTTCTTAGACCAACGAGATTTTATTAAACCGCTGCCGGAACGCGTTTCGTGCCTGGTGCCGCGGTTATTACATGCAAAGTGAAAAAGTTGCCCATCGGGTTGACCATTATTATACTCTGTCTCGCGTGCTCGTATTCCTCGTGATCGCTCCTCTCGCCTCTCGCGCCCCCTTGCCTGTTCTTAGACACCGCGGATAGCCGGACGTCGCCTTGTTACAAATTAAGTTACATAAATTCACGCCCCTGCCCCTGCATTATGCATCGCGACCGCGGCTGCAGCTGATTCCTCCGGGCTAATTCCCTCGTGGCAGGTAGAAGCGGTCTCTTCTACAGTTCCTTTTGTCTTCCGCTACCTTCTCGGACCTGTATTCGATGAGGACTGGGTGTAATTCATGACGGGAATCGCGTTTTTTGCTGATTCGAACCCGAAGACACGGCGGATGTATCATCTTCAATTTCACCGTGGAACATTAGAATTGTTCCGAAACGCAAGATTTTATACGCGTCTCTGGTCATTTGTTAGTAGTTCGTCTGCTTGTGATGAGTTTGTACGGTTCATTATCGAGGAAACGAGCTGTGTTTGTTACCTTGATCGCTTTTTATCGTTCCATATACATATTACCAACGAAAAAGATCTTTTTGCGACAAATTAAAATCGAACACTTCAGTCTCGAAATCAGCGTAGAAAGAAATTAATTTGCACAAATCTCGTCGATCTCTCCATCAAACCAACTCCAAAAATAATATGTAAAACTAAAACAACATAAAGTCCATGCACCAGATCCACTTAAAAAAAATTAAATAAACTGAATCAACGTACCCCGGGTCACCGCATCGTTGTTCAGTCCAACGCACCCTGAGCAGTCACCAAAACCGGCCCGAAAATCTCTCGGCAAGCACCACCGGGCCTAAACGTACGTTCACATCGTAAAGTATGATGTTTATCGGCGATCCAGCGGTCGGATCTTACGCGTATCGCGCAAATAGGCCAACTGAAAACGCATTGACACGGTAGAAGTCACCGGGTGCTCCTGGGGGGAGTAGGAGAGAAGAAGAGAACGAGCCTGATGCTGAATGGCGCCCTACCTGGTCCCCGAGGTCATAAATCATTTCCCCGTGATACTACCCCTCGGCGTTTCTCCGGAGCATAATCCCGGCGATCGGCTACCGGCCAACATCACCTGGAACTTCTCCTGGTCCGGTTTCTCGAAAACGCGATTCCGATCCCGAGTGCATATGTACATAATATGTATAATCGGTTGCACACACGCGCGCGGGTGTAGTGGTGCATTGTTGGACGATTCCTGGTTGACTTCGCGGTAATCGTATTTGGCCAGCCCCTCGGCTTCGGCCTAATTTTTAAAGTGTACCTACCTCGTGGCCCAAACTCTGTTACCGCAGTGGACTGAACAAGTGAGTTTTCAATTTTTTGGTTCTTCTTTATGTGCGAATTTTTATTTAAATGATGCGGCATCATTTAAAATTATTTAGAGACTAATCAACTATTCGGTGTGATTGAGGGGTTGTAGCGTCCGTGGATATATTCAGATTCGGTTTATCGATCTTGAAGAGATCGGAAGGAAGACGTATATCATTCGTACACGGCCAGGTGGCTTTGATTGACCAATCGATTGGGAGTCGACTGCAGACAAGGGTGACTTCATCGTATCTTTTGCAATTGTTGCGAGTTGGATAGCAACAAATGCTGTAAAGTCACTGGATATCTCATCTGTGAGACTATGTCATTCATTTTCCAGTTTAGCAATAATTTCTGTGACTCGAAATTTGCATCTGTTAAAATATCAATGACAAGAAAAATGAATGTCTAAATTCAGTTTGCCAATGTTTGAATGATTTAATTGATAAAAGTATCTGAAATGTCTTGTATATGTGGAGTGAATATTTTTGGTTTTCCGATGCCGCAACGATCCGTATCGATCTCTAGCGTCGAGGACGAAGCGACCCCTGAATCTTTGGCTCTTAGAGCGTGAACAGTTCACGGCAAACGTAAAATTAATAGCCGTCCTTTACTGCGCGGCCCCACGGTAGAGGCTGTGCTGGTGGGGGACCATAAATTTCAGCACACAGATTCAAAATGATCCCCTTTATTGCACGAAACCCGGGTTAGTTGTGCTTCGACCTGGCCTCCGTGCAGTCGAACCATCAGCCTGCACCTCGTTTCTATCGTAAAGACAGATTTTCTTATTTTTTTCCGTGGTGTTATGTTAATTGCACGAGTACCATGTGAGTCGCCGCACTGAAGAATGCGTCCGCAAAGAAACACGCGAGTTTTGTATTCAATCTCCGCTTCTTTCCATTTTATTTTATCAAAGTGTTCGGATAAATTCAATTTGAATGGTTGTTAGTGGTTGTACAATTTTCTAAAAGGTTTAACTTTTCAGTTGATATTTTGGACTCGGTATTGACACTTCTGCGTCGTGGATGTCCACCATGAATGGGTAAGAAAAATTACTGTCAACCTCATAACTGTTTCACATTTCCATCAATCTGATCTCTTTTGCTTCATCCACTTACAATATCGGTAAAATATTTTAGAATAATTAAATCCCAAGTGAACATCGATTAGCGTAGTGAACCACTTGCCGAGAACCACGAATCGATAACAGATGAAAAGTTGAAGCTTCTTTATAAGAGACTTTTCTGTAACTTTCCTCAGACCTGCAAAAATTATAGCAGAAATTAAACTCCGCTTAAATGAAAGTGTCATCAATTAATGTTTAGTCGAAGTTTCCAGGTGGAACAAGTAGGTAACATGGCCGACACCTACCGGAGAAACCGTGAAGTTGTTAGATCACAGAGTTGCTCGAAGATGGCACCACGGTGACGATTCGACCGTGTATTTCCTTTTTCTTACAACGTTTCGTAACAGAGACGCGTTAATGTGTAAACTACCCCCCTCCCCCAGCGCCATTACTTTATGTCAAATTTAAGTCGAGGCTGCCAGCGACGATTAAACACGGTAACGACGCTGTTATGTACTACTATAATCTTTTTTAAGAAACCAAGCAAGTCGTACAATTTTCAACAATGTTCCACAGACACTTACCCCTCATTACTGCACTCCCATTTCGACCAAAGAAAATTAGATTCATAAATCAGCAATTGGGGTTTGAGGCCACAATAAATATTTCAAAATTGGGAAATTCGTAGCCATGTTTAGTCAAAGACACTTATTCCCTATTTTTGCACCCCCATTTAGACCAGGAAAAATTAAATTATTTTCTCGCAAATTCTTTCATCGCTTTAAAATAATAATCAAATTTTCTTCCAATTTTTTGGTTCAAGATTGCCATATGTATCTCAAAGTTTCAAGTGCTCTCAACTGATTCAATATTCCCTTTTGGGTTCCCAATTCTCCATAGAGAATCCGAAAGACAGCCATAGCACATCTGAAACGAGAACCACCAGAAAAATTACAACCCCGATAACTTCGCGAGCAAGCACCGGCGGTATCAGATTCAATTCCCAAAATCGAATTTCCGGAAGCCTCGTTTCTCGCATCCGGAAAAATTCGAAACAGCGAAATAAAAGAAAAGCTGTCCACGGGGGAGGTCGTGGTCCCTTTGAGGGCGAGGGAAAGGGGTGGGAAAAGGTCCGGAAGGTCTGCGTAACCAGTCTGGCATCGGTTTTCGTTTCCACGACGTCGAAGGGAGCAAGAGAGGGAGGGCTGCCGCGCGTTTTATTCACGACGCTCCAGATACTGCAGCCATTTTATATAGATTGCAATGTATTGATCGTCTCCGCCAACAGCCGACATTCTACGTAGTATCAGAATGACAGGCTGGCAGATGGAATCGCAACTTCCCCTTCCCCCTTTTTCCGCCAACTGCCACCACGTTCCAACCCCCTTCAATGCTTCGGACTGCCTGCCAACCCCTCGTCTCCGCCTATACCTATGTACACTTTCTGCTCGGCTACTTACGGACCTCTGCCTACTACCGAGGTAACCGTCTCTCTACCAACATGATAGCGCGCGCGCGCGTGCTTTCGTGCTCCTCGTGAACAGGGGTGACTTGATAATATTGGATGTTGGGACGAAATATAAAAATTCGAACTTTGCTATTTCACCGTGTCGCAACGCGTTGGCGAGAAACTGTTCTCCAATTTTTCCCTTTCGTCGCACTAGAATTATTCCAGGCTATCGAACGATCAGACAGTGGAACTTTATGCAAAATAAAAATGTTCTGCATTATTTACAAGGTGCTTTAAGATGATTTTAAAACGATTTAACGACCTTTGGACAACCTTGCACAATTTTTGTGCGTTCACGAAAGAACCGGAAGCCTGTTCCCAGATTATAGAAAGATCAATTAAGCAATTAGAATTTATTCCAGAACCAGATTCACCGTGTACAAGTCAGAAAAGTAAAGTAACAGATCCGCGATCGTCGTCAGGTCGTTTCGTCGCGGTCTGCGTGACTCTCGTATGCGTGCGCGGCCGGATATGTAAAGAATATGTAAATAACAGGGAGTGGTTAGGTATGTACGAGATATATCGCGGTTTTTACTTATCTTTTTCAGCGGCCGCCGCGATAAATGAATTTGTCGGTGACAGAGAGTAGTGGCGCGCGATCCTGCCTCCTGCTGCTCGCGCTGCAAATCGAACACGCGACGCGCGCGCGATCGACGGATTTCACCGGGTTTTCCTCTCTCTGTCTCTCTCTCCCTCTGTTGCTTTATTTTTTGTTCCCCTCTTTTTCTTCCACGACCACCGGGAAATTAATCCGCTTTTTGTCGGCGCGAAACGATTACATTTCGCGTTCACGTTCACGGAACGATCCTGTTCCGCCGACGCGACGCAGTTATTTTTAATGCCGGTCGACGCGTGTTTGACGTGCGTTTCGCCGATTTTATTCGTCCCTTTCGACGGAATAAATTCACCCTTGATCGACCATTTGATCGAAGTGAAGGATACAGTACGATTGAACCGCTTCTTTCCTTGGATCTCTTGGTTTATCACGTCGAAGAAATATTTAGCTTAATTGAGCACTTCTACGGCGATATTTTTTATTAAATAATGCATATTGGGGATTTTAATGAATGTCATTTGGTCGGCGAGGCGGTAGAACGCTGTACAGAGTGATACTAAGTCCCTGCTAGTTGTTAAATATTTTCTATAAACTTTTTTCCGGATTGAATGACCGTCAAGACAAAGTATGTGGTATGAGCTTTAGTAAGAAGCTTTGTATAAAATGTTTATGAAGTATTTACATAGTCTCATAAAATCATTCTTACGATTTTATTGTGCAGACGAAAGTTTTAAAATGTTTCACTGGTCCACGGTATGTAATTTGAGTGAAAATGTGTCTTCTAAGAAAGCTCCCATTCTGCAGGATGAAAAGTTATTGTTCACGTTTGTATGTGTTGGCGTAGGACGTAGAGTAACTGTGACCCGGAAACGTCTAGAGTCCGGAATATATTTTACATCAGTGGAAAATGTTCAAAAAGAACCAGCTTGGAATATTGGAGTGCTTCAATCTTTTACACAGAATATTGCAACGCATACAGCCACCAACTGCAGCCATATTGGATATTCTCTGTGATGCGATGCTTTAAGTGAAAGGATACATGTCCTGGAAGGAAGTGGTTTGCTTTCGGTAAATACTATTGACGGAAACTTGCAGGTACGTTACATTGATTTCAAACGTTTGCAAACGTACACTCTTTCTCCCAAAGTTGCACGATTTATCCTTACTACCAACATTTCTTAACAAAAGGAACAATTGAACGTCCTCAAAAATTATTTAATGTTCGAAGGTACAAATTATTTAATTTTGACACAAAGGTATTTTATTAAAAAATGCCAACTGAAGTTCTTAGATTCCATTTAAAAAATTTCGTCATTGTCGCGTCACAAAGTTGGCTATCAAACAAACGAAGGCAATCGCAGAATTATTTTTATTTAAGTAAGGCTCCACCGTGTGAATGTTTTAAAGAGGAATTTAGTACAAAATTCGATGTGTATTTTGTTAGTATCGTCTCCTAAATAATTGTGGGATTAAATAAATTGCAACGGATGCAGTTGGGTCAAAACAGCCCCGCGCTCGTCACGCGTGGGTTAATGATTGGGAACTTGGAGGATGGTTTTCGGGGAGATCGAGCAATGGCGGGTCGGAACAGCCATTTCCACTTTCGTTTACTCTGCTCCCCTCGTTCCGGACCGAACGTCCACTTTTTTAATTAAAATCGCGCGCCATCCCCGCACGGCCGCTTCAAACTTTCCGCGCGAATAGGCTTTATTAAATTAGTTCCGAAACTCGGTATAAACAAGCCGTAAGGTTACATCGGCGACTGTAAATCGCATTCGTGTCATAAACAGGCACCACGATGACGGAAGGAATTAAAGTGTGCTCAACGATATGCACTCGTGCATTCGGAATTTTACGATTCTTGTCACTCTTCTATGTTTTATTAGAAAGAACATCTGTCGGTGAACTTTACACTTTAAACAAACATGACTGTAAATCTTCAATTTTGCAAGCTCCACTTTCGTGCTATCTCAGTCTATGTATAACAGTAGTTATTAGAGCATAAAATTCTTATGGCTCCGGCGCGAGCTGGAACTTTTTTACAGCTAGTAGAATCTTGCAGGCTACCTCGCGTCGCTAGAAGCTTAACGCGTTAATGGTTTAAAATAGCGAGCTTCTCTTCGCTTCGATTAAAAAAGGGAAGAACATTCTGGATTCATTTAATAATTTTTTGAAGGATAATATACGTTCCGTTGTTAAAATTTTTAAAAAAATCTATTTCGAAGTATACGTGAATTTTTTTCGAGACGACAGAATTTGCTTACATCAACTATGCATGAGCCCAACAATTTTTTCAGACAAAATATATTTTTACTGTCAAGAATTTTTCTCTAATTTATCTCTGAACTCGTGCGAATTTTTGACAGGACAAAGATAATACAGATATAAACCAGTCTAGTTATAAGACATAAAATATATTTTTACCGTCAAGAATTCCTTTCTAATTTATCCGCGAGGGTACGAGCATTTTTAAGGGGATAAAAATTGCAAGTTTCGTCACCGTCGCAGCGAGTTATGGGAGATTCTGTGCGAGAGACACGCCCACTCAAAAATTCATCGGCCCGGAGGAACTTATTCCCGTGGCAACGTGTATTCCTATTGACGGTCGACTGTCTCCTTTCGCCAGAAATCTCTTTCTGTTAAAGGACACGCGATAGATTGCCCCGGGAAAGCCGCGATAACGTGTTCGCGTTCGCGTCCACTTCGTCCTGACAAATGATCGTCTTCTTCCGTTCCACCCCCGCAACCACCCCCGTTCAAGCTCAATATTGTTGCTCTTTCTGTGTCTGTTAAGCAAAACTTTCCGACGGAAGCAGTTCTAGCTGGCACGAATGGAGTTCGACGGACCTTTTTCTATTGCTGGGGTGAATCATCCCCTACCCGATTCATTTCGTTCAAACGATTCATTATTAACCTTGCAGTGGTATCTGGACCAACAACATCCCTCTACACTAATTTTCGCTACTAGAAAAATATGTTGTGTAGAATTTTGATTTTTTAAATATTGTAAAACACACCACTTTACCAGACTACCTTATTTCAGTTTTTCCATACCAATTGCTCAGTCATTCAGCAGACCTAGGATTCAGAACAAGAGTGCAAAACTCTTGTAAAAATTCGTCGAAATAAAAATCGCATCGACAAATTCAATGGAGGGGCTAGACGGGGGTTAACAGAGATACCGTCTCCGAAATTCCGCGGCGGTTATCTCGGCGCTCTCCATGCCAGGAGAGGAATATTCGTAGCAGCTCGGGACTGTCGAGGTTTCGGTATCATTCCGTAACATCGTTGCAAATCGTCCTGCTTTCAAGTTACCCCTACCCCCCTCCCACCCCTCTCCCTGGAGTAGAAGAAGAAGAAGCGAGATTTCCACCGCTTCACGGATGCTATCTCGAGAACCTCGAATGCCTGTCGCGCGATATTAGTTTCTCGATTCGAAAGACCGGCCGCGAAATAAGGGGTCGCGCCGGGAGAAAAACCGGAAAAAACGAGGGCGCGCCGGGTGAAAATGGGAGCGAGGGTGAAGAAGAGGGACAGGCTTGAAAAGAGAGAGATACAAACTTGAAGAGAGACGGTGGTTGAAGAGAGATGGTGGTTGAAGAGTGACAGGGGCTGAAGAGAAAGACGGGGGATGGCGAAGGGGTGGGAAATGAAAGGGGCGGCCGGAGGAAGGAAAACGGAATCTCCTGTTACGTCGAGTTTAAGATAGGGCGGACCTTTCATCCGCAAAAATGCCCCGCGGGACCCGCGTCAACGTCCTGCGAGAGAGAACTCTCTCTTCTGCCACCCCCGACTCTCGCTCTTCCACCCTCGTTTCTCGGCACCGCGAGCACTCGGACAGCCCGAACGACGACAAGGAGCTCTCTCTGACTAGACGTCACTCAGATTCCAACTTCCCTCCATTCTTCTGCCCCCGCCATGATTTATGGTCCCGTTAATGCAACCTACCGCAAGAATTCGTCGGATGTTACGCGCCGACCGGATTAACCGGTCAACTTTGCCAATATCGACGAATCGATGCGACAGGCAACGTTTCCGGCATGGGGAGGAAGGGTGTGGGGTGTGTTTTACACAAGGTTCGCGGAGACCTTAGCTATGGTGATGGTTTGACGGTGACTTGGATGACGATCGATTGCTTTGTTGATTCTGGTCTTTGACGGTTTCATTGTCTCGTTTCTGAAAGCTCCTTCAAAATTCCTTCAATTCTCTAAAACGAGTGGTTCCCGAGGTCATTCGAAGCGACATTTTCCTTTTCCAGAATGTCCGCCGCGGCTTTGTTTAGAAGTTATTAACGAAAAACACGGACCAATCAGGACGCGACCTAGACTCGTGTTGCCAAAGATTGTCCGGCGCGCCAGCAGAGCCGAACTATGACGAAAGCCGTCCCGACCCATCGTGTTATACATGTGTATTGAAAGAAGACTGTACCCTGTATACCTGTGTCAGGACGACTGAAACGTCACGACATCCGTAACAACACGAATGGACCTTGCGTATCTGACCGCGCATTCCAAATACGACGAAAACCGTCCTGACCCATCGCGGTATATCGAAAATTACTGTACTATTTACACCAGTGTTTTTATGACTGATACGTCACGATGTATTGATCAACACGGACGGTTTCCGCGTATGTGCGATGACGAAAGTCCTCGTGTCAAGCACTTACAGACCCGACGACTGCTAGCGCGCCGGACCATCTTTGCCAACACGCGTCCAGGTCGCGCTCCGATTGGTCCGTGTTTTTCGTTAATAATTCCGAAACAAAGTCGCAGCGGACGTTTTCGAAAAGGAAAATGTCGCTTCAAATGACCTCGGGAACCGACCATTTCATGGAGTCGAAGGAATTTTGGGACACCTTGTATGTATCTAGAAGGTTCCAGGTTGGGGACAGGTAGATAAATATATTTTTCAAAAATGTCGTTTCCTATACTAACATAGGAATATATCACGAATATTTCCAGGTTGAACATTCAATTATTTGATTATTTTCAAGTAAAAAGTGTGGCTGTTAAGCTATCCTCGATTCGTGGAAAGAGAGCAAACATGGCTCTCGGTATAACTCCTAAACAAAGTCGCAGCGGACATTTTCGAAAAGGAAAATGTCGTTTCAAATGACCTCGGGAACCGACCATTTCATGGAGTCGAAGGAATTTTGGGACACCTCGTATAAGACGTTAATTTTCACAAAAAATTCACAATCTTGCGATCCGAAATATTCTTGGCCAAACCGGCGGAACGAGAGCAAGACGATGAAATAGGAGCAATAAAAATCGCGAGCCGTGCTGTGTACACGACATAATTGGGAACAGTCGTTGAAACGGCGCTCGTCCCAAAAGCAAAGTTTCGTTCAATTTGCAGACCCTATTCCCCGAGGGGTCGGGCCAAGATAATTCAGCAAACAAGGATTAAATCGGTCGGAAGAGGGGAATTCATTCGACTCGAGTTTCATAAATAGCGAAAGAGCGCGAGGCGTTTCCGCGAGGCAGAAATTCAACGGCGCGGCGAGGCGAGGCAGGGCCCCCACCTTCACAGAAATCGCCTGAATCCGCGCGTTTAGGTTGAATTCTCGCCGCACCGCGCGACTTTCCGCGTATCAGAAACACACGCGACGGTGCACCGAGCAATTTATTTACAAGCTG
The DNA here is from genome assembly GCA_916610255.1 of Lasioglossum lativentre. NCBI lineage: Eukaryota > Metazoa > Arthropoda > Insecta > Hymenoptera > Halictidae > Lasioglossum > Lasioglossum lativentre. Next base: position 19,235,667 of record OU744358.1, read on the forward strand.
CACCGCTGCGCCGCGGAAAAAGAATTCGTCTGGGTTTTTCGTTACTTCCGCGTGGCCGCATGGTAATTTATACGAGGCGAGCTTTCGCCGGGGCTTTATTCGTTAAAAGCGAACCACTCGCCAAAAAATTTTATGGTCCCTCAAGTAAGCAACTTTCCGCGCGCGCCGACTTTGCTCGTTAGGGCTGGGAAAATACGGAAGTTCTCCAATATTTCTCATTGAAATATTAATATCCATACATCCGACAAAATAATCATTTGCAGAAGCTGTTTCGTGTTCCCTGGGACATGCAGGAGTAAAAAGCTGTTTATTTATAGGCTGACTTTAAATTGTTGAACATTTTAGTGTTATGGTACTTCAATGGTGTTTAAGGTTTTGTCGGCTTCTTTAATTTTTATAACCTCGCAACTCGTGGATGCTAAACTAAATTTGGCTTACTTAATAGATTGTAGTGAAAATTGATTTTCAAGTTTGTATTTTTCTTAGTGTATCTCTGGTGTCTGAACAGTTAGCAGGTTAAAGGACCTCCGAGGACGATTAATCAGCTCGCAGTTAGTATAATCCGCGACCGTCGCGCGGCATGACCGCAATTGAATTTGCGAGGGTGTATTTTTCAAAAGGAAGGAAAACGAACAAAGCTAAATTTCACCGAAGTGGGCGGCATTGCAATTCCTTGTCGAGGATTCCAGCACGCCCACCACCCCGGCTTTCGGCTTCATCTCAATAACATTAGCTTAGTCGCTTAAGCTTTTATTGCTGGGAGTTGTATTTATTCGAGGAGCTGGCCGAGAGCAATTTGTTTGGCTCCTCTGCCATCCAGCTCTAAATAATCTATTCACCTTAACAAATCTCCCTTGTACGAAACTCTGAGATTCTGGTCTTACCTCCTCTTTACCTCTACTGATGGCGCTTTAAAATCGTTGATACGCTTTCCTCGGTTTCTATGTGCACGCATGGGAGGAGCGTGTGGTATTCTCCATGGTGCTGTTTCAATTTTTACACCCTGGAGAAAATGTTGAAGCGGCATCGATCAATTTCTTGAAAAATTCTTTGTGGAGTAGATAAAGTAGAATCTTGTTTTGTTGGATCCACAATGTTTTATTTTCTATGACTTTATTGATTTACGGTACTATTTAAATTTTTTACAGAGTCAGAAAAATATTGAAGCTATTAAAACACTGGTTACAATGAACTTCTTAAAAGGGGGTCATTTTTCTTGCGTTCTTTAGGAATTTTTTTTTGAAGGACCCTTAAAACATACAATCTTGAAATTTTTGTCACACATTTATTGACATTTTAGCAGTCTCTCAGAATTTTTTCAATCCAAAATAACGAGTTGGATCGACTTTAGACCGATCGGAAGACACTCATATGTAAAAGAAGTAGGTTGATGGCGATCATGATTCCGGAGGTTCCGATCATCCGATATCAAAAAATCAAACGGCACTTTAATTTGTAGACATGCGGCTATCGCCAGTACCAAAATAATATAAAAATATCAAAAATTGAATTTTTGGCACGGTTTTAAACGTTAAGTTCCAAGTTTCGTAATTTTTTTCGTATTTTTCAGCTTAAAAGAGAAAAACTATAGCAGATATCAGAAATATTTTGGTATGAGCGAGAACTATAGATGTGCTGACTGTGCCATAAAAATTTGAGCGAAATCCGTTCAGTAGTTTTTGAGATATCATGGTCGCCAATATGAAAAACACAAATTTACACAAAGAAAATGTAAACTCACCATTAGTCTGCTATGTGTTGAGAAATTGTCTTGGCTCGATGCTCCTTAGTGCACGTTGATTCGAATTCACTTTTTTCCAGCACAAATTAATGTCCAGCTGATTGATATTTCACTGGTTATTTATTAATACATTAATCGTAATGAGGCAAACAGTACAACAGGCAAACTATAATCGATATTAGAAATATCCTTTTGCCTGCATATTCTAGGAATGCTATAGAAGCAATTTGTGCAAAAAAATTTTTCGATTTTTTGATTCTGCCACATGGGATGACTCCCTTAAAGTATTCTTTGTGTAACGTATCAAATTGCATGATTTTATTTTTGTATTTTTTTTGTATATCTCACCGATGAAATTTTTGGGGAATATTTGTAATAATTAGGAAAAAAATTGTCCATTCAGGCGACAGCGGATCCCCGTCGATGACATAATCCATCGGGGCCCAGAATTGGCGAATGTTGCCGGGAGGAAGTCCGACTCGATTCTTTTATGGCGTGGCCGATCCGAGATTCGAAAGCCCGGCGAGCCACGAATGCGAATCGGCGTGGTAACATGGAAAAGGAAATCGACTGGCGATCGGTTTATTATTCAAGACACGGGGCCCGGACGTTCCTTCCTTCAGAAGCATTCCACGATACGACAGGCGATGCCACAGTCGAAGACAGCGCCTCATCCGAGATAGCTGTGGCTCCGCGCCGGAAGTCGCGCGAGTAAGGTACATCTCAACAAGGCACTCGCTTTCATCTAATCGGCAGCAAAAATTCCAGTGCGCAAGAAACCTTCGAGTTCAGAGAAAGAACCTTCCAGCTGGGATCCTCTGGAGTTTCTTCTTACAGGTAAATTTTATTTTCGCTCGAGACCTCCCTCTTATCTTGTTCTCTGTTCAATTTTGAATCCAGTACGACGTACTCTTGTATTTCTAAACTAGAGACTGCTGTAATAAATTTCTTATATTAATATTTTAATCGTCCCCACACAGTCGTTTTCAGAATTATTCAAAATTACAGAGCTACGATAGAGCGAAACTACGTATACTGAACAGGGGGTGGATTTTAGAAGTAGTAGATTTTTTCTCGAGTACCAAAACCTGTATCTAAAATAATATTCTAATCGTCGCCACACTGTCTTTTGCAAAATTATTAAAAATTACAGAGCTAAATTAGAGATAGAACGAAACTACGTATGCTGAACAGTGGGTGGATTTTAGAAGTAGTAGATTTTTTCTCGAGTACCAAAACCTTTATCTACCATAATATTCTAATCGTCCCCAAACACTCTTTTGCAAAATTATTAAAAATGATGGACCTTCGATAGAAAAGAATTGCTTGTGCTGAAAAGAGGGAGGATTTTAGAGGTGCTGGGGGGACGAGGAATTTTTCCAAGGTACCAAAGCTTTATCAGACATGATATTTAATGTGAAACGGCGGGAACAACGGGCACAAGACAGCTATTTTCCTAGAGCTCTCGCCCCCAAGGCAATCGTGTCTATTTAGCTCGGCCTGCATCCCCGGCATTTCATTTAACGAAACACGGTCTCTTATTTGTCAGGCCGGCCGGAGCAAATTGCACTCTACGGCGATGACCCACCGTGAATTAATCAATAAATACTGGCGGGGACCAGTCCGTTAACTACCGGTAGAGTTTGCTCGTAAACGATGTCTGCTAACGCGATCCCGCGGACCGCCATGTTCCACGGTGTGTCTATGAGCTCGGCCCGGGCACTCTCGCTGCCCATAAACTGATCATAATTCCTGCACAGCCGGGTTAATGTATAATGCATCCAACCCGACCCGTCGTCGTTAACGTTTCTTTCTCCCTGGGAACGGCCGCCGGGGAAAATTGCGAGCCGAGTCCTTCGCCCGGACCCGCAATGGCGACACTTTTCAAACAATTATGCAGTCGCTCCCATAGAGAACTTCGCAAAGCTGGATTTTATTGTTTGACACTCGGATGGCGGACGATTTTGATCACATTTTTGTCAGTAATTTTCTGAACACATTTTTCGTAGTAATTTTTCTCATTCTTTCAAAATTCAGTTAAAAATTACTATTGCGTATATAAAAGGTTTAGAAAAATATATTTATTGAGAATAATGTATTTCATTCATATACGTACAATTCGTGTACATAGTTCCAAAAATAATTTACCTGTACAATATTCTCAAAATCGTCTGACAAAATAAAATCAAAAAGTCCTTTCACGATTAATCGAAGATTTTCGGGGTTTCATTCGTTTCCTGAAGGAAGCCTGAATGGTACATTTAATTAATTTGTCTTCCGGATGAATTCTGGTCTGAAATTTCTAGTGCATCGGGGGCAGAGGCATGCGAGCGGATTTTTTCCGCGCAACAGGAAGCCGAGAACGGGATGAAGCCAGCAGCACCGACACGATTTATCGTCCATTCGGCGGATCGTTTCGGGTCGGCGCACTCGTCATAAAACCGACAAACACCGGCGCGCGGCGCGGTGCGGCGGCCAGAAAAAGATGTGTCTTCGAAGTTGCCGAACGAACGATAGAGGTTTGATTCGCCATCACGGAGGGTAGCAGGCGACGACGCGCCCGGGCAAACCCGTGGAAGACGTATTGCACGTGAGTAGAGGACGACAGCCAGAATGTTGGTTGAGTGCCGTATGATGCGAGGATGATGTTACACACCGGTCTGGACGACGAGCTGGCGATTTATCGAGTTAACTTGCGATCCTCGCCCTTATCGGTTGTCCAGTCGCTGTCGGATTCCGTCCGTTGTTTTTCTTTTTTTCGCCACGCTATGGACCGAAATTTGTAGCCATTAGCGCGTACACTTACAAACGAACGAATCATACAAATTAGAAGCAATTGTCCCAATGTAACAGTAATTTCATTCATAATTCAGTAAATTATGAATATAGCGCAACGATTTCTTTCAAAATTATCTCTGATTTAATCTAATATTCGCGATAGATTCTATGAATCGTGAGCTTTCTGCTGACAAGGAATTAATTTGTTTTATGAGATTCGCTAGGACTCTGCGCTTTTGATGAGGATACTCATCTCGGGTGGGACTCTTGACCTAATTAGATCTTTTATTGCTGGTGGTAATTCTCTTTGACGGATTCAGTGGAAGCTGTAAAGACGATGCTAAAAGCTGGAGTTGGTCGTAGCGATTAGTCCTTTAACACTCTTGTAGATACTAACGCAATTTGATAGGAAGAAATTGTTTTTGTATGTAGACAAGACTCGATGCTCTGACGATGACTTGATAGCTTTTCAAACTGAAAGATTAATAATGAACACGTTTCTCAATCGATTTTTTAGACTTCATTCCTAAACTAGTACATTTACAAGATAAGACAAAGACCTCTCACGAAATCATGAAAAACCCAAGCGATCCCAAAACGATCGGCCATCGCCCAGAACCGAACAGCCTGGGGCGCGATCGCACGATTTTAATCCAGCCCAAAATTCGTGGCCGGCACCGTGGGGGATGGTTCTCGATTTTCATCGTCGTCGGCCGGTGTTTTTGCCGGCGGTGGCAGCCGGCTACGTGACTGTTTCCATTCCGTTCGGTTCTCTATTTTTCCCGACTACCAGCTCGAACAAAGACAACAGAGCAGAGCACAGCAGAGCAGAGCGGATCAGAGCAGAGCAGAGCAGAACAGAGGCAGTAGCAGTAACAGAGCAGCAGTGGCAAACCAGAGGGGTAGGTAGGTAGGTATACCCAGTTTCGCCACCCCCCATCACTCTCTCCGGTAGACACGTTTTCTCTCCATTCTTCGTTTTCCCTCCGCGGTGGTGTGTCAGGCCTGTGGCTCCTCTGCTCTTCAGGAGAGTCGGAGAGACGATCAATACGTCGCTCCAGAACGTAGAGAAGGAACGGAAGCTACGTCATTGGGAGAGTTTGCCGCGAGAGGTGGATGGGGGGAGGGGTTGGAGGCGAGGGGGTTTGCAGGATCACGACGAGGACTCTTGGAGAAGGGGTTGGCCGAGGGAAAACGGAGGTTTTCCAGGCGATTCCTCGAGGAGAGGAGAGAGAGCAGAGGAGAACGTAGCAGAGCTGAGCAGAGTGGAGCAGAGCTCCAGGCAGATATGCCCAGCTATGAGCGCGAAAAGATGATGAGACGAAGGGTGGCCCCTGGCTTTTACCCTCTCCTCTTCTCTTTCCCGCATTGTCTCTTTTTCTCTCCTTTTGGCCGTCTCTCTCTTTCGCCCGTGATCCAGTTGACAGGGATTCCGGGCCGAGGCCACACGATCCTGGCCGAATAGAAACGATGCCAGGGCTGTAGCCACCGACAATCGTGTCCCAGCTGGACTTCCGCAGAATTCTACTCGAACTACCTCTCTTTCTTCGAGAATTTCTGACCTTATTGCTTGTATTTTTCTTTGTTTGTTGGAAATTGTGTTGGGGAGATCTTTGATTCTGGGATGGGTTTGATTGACTGTTAATGGGGTCTATAGAGCATTGACAGTGGCCATTTAGTATTAATTTTTACTTGTAATATTGCTAACTAATTTGCTTTTTGCTTAAAACGTTTGGTTAAAAATCTGTGAGGATCTTCATTTTCAAGATTCTTATTTACTGTTTTGTATTTCCTGTGCTCATCTTTCTCACGGATGCCCGAAATCCTCGATCTACTAATTACAAATAGAACAGTCGTCACCTTTTCGATTAGTCGGTATTTTGTGAATGTCTAAATACTATGTAGTTGTTTTTCCTATAAACGAACGTGGTTGAGTAATGTTTGGGTTAAGAGGACTTTCCATTCTCGGTAGAAAGTTGGCGCCTCCACAGGGATGAGCATGGACACCGGCGATAGGTGTTTAGCAATCGCATTAACACTACTTTCTGCTTAGACATGCAAGCGACAAGCCGTCGAGGCTCGCTTCTTGAACACATGCCCACATGAATCCAGTTCTCCCTCGTGTGGCACGAGGGCGTAAATAATGCATGAATACGCGCGCGAGAATTTCATAAGAAGAATTCCAGATACCTAATCACTACCTCCCCATCACGTTACATAATACATAAGGCAACAGCGGCACAGGCAGTTCTTAATTACGCGTCAGTATTCCGAGTTGAAAACGAAGAAACAATGAATGCTAAGATGCATTCGTTAATAAGCAACGAACTCGAGTGCAAACACTCGAGTGTGGCTTGTGTGTGCGTGTGCGCGCGCGTGTATAAACCGACAATAATAACGAACCTACGTCCGACATTTTTGCATGGACATTTTAATCTGGTAAATTGGGGCGGAAGATGGTAATCGAAACGTACAAGTACAGGGTCTAGGGGATTCGTTTCCGGTTAGATATATGCATTATGATATTCATATTAATTATATAGGTACTCTTTCTTATTTGTTTGTTGCGAATTTTTCTCAGAACTTTGAACTCCTGTTGAATTAAACCGAGTTAAATTCGAGATGGAGATTTTCAACAAATTAGACATGGCTGTAATTGTTTTCTCGTCTCTATTTAATTAAATTTAATGCATAGAAGTTGATGAGTCTCTACAAACCGCGTAGATAAATATTTACATCCACGCATTCTTCTAGTTCTTGAAGCCTGTTCTTCTTCAAGCTAAAAGATGAGGAGCCTCCATTTAAAGTCTCTAGGAAACATATAGACAAACAGTCAAATCTACACACTGATCCATCAGCTACTTTCTAGCCACCTCTCTTCGTGAAGGTAGCAAATTTTCAGACATCTCTCTCGTGCAAGCTATAAAACAAAGAGAGTATCTATTACGGGAGTTGAAGGTCCCAGCAGATCGCAAAGCCGAAATTTCCAGGCGCTCTATCCGCTAATCCGGGCTCGTGGCATTAGGACGCGTGCGTCGCCAGGCCGTGGAATAATGTGTTATCAATACTCATTTCGAAGGGGGATGCTGGCGGATTCCTCGTGTTCCTGGGGCGACCGTTCGAGTTGATACAGCCCTGTGCGGTGGCATCCCCTGTCCCTCGTTGGTGGGGTTTTGCGGGGCGGGCGGGGGTGTGCGCGCGGTCCAATCATCGCAGAATCCGGGGGATGCCCCTGGGTTCGGCCGGGCAGCCGTGGGAGAGACGCCCCGCGACTCGAGGATTCGCGCTTGTCGCCGAATATGCCTTCTCCGGCTCGCTCATGGCCAAAAAGGACAGTCGGCCCGCGCGTTCCGTTTCGTTTCGTTTCGTTTCGCAAGGGCGTTGGCCCGACGAGTTTTCCGCGGAATTTCTCTCGCGGCCCGGGCTTCCCGCGAATTTTCCTCATCCCGTCGAACAACGCCACGAGTGCCGCTGACAAGTGGAAACCGAGAGACCAGTGAGAGGAGACAGCCTCTAGCACGCGCATGTACATATAGACGCACATCAGCCACGCGGTGGCACACGACCGACATCGTCGCACTATGGATCCGTGAGTTGACGCATGATTTTTCTTACCTTCCACCGAGGCCTCATAAGTGTGCATGAGTCTCTGGAGCAAGGTGGACGATCCTCGTTCGGGTTTTGCATGCGATCAGATTTTTTGGGGGTCCTGTAGTGCACGTGCGAATGAGTCTCTGGCTGTATCACTTTCTTTTGTGGATGAATGATGTGAGCAATGTGGAAGTTGGCGTCTAAGATTGTCGACTCTAGATGGGACCTAGTTTATAGGCTACAAAGTTTGAAAGAAGCTTCATTTTGAGATTGACTTATAACAGCCTCATTCGTCTCAGACGCCAATTACCATTCACCTACGATCTTAATGTTCACGAGCTAGCTACTATAAGCAACATTGAAGTGGACGTCTGTAGAGAAAAACATACATAGACCCAATCCAGGTTCTATGTCTGAAAGCAGTACCCAATTGAAGACTTTTTCGAACAAGGTAGCCAAAATTGTCCAATAGAAATCTCATTACTTCAGACGCCAACTATCCTTCTCCTATCCTCACAGTCTCCATTAGGTAACTCCTCTAAGCATGGAAGTAGGCGTCTGACGACAAAGAGAAAATTCTACTGGCTCCCTCTAACCTATTCCTCCAAAACGTAAAGTTAGCATCAATTTGAGTCACGGACCAAAGTTGAGCCACTAGAAGCATTCCGTTCAGTCGCCGACTACCATCTTTCCAAATACGGCTTGTGCTCAGCATCTCCCATTTTGATCTGCCAAAAAGCTTCAGCAAAGGGCCGCGTGTGTAGACTCGAATCTGACCTTGACTGGTCAGTCGCTTTTGCGTGTAGAATCGCGTAGCTCGCAGCCTCGTCCCGTTTCACTCGCCTAATCGTATTCTCCGCGTGTCAATACTACGACCTGGATTCCATGAGCGTAGCGGAAAGGTGTGTGCGCGCGCGCGCGCGCAAACGAGCGGACGAGCGCGCGTCACAGCCACCCATGGAATTTCGTGAAATCGAGTGGCTTCCGTTTCGTGTTCCGTGCGCTTTCTTGCTTCGAGCTCTGTCCAGCAGTGTTGCACGCGAGCTATTTGCCTCGCCTGTTGCTCGGGCGAGTAACAGACGATGGTCGATCGTTTGACCAACACTGGAAGTGACTACCACTTAGCGTCTCGTGTCGGGACCTATTCTGATCTGTCCTCGCGGTTTTCGGGGATTCTGGATGGAATCGTTGTTTCTGCCATCTTGTGCTTGCCGAAGAGTTTTCTCACCGGAGTTCGAACTTTGCGAACTTGGTTTTTGTTACTTGGCTGTTTGTTATTGTTATGTGCAAGTTATCTCTGTGATATATATTTTTTAATTCTTTTCTGTATCAGTTGCAAGTAATGGTTTTTTTTTGTTACTGAAGAGGAGACAAGTACCATTGGCCCTCTAATACTGCGTGCTGTACTGTACTGTGGTCTGTTTGTTTGCGCTAGATTATGATCATTAAAACAGTGTTTCATTCGGTTTCAGTATCGCACTGTAGAGCTCATCCGATCGGCCGCTAAAATCGCAGAAAACGTAACCGTGCGCAGGACACCGCATTAATTCACGACTTCCTTTAACCGTATTCCGGATGTGCATGCCAGGTCACGTCCGGTTTCGGCGGAGGTTTTCCGACGTCACGTACGGAACGACGTCCGTAACGAAATTTCTAATCCGTGCCAGCTCGGTATAGTCATGCTCATCGTTACTCTGACGCGACCATGATCACGGATTACTCGATCAGACGACTATTGTTCAATTCGGTCGCCGTATTGGTATTAACTTCGCTAAGCAACTAACAAGTAAATTATATTCTATACAATAAAATTTCTACAATTACAGTTAGTCTACAACCTAATGAGCTATTATTATTTTGTTATATAAAATTAAATATCTTGGGACATTTTTTTGTATATAATTTAGCACATTAATAGTTACAAGAATTATATGCTTTTCTTTTCTTGGCTACTTGAAGAAAGGTTCTTAGGTAAACGAAATAAAACAAATTACAGTTTAAACGTACCAAATACAATGCCTGATAAATTATTATTGTTTAATTACAAAAATCAAATATTCTTTCACAATTGTCCATAAAAGAGCAAGAACGAATTCGAAATTGATACGACGGTTATTTTCTTGGCTGCTTGAAGCGAAACCACTAAACAAACATAATTCTGTTGTACGCGAAGCCAAATTTTGCTTTACGACTATATATAAAATTTTTAATAATGTTGGATTTTATCCTCGAAGATCTAGTGTTGTTTTTATCTGCATGAATTTTCCACACGATCGTAAACTCTTTTCTCATGCACAAAATTAAATGTCTTTTTCCAACTTTGTACAAAGATTGAATAAAAATTGGAACAATTGGCGCCGCCCATGGCGGTCGAGAATAAAAACTGGGCTTCTCTGTGTTGCAGATATCGCTACCGAAGTGCGGGGCCTGCGTGATTGCATAAGATAGGCACATTCGTGATCTACCCTGTAGATCCGGGCTTTTGTAGAATTGTAAATATCAGAAGCTCGTCTCTACAGGTATCTTACGGATGACATGCCACGCGACTCTAGATTGCAATGCATGGCGGTCGGGCGCGTACATTTATAAATCACCCTGTCGCCCCGAGCTTTTTAAACAATCCCACTGGGAGCCGTTGTTTAGCTTAGCGGCCGAGAGAACGTCGACTGTTGTCTACCTGCAAAAGCAATAAATAGCAAGGAAGAACGGGGCCGTTCTCCGCTTTACTCGACGTTAGAATTTATATTATATGTATATGTATATGGTGTAGTTGTAATAGGTCCACGTGTGAAATGTACCCAAAACCTAGAAAATAGTTTGCGTTGTCCTTTTTTTTTTTTAGGAGCTTCACAATTTCCCTAGAGCGTATCCACTGTTTATTCCTCTTTCATCAGTTGTATTCTAGGACCTGAAATAAAAGATTGAATAAATATTTTACTACAACACTTGAGTAAGCTGATTGGCGCTTTGGACAGTGGTTCGGCGTTTTGTTGTACATCTGTAGTGCAAATGTAAGGAATTATGTGTAATGTGGTATTTTGAAATATAAACAAACATCTGAAGTATTTTGTTAGATCTAATTAAATTATTTCATCTCCTAAACCCTTCTAATTAAACCCATCTTTTAAATTCTAAATGTAAAAGAAAAATTAGTATATTGATGGATAAATTGATAATGTGATAAATAGACTCGGTAAGAGTTGTTTCAATTTGATATTGATTAGTGATTAGAATTCTGGGTTAGGTAAACTATACTGTATGAATTATTTAGTGTCACAAAAACAGTGTTTTGAATTGAAATTTTAAATTGATACCCTAACGGAGCTTCGCTCAAACTCCCAGTGAGTTTCCTCGATCGATGCAGAAGAAATCTGTACATCTAGGGGAATAGTGCAGATTTCGATGTTACCAACTGAGTTATCAGCAAAAAGCCGTTTCCTTTCAACAATAAAGCAAATTGTGTTACAATAATTTAAGGAAACATCGATTTACACAAATCTGTAACGCGTAGCTTCATATAATCCATAGAATTGAATGATTTTAAAGATCTCTGAGGGTAATGTATTTAGTTCAAAACCTGTGTCGTTAGATGGCAGCACGGTGAAACTTGAAACCTAGGCTCAACCCCTAATGCAGAAGGGTATCAACCTCTTACACTCAGCTAGAACCGTTCTACCTCTGTCAAGAGGCCACTCGTGCATTTTACAAATATATATTCTAACAAATAACTGAACAATGCTCCAATATAGGTCAACAATTTCCTAAATCCACATTTCAACCCTCTAAGTCCTGATTCTTGTCTGAATCCTTCTAAAGCTCGATGAATTCACCAGGGCAAAATAATTTCGCTGATTTACTGCAGGTTGCACGTTGTTATCAAGATTTTTCTCATCGAACAGATTACATTTTTTAATGTCCCCTTATATTAATTTTCTATCTTTTGTTAATGGCCTTTCTGGCCAGCAAGTCACAAGATGGCAAAAGCGTTCACGGTCGAGGCGCAAAGAAATACAAAACACGTTCACGAAAAGGCGAACGATAAGCGGATCCGAGTGCATGGAGGCCGGAGCGTTTGATGGTGCGATAGCATGGTGGTACCCGGGGCGACGAGGTATTATATTATTGATCGTCCCTCGAGCTCTGTCCCCATCAGCTGTCGTGATCCCTGGCGTTCTCCTGGTACTACCGGGTTGCACGTTAACCTTTGTACTGGCTGCGGAAAGAAAAAACGTTTACAAGCTGGATGCATATCTACCGTGCCCCTACGAGAACGCCTTTTTCTTTCTTCGACGAGCCGGATAACACTCGACCTCGCTACCCTGTTTCCCCCAGCGTGCAACAATTTTCTACGACCTCTGTTCGGTGGTATTAAAATAGCTGCTGCGTCAAAAACATTTCTAAAAAATTAAATGTATAATTTTTAGCTGTGGGAGTTCTCACGTAATATTTCTGCAGAGCTTCAACCCTTAAATAGACTGTTAATAATTATTTCCCGAGCGTATATTTAAACTGTCTTCAGTGTTTTTCACCTGCCGGTCGGAAATATATGTTAATTCAATTATTTATGAAGTGTACCTATTGAAAGAGTGAAAAATGAAATGCATAGAGTGCAGTAAAACTAATTAATAATTGTATAGCTATTGCGAAGACAGTGTCCACCGTCTTCCCAACATCGTTGAACACTACCAAACTTGTACTTCCGGACAAGCAGGTGACCTATTCAATTCCAGATTGAAAATTCCCGCCGGGGTCATCGCACGGCAGAAACACGGAAGCCGTGGTAAGGACGCGCGGCATTAATCGCGCGATAATGACCGACAGATGAAGAAATATCGTTCTCCAATGACGCGCCAGTGGGTTAAGGCGAATCCCCGCCATTATGACGTGTCAGCATCCGGGGGTAATCCACGATAACCATTTATTTCAGATCCACGGACCGGAGCGAAAGGGGTGGCAGGGCGAGGCGGAGAAAGAGAAGAGCCGCACAAATCTTCCTTCCCGTGGACAACTTGAAGAGTCTCTTCAACCGACCCCTCTTGCACCCTTCTCCACCCACCCCCCGGGAGTTTGCTCGTCTTCTTCCGCTTGGTCTGCCAGCCTCGCGAATGTAATATCCTGCCGGGCTCTTCTCGTTCGCTTCAGCATCTCCCTCCCGCTTCAGGATCTCTTTCTCCCTCTTTAGGATCTCCTCTCTTTCTGTTTTCCGGATAGCTCGAGCCTTCTAACACCGAATCTCTGGTTCTCTCCTTCGCACGATTCTGGGTTCCTCGAGTTCCGTCCGTGTCCTACCCCCTCGAGCCGTCCGAGCCCGCGGGCTCTTCAGGGTGTCACTAATACCGCGAGGATTAATGTTACGTGGCGGGGCTTACGGGCCCACTATTAATTTCATCGGGAGAACAATATCTTACGTGCTGGCGGCGGAGTATCGGGCACGCTGTTCTTCAACTACCTCTCTCTCTTTCACTTTCTCAGGATCTATCTGTCGTCTCGCTCTCGCTCTCTCTGTCCCGTTCTCTCGAAGTTTGTCGTTGTGTACCAGGCACACCCCCTGACGATCTAATGCGCGGTTAGCCGGAAAAGAGATCTTATCTTCGTCCTCGGTAGCACCGAAACGTGGCTGATTGCGCGCCACAGGAAACGCGACCTTTTACGTGCAATGCTTTCAACAATTTTTGATCGTCGAATGGGCTTGCTTCCCCTAAACTTTCCCGAAACATCTTAGACGAACATGAACAGGTAAACAGTGAGCTTGAAAAAGTACATAAAACCACGACAACCCTTAAAAATGTACTCTGTATAAAAGATGATAAAGAACTTTGCAACCGCACCAGTGATTTACTATACTCGAGAACACGAGAAATAGTATTTCAACCAGCTGAACAACCACGAACACTGGAAAGGGTACACAGACCATTAGAAACGCACGGTCGACAAACAATTACCGATCACAATGCAGCGATCAGCTGGTCAGTCAGAATAACTGATAGATCGCATAAGCAAGGTACGCAATCAGCATGGCAGTCGCGCACGCAACTTCGACAGGCCGTATCAGGCCGGGTTCGAGGATCAGGATCGAGGATCAGGATCAGGCGCGCGTCCAAATCGCTGTCTAGGCGGGGAACTGACAGGCCGGATCATATTTCTTTCGTTCTGATGTTTCGAGAGCATCATAGTTCGCGGTAAGTGTAATACAAAGGTTATTACAGCGCACGATAACATCCGAGCATAGTCGACGGGTTTGACTGACGAGCTCTCAGACGTCGCTGCAGGAGCACGCCATTTGCGGGGCCCGGCTTGATATTTATCTGCAAGTAATTAGGAGTCGGGGCTGGAATCACGCATACCGTTTTCGCCGTTCTTCCAGGATAACTTTCGCCCCGTAACGCTGCCAATAATAATTATACACTTCCCCTCCCCTATTGTCGTTCTGGTAGCGTGCTGCTAACGTCGGAGCAGGCCTCTCTCTCTCTCTCTCTCTCTCTCTCCCTCATTCTATCTCTCTCTCTCTCTTTCTGTGACTGTGTGTGTTTTTCTCCTTGCTCTTTTTCCCCGAAGAACCTCGGCAAACATTGTTTCCGCGGCACTTACCGTTTATAGAGCCCAGCTTATCTGATTCTTCGGAAAAAGCTCAGTGATTCGTCACTCGGGACGTTTGAATCGCTTTTAGATCGTGCTCGAGAAGGAATTAGGGGGCTCGAGAAGTATCGTGCTCGTTCCAGTCCGCTCGGAATTGATTTCGAGACCCATTTCGCCCGGTGAATGCCTCGTGTGTTCAAGAAATCGCGTTGACTTCGCCGGATCAATCTAAAAACGTTTTAGTGCGAAAATTAATACACCGAACTTTATTATCTTTACTTTACGTGTGGACTCGCGCAGAGCAGCAGACCGTAAATAATGCACGAGGCATAATTTCGAAGAAACGGTAGCCGTCTCGGTGATTTCCTTTTCCGAAGAGAAAGTGCCACTGCAAATTTCCCGGTGGACATTTTCACTACGGCACACGTCGAAAAGGGTTCGTCGGGGAGCCTTTCAACGATCTCCTCGGTTCTGACCGCATCAAAACAACGTAGGCCAACGCATTGTTTCGCCGTTAACCCTTTAGCCCGGGCCCCGCCGAGAGGATGATCATAAATAAGTCACCCGGCGCGACGTCTCGCGACTCCTGCCACACCGGAGGATTTATTCGCACGTGCAGGTACTTTGCAAATTGCCGTGACGGGACTAGAAAGTTAATGGAAGAACTCCTGTCGCACTCTATTAACGGGAAAGCTACCCGGTAGCGTTTGCAACGGCGATTTCCTACTTTCCTGTGGACCTGGCCAGATCGTGTGTTCCTAAAGAAATCGTTTCTTCGTTCCATCGTTGCCACGTAAATGATATATAATATACAATATCAATTTTATTCTTCTGCTTCTAAGAAATTATGTTACAACAAAGAAATTCCAATCACTGTATCGGTAAGCCTTCCTTCACACGGGTAGTTTCTGCTTCGAAGATTTATTTCACAGTTGCCCTTGCTTTACTATCGCACGTCATCTCATTGCCTAATTAGTAATTCACACCTCGTTCGTACAACAGTTTCTGCCTTATCATAAAATGAATCATACTTTAAGGGGCTAGATATGCACACAAATGCGTTCACCTAGGTGCACGTTCTCTAACGATGCTTCTAGTAACAAAAAGGGAAAAGATCATGCTAAAACGATACTCTGAACGCATACAAGCTGTTTCCAGCTTCAGGCAAGCTCCCAAAAGTATTCACCATCGAAGCCAGAGCTTGACGATCCCCAAAAAGACAATTAAAACAAAACTCGAGTCTTCTCTCTGAGGTTGAACTCAAGTTCCGTCAAGATTGGTACTCGCCGGATTCCGTCGAGTTGCGAAAGTCTGAAAACCCGGACCTAGGTCAGTTGCGTGCCGGTAGGGATCATCGATCACCTTGCGAAGACAAAAGAGCCCCCGATAAAGAAACGGATACCTCTTCGATCAGCGGCGTATCATCAGCAACAGAGAGCGGGTCCGGGGCTCTCTAGGCAAGGAGACGATAACGGTATACATGTTAGACGGTTGCGTTGGTCGAAAGAGAAAGAGAGAAAGAGAAGGAGAGAGAGAGAGAGAGAGAGAGAGAGAGAGAGAGAGAGAGAGAGAGAGAGAGCAAGAGAGAGCGAGAGAGAGGGAGATGGCGAGCCGCGCGGAGGCAGCAGGCGGCGGTGGCTGCCCTCGTCTTCATGATCAGAAGAGCGGCAGCATCCTGGTCCTCCCTTTAGTAGTCTCATACCACTGGAAAGAGCGTATACCCTTACCCATGGTACCCCTGGCGGCGCGGTGCTAGCCGTGACACGAGAATGTGATTAATGATCGCGACGGAGAGCCCGTGCACCGTACACCCGTTCTCTCCTCTCTCTCTCTTCTCTCTTTCCCGCCCCACCTCTTCATGGTCCCGCCATCCCTCTCTACCGATCACCGTGACCAAGGTTCTCGCTCCTCTTCCAGTACGAAGTCGATTCCCTTCTTCCCTGGACGTCCGCGTTTTCTCTTCCCTCGTACGTAGGCTCTCTCTTTCAGCAACCCCTGCTGCTGCCGCTGACGTTCTCGCTGCCGCTGAAATTGCTCTTCTTCGTCTTTTGCTAGATTCATCTCTCTCTCTCTCTCTGGTCTTCGTTCCAGCCCGCAATCTGACTGTCTGCCAGCTTTCTTCTTTCGCTGCACGATCCTCTTTCTTCTACGCGGTTCCACTCCGATCATCTCTTGCTCCTATTTTCTACGCTGCCAGAGCAGCCAGCTGGTTTTCCCTCGATGCTCGTTCTCTCCTTTCGCGTTTACCTTCCTCTTCTAGGCTCCGAGAACAGGGTCAGATATCAGCCCCCTCCCCTCTCCCCGAGGAAGGGGTTGATGTTTATGCGAGCACCGTGGGTACTGAATAATTCTTTCGGTGCCGGAGCCCGGAGGTTTAATGGACACTGAGTGGCTACTGCAAGTTTCAGAGATCGGCGTGACGAGGTTTTTTGCGAGGGTGAGGTTGGAGACAGCGTGTTTGAGTGGTTTGAGGATCTGATAGCTTCGCGAAGCTCTGGGGAAAGGTGTCGGTTGGAGAAAAATAGGAGTGGGGGTGTTGGTTTGGATTGGTTTGTTTGATACAATGTTTAGGAATTCGAAGATTTGGTAGTCCGCGAGTTGAAGTGGATAGTAGATGGTATGCAGTTTGAAAGTGTAGAAAAATACATACATTAACACAACGACGCTATCTCTTGAATATAGGCGATACTGTATGACGACCGATGTGTATACAATTCCTAACGCAATAATATGTAACTGTGACCTCGAGCAGGCAGACGCTCTTGAGCCATTACAGTAGACAAACGTGTATTCGATTCGCAAATAATAAAGGTGCTGGTTAACAGATTAAAAGTATGTAGAGTTACTTTTACAACAGAAGGTCCCTCATAAAGTGTTATAATTAATACTTAACCCGGCTTCAAATACAATTCCAAAGCAGTCGAGCATCAAAAACCCTTAATAATTTAACCCTTGATAAGAATCACCTCGTTTTTCGAGTTCAATTGTGATCCTACATTGTCCCCGCTAATCCCCGTTGATTCCGTCGGCAACGGCGATCATCCTCGCGATCATCACGCCGCAGGAACTGACGGATCCGCAAGCCCGCAGAAACAGCCGAAGCTTTTAATCCCGGGTGTGTCAAAGAAAACGCGGAAATAGAGTTCGGGTTGGGAGGATGGCCGCTGTCAGCGTCGCGGCGTCGCCAGGGACGCGTCGCCATCCCCATATCCCATCAGCTCCCGGTTCGCCGACGTCCACCCCCGACATCCCTCCCAACATCCACTCCTCCTTCACAAAAGGGGTTGATGGTGGCTACGGATCATCCACGAACGCCGAACGCCGACAATACGCCGGAAATTTCACCCCCGAAACGCTCGCACCCCCGCTGATTTCCGCGGGGAGCACTCTCTCCTATTTTCTACCCCCTCACACCCCCGGACTGCTCTTTTGGGTCCACCTTCGGCCGACGATGGCCGAAACTGTCGAAGGGTGCGTTTGTTCGATGCTGGTGAATTATTTTCGCGAGTTTGTTCACTGCGAATGTGTCCGTCGTGGGTTTAGGGGATATTGAAAGGGGTGGTTGGAGTTCGAGTATATATTTTGCAATTTTTAGGGAACCAGTGTAATGGAAGAAATTGTTTTAGTTGGAGGTTTTTCTTTTTGATGGAACTTTGTGTTTGAAATTAGATAATTTGAAAATTCTTTTAGCTTGGGGGTGAGTTTAATTGAATTGAATTGTGTAAGGTTGGTGGAAGTTTGCATATTTTTGTTTGGTCGATAGTAGGACTGTTAACATCTTTCCAGAAAATAGTTGGCAATGATAGAATTTCTTGTTCCACTGTTAAACGAACCTGTCCAAGGCAGAGCCGGGCCGGGAAATTAAGAAGTCACGAGGGGTCGAGGAAGAAATCAGTCAGTGCCCGTTCCAAGCACGATGACTTTGATTCTATCGGGCCCGCTTCCCGCCTATCTAAATCACTTATCGATATCTTCGTGATCGCAGTTTCCTTCAATATCCGAATGCCGTCGATCTTAATAATCGTAAGACGTTTCGGCCTCGTATTCGCGGAGGAGGATTCTTATTATTCCTGTTTCCCTGAAGACTGTGTTCGAGATTTTTACATTTGAAAAACGCCGGGGGTGGGGAAAATAACCTACCGTTTAGAATAATGAATCGGAATTAATGCATTATTCAAGCCGGACGGCCGGTAGCCATTTGGCCCGCGAACGTTTAGGGGCGCATGGCCGCCAAGTATGGCCGCTGAAACTAAATCTGGAAACTCTCTCCTTCGATTCCATTCAAATATTAATTTATTTTGCATTTTCATGTAAATAATATTACCTATTTTAAATCTAAGTTGTTTGTTACTAATATTTAGTCATATTAGATTGCATGTAGGTACACAGAAACAGTTCTAATTATGGTAGTTGTGAAAGAAAACGCGAGGCAAGTGATTAATAGACTTCAGGTGGCTAAAAAATGTAATAAAGTATTAATACAAATATAATATGATAAAGTACTCCTCTAGCCTATACTTTCTGAATTAGGAAGAAAACTGCAGGATTTCTCTTCGTCCTGTGTTCTTCGCCTTTTTGTTAACACGTTTATACGTCGTTCGTGTAATTTTTAAGTACAACAGAGCTCTATTAAACATAGTAATCCGTGCCAGGAGCGAAAAGTTCGTGACAGCATAATCATTGACTGCAAACTGCTTGCAAATGGCGGACGCAGAGCGAGCGCATACTCTCCTCGCAGTATTATTCGCACTTTGCGAAGCCATTAATAGTAACCCAACATTACGAAATGAATATTGTGTAATGACAGAGTGTAATACATATGCTAAATGCACATACCATAAAAATCGTAATAAAGATACGTTTGGAAACCAGAAAATTGGAGTTGAGTTTCCAAATAGACGACACCGCACCGGCTCGATTAAGTAGCAGAATTAAATTTCAGGCCGAAGAAAAGCAGCAAATTGATAGCAGGTCGAATCGTATGTTCACGGTAAGTAGTTGATAATTACGGTTTAGTTGTCTGATTGACGAGATCATTATTGTTAGAAACAGTCTCTCGGGGGAATGATATCGGTGATCCGTTTTGCGTGGAAGGAAATCTTAATGCTGGAGACGAGATTGAGAGTAATGAGCATAGAATGATTGCTAGAAGTCAATAATTACAGTTTAGTGAACATGTTGCATGGATTATTATGGCTGGTGAAGCAGCCTGGCGAAGCGAGGACATTAATGAGCAATTACAGTCGGGGGAATTTAGAAAATTGAAAGTGCTGTCTTACTCGCCAGCGAAATGACTTATTGCCGGCAGCGAGCTGAAATTTACTGAAACGCGATAGGGTATACTTCGTGATCATTTTTAACTGTTGCTGCGAGCTATTTATTTCGCGGTTGTTTTACTTTTCGTCTGATTCCTGAATCGATTGTACGTCTATCAAATAGTATCTGATCCTGAACGCTCATATCCTTGCGCATTGTTTGGGAAATTGGCACATTTATATTTTTCAGAATTATTAATTATTGCAGCTAATGCTCAATTCTGAAAAAAATATTGTATTTCAGTTGAAAAAATTACGATTAGCAGTAAAAGCCTGCTTTTGAATCAATTTAATCTGAATAGTGTATTGTATTATTGGGAATCCTTTGATTCTTATTCTTGAAAAGTTCTTATATTAAATGGAAAAATTATTTTATTCGTTATTCTTATAAATGACGAAGTTATGTCACGTAATTCTTGAAGAATTCTCATAAAGAAAGACAATTACCAATTCTTGAAGAATTCTCATAGAGAATGAAAATTGCTTAATTCTTGAAGAATTCTCATAGATAAAGAAAACTGCTTAATTCTTGAAGAATTTGTACGAATGAAGAAATGATGTCCATTCTTTGGGAATTTTTCTGAATGAGGTGATCGTGTTATTAGAAATAGATAAGGGATACAAAAGATAGGAAATCTTCACAGACTTTTCGTCGCCTAAACCTAAACTCTACACGCGTCCATGTTGGTAACACTTGCAACGGCGACCGTGATGGCCGGCGAACTCGGTTACGTCCGGGGGATGAAATACTTGATGATATTAAACATGAATAATGTAACGGCTCGGGGGCGAGGAACAGCGGCTGCCATAAAGCCTTCTAGTAGAATACAACATACGCAAAATCACAGCGTAACATCTGTCGAGTCTGTAAGACCTACGAGAGATCAGGTTCGCAAAAACTGAGTCTTTTCAACTCCAAAAAAATTGCACTATCTTTAATCAATTATTCTAAGACCAATCAATTAGTCTAATTCTGTTTATAAAAGCTAGAAAACTTGTCTGAAAAATATATATTTATGGAACCTAGAAAAGTCTAACTTGCAAAAGCGCAAAATACATAATCTTATGAAAGTTGGAAGAGTCGTACAGAGAAAATATTGCAATTATCCATGAATTCTTCTAGAAAGTCACATTTTGTCCTGTCGATGGAAAATAAATTGTTGACGCGAGGCTACTTAATATTATCGAGGTTGGTAGGTCGACAAGAATGCGAAACTTCTCCTCCAGCAATCGGAACGAGGCTTATCGACGGAAATAACGACAGCGGAGTAAATTGGTCGAAACAAGAGGGCCCGGGAACCGGGAAAAAATCAGTGCCGGATGACTCGTCGGTTTCTGAACGAACCGGAATGACTAAGTGTGAATTCAATTAAGGGTTTGTTTTAAGCATCTATCAAACCTTGTTTACAGGCGAATCATTATTTACGTAACAAGATGAGATTGACAATTCCGTCTTGGTTAATTAATGACTCCGTGTCGGGTCATCGTAATTCGCGTGTTACCTTCGCCGAAATTAGCTTAATCTAATTAGATCTGCTAATCTATTCTATTCGCTCCTTCGCTCAATTAACTTTTTCTGCCTCCGAGAACAAATTTATCCTCGGAATAAATTTACACTGGTCGAAAGAAACAACGGTTATTACTTATCTTCTGCGTAGTTCAATATACTTATAAATGTGCATATCATTTAAAAAATAATAGTAATTTGCTGAATTGTTCATCATTTTTTAAACGAAAAATAATTGCTATACATATAGATAAAATTTAAGAAAATTATTGTTACATGAAATAAGTGTAGATTCCCTTCAGAAAAGGATCTAAAAATTGTTTTATGGGCTCTGAAACATATGTTTCTATAGTTTCTCAGTAAATGCATAATTATTTTTCTTTCTTTTCCCACAAACCATGGGAACTGTATAGCGGATTCGAAGCACTTAATTGATGATGTCCAGGCTGTATTTTGGAAATTACATGAAGTGGATCCTTTTCCTGCGTTTTTCGTATATTTTCTAGTAAAAGGACGGCATTCTCTTTGTGCGGCGGCCATGAAAGCCGAGACAGAGGCCGCGGAAAGCAGCGGGGTGTTAATAATGGTCCTGGAATTTGGTCCCGGTGCCGTGGACCAATGTCAAAGGACCTTTCCTCGTCCAATCCCGTGGCGGTGTGCGTGCGGGCAGGATGTTGTTGTAGGCTGGACCAAATAGGTTCCAGAGGCGGACCCTTCTTTTAATTGTATCGAAGGGTCGATCCACACCGGAGCCCTCCGGTCAAAGACTCGTGAGAAACGGAATGCTCGCACACGAACTCCAATTCATCTGCCTCGGCTTTCCGTGAAAACGGATATCATTAATTTAGCCGTCGCCTACGAAAAACCGGGACAAATTGCTGAAACAGTGAGAGGTTCTTTAATATCATACACTCGGGACCGACCCGACACTCAATGGAAAATACTAATGCCTTTTGTGACTCTCGAAATGTCCAATTTCATGTCCTTAATCTACAAATCTTAATCTTCTTTAGTCTTCGAAATAACCAAATATAAAAATTGCTGCTCCAAAAAAATTACAATTCATTTAATATATTCAATGCATTTGACACATTCGTCTAAAAATTGAATTCTTTCGAAAACTTCTCTTAACGTAAGATCTAAGACGACAGCGTAGAAAAAATATATTTTCACCGAACATTCTGATATTTTACAACATTTTGCGACCACAAAAGATCAACATCGATGACGACGTTATCCTACAAAGATCCCAGGAACGTTCCTTCGATGTGTATCAGCTTGATTGAGACATATCATACAAACTTGCCGCCAAACTGTGAAGAATCGTAGCTCGTGTCCACGTATCAGAGCTTTGTGCTCGACAAGGGCTGTCACAATGGGACAAGAGCAGCGTGATGGACGAAAAAAGAAAAGAAAGGGGAGCAGCTGTGAAGAGAAACCTTGAAATGGCGATTCTATGCGCGTCACAAGTCGCTCGGCTATGATCCTTCCTGCTCGGCTGTGTCTTGCTCCTCGATTTTGTCGTCATTCCCCGTGGATTATCTTTTTGTGCGCGTATTCTCAAAGAAACTGTCTAATTTTACCGTTTAGAGCGTCATGGTTCGTTAGGCGATAAAAGAATCGGAACGATCATCCTGGTCGGCGGTTAATTTCATCGTCGCTGGCAAAGTGAAACTCCTGTACCGGCTAGATTCGGTAAAAAGTGGCGTACATTGTGGTACATTAGGCTGAAAGAGGCTAGATCTTTTGTAGACAGAAATGAAAAATAAAGAGTGATTGTAAACCGTATTTGAACAATGTCAGATTTTCAAGAAATTGTTAATATTCAAACTGATGTAATCTCGTAATAAAAAATTGTACCTGGACTCATTTTAAAGATTGAAACTTCTACGTTCGCAAAACGCCATTAATTTTCTTCGAAGATTTTTTTGCATGACATTTCGGGTGGGAAAATGAAGATGTGTTTCTCCTCGAATTCAGTACATGTCCAAATGTCTGTAAAAAGGTTGCAAAATTTTTTTCGTCAATGAACCTATCGTAAATTTGAAGATTGAAGTCTTATGTTACAACGAGTGGTTGAAAATTTATGTACGATTTTTTTTAGCAGTTTCATAGACGAAAAACGAACAACAAGTTTGGTCATGTAAAGCCCTCCTGCTGTACCTCGTATTACTGTAAAGTTGACGGTCCATTTTTCATTAAAAGTGCAAAAAAATTAGAAGCAAAGTCAGCCGAGACACTGATGCTGAAAATGAGTTTGAATACTTTTCGGAGTCACTGTATGACGAGACAGGATTAATATTGATCCGTCTAGTATTTGGAACCGGGTCAACGGAATTAGGGGATTAATTACACGAAGGGCGTTGATGCTCAATTCGGTCAGTGCTGAAGGGGATGTTGTGGACCAAGGGTGTCTCGACACTGGTCAATCCTCAGCTTTCAAGTGAGCTGGTGATAAGGCGTGTCGTCAAACATTCCTGATAAAACAACGCTAAGCAAACTCGAATTTTCCGCAGAATACATAAATTATCTTTTAATCCTACTACTATCATATACTTCCCTTATCTATTTTTCTCACAAATGCAGAAAATCCGCTTACAACTTTCACGAAATTCCTTGTAAATCTAGCGATTGTTTGCAGGAAGTAAATGTTTGAAAACGTAGAAGAAGATCCGAGACAGGAGTAGAAGTGTTCCAGTTGGTCAGAATCGATCCCAGCCACCGAAAACGAGTTCCAAAGGAAGAATCCTTGGCCGCGCGTGGTGGAGGCTCATTGCTATTCCGCGGAGTAACTCATGCGGGGCATTATGGTAGTCGCAGTCGGGGCTCTACTAAATTGAAAACAAGATCCGTCACGTTTTCGGGCAAGCAAAAAGAATTTTAATGAATTATAAGGAGCAGGTATGAAGGAGGATTGACAGGCGATCCTGGTGAAATTAAAGGAGCTGCCCACTGAGGACGCTGCCCGCCATTATGCTGCTGCTCCCCGGTTTTTTGCGCGGCGAGAACACCACTGCATGGTTACTAATTTTTTAGAATAGATTGCTTCGCCTTTCTCGAATCGCAATTTTTGACTCTCGTTCCGGGGACAACTCGAATTTAATCTGTGGATTTGAAAACATCAAAGGAATTTCAGAATACTGCATTATCAGCAGTCAAGCTCATCGCATATCTCGTTAAAATTAATGGAAAAAAGAAGCTTTGTATTTAATCTCTTGCAATCGACGCAACAAATTTTTCATTTCCACGAAGATCCACAGTTTAATAATTATAATTGTGTACTGTAGGCTATTCAGAAGTCTTGGGTTTGAGTTATTATAAAATTTTAATGAAAAACCAGCGTCTGAATAATCGGTGAAGTAATAGCAAGAGATCAATTGCCGATGGTGCAATAGAAAAACCAAATGCATCATTCATGATTTTTATATGCCACGGTCATCTCATCGCATGATTTTCATACCTGTGTCCATGTGCATAGGTGTACACAGTTCGAGATGAAGATTAATTTAAAGATTTGTTATTGATGGTATAAGAATGGTGACATTCTTAATATTTATTCAAGTAGCATGTTAAGCCACTGGTTAGTTACGACACTGACAAGCGTGTTGCTTATTATCGAGAAGCTGATTGTCGATTGTCAGATTGAACATTATTTTATCTGTCTGCTTCTAGAATCTTAATTCTTTGCATCTTGTAAACAAATATTTCTCAAAAGACAGAAATCCTTTCAATACCTACATAATGTACGTAGATCCTAAATCTTTTCGAGAAAATTCTTGCAATATAATTAATCAATGAGAAACAATGAATAGGTGCAATTGGCAACAAGAGATTACAAAAATTTGAGGGTGTCGGTATATTATTTTCAAACTCTAGAACATTTTTAAGAAAAGTATGATATTTGTATTTCTTACAATAATTACGATTCTGGCCCACTGTGCGCCGTCGCGTTACTATAGTTCAGCGTTCGCAGCGGGAGAAAAAGGAATTTAATGAATTATAAAGACTGCATCCCGCACTAGCGAAAGGGGGGGGGGAGGGTCAGCGGAGTTAGGGGATTGGCAGTCGATCCGGCCGGAATTAAAACGGCTGGCCGTCTAGGGGTTCTGCGGTGCCGATCTGTCTTGGGGGTTTTCTTGCACCCAGGCCAGGGTTCGGCCGAAGGTTCGGCCGTAGGTTCGCCGAAGGTTCGCCGAACGTTCTGTGTAGAGCATGGTCCAGGAAAGAGTTCGAAAAGCCAGAAGAAAAAGGAGCTTCGAGACGCGGCGACGGTGGAAGGCGAACCTTCAACGAAGAAGAAGAAGACGAAGAAGAGGATGAGGAAGAGGAGAGAGAGAAGGTCGATTGGGGAGGTTGAGGCGATGGTACTAGGGGACTTGATGAGAACGGCTGGTGGGGGAGGGTTTCCGAAACAGCTCGCCGCTATCTCGACTGATCCGATCAAGATTAATGAACGTGCGGCTTGCGAGTCGAAGCGAAGCCTTTGCGCCGCCCAGGCTGCTCTTCTCTGTCTCTCTTACTCTTTCTCTCGTTTTCCCTCCAGTTCTACCATCTCTGTTCTGCTTGTTCTTTCTACACAGGTTCTCTTTTTCACTCTAATTCTTTCTCGTACCCCGCCGATCTACGCAACGGCAGCGACTAGCGACAGGTAACGTCGACGTGTCCTCGTAATAGCGTGGTTCGCGGTGGCTGGAGCTCGGGTACCGTTTGCCAGCTCTCTGCTCGCTGAGCAGACACCTATCCGCGATGCCAACCGTGTGGCTGGCGGAATATCGTGGTGGGAGATTGACCGAGGTTGGTGTTGAACGTGGATTTTAGGGGATGGCGAGGTTTGGATCCGTTGGAGATGGACAGTGAAGGTCTTCAAGGTCTTTGAGAATGTAGATTTTTTGATGTATTTTATTATAACGGACACCTATCCTGGATGGCAAACGTGTGAATTGCGGAATATCGTGGTGGGGGATTGACCGAGGTTGGTGTTGATCGTAGATTTCAGGGGATGGCGAGGTTTGGATCCGTTGGGGATGGACAGTGATGGTCTTGAAGGTCTTTGAGAATGTAGATTTTTGGATACATTTTATTATAACGGACACCTATCCTGGATGGCAACCGTGTGGCTTGCGGAATCTAGTGGTGGGAGATTGGCCGAGGTTGGTGTTGATCGTGGATCTGAGGGGATGGCGAGGTTTGGATCCGTTGGTGATGGACAGTGAGGGTCTTCATGGTATTCGGGAATGTAGCTTTTTGGATGTATTTTATTATAACGGACACCTATCCTCGATGGCAACCGTATGACTTGCAGAATATCGTGCTGTGAGATTCGCTCAGGTTGATGTTGATATAGTCCTACATTGAGGACGGTGAGATTGGAACAATTTTGGAGCCAAATTTACGAAATTCGATTTTCAGCTCAAGTAAAAATGTCAGGTCGCACATGCAACTTAATTGGAACTTATTACCAAAGATGTCTGCCATGTTTTATGATGTCTCAAGTCGGTATTGAGGCTGCAGTTGTTCCTCTTTCGCCGAAAGAGCAGCAGCTGTCTCCGCGACAGCACCTGTCCAATTCGCTCGCGATATCGGCCGAGTTCGAGAATAGGAAAAATGACGGGCGGCTACGTAGATTCGAGCGATCCCCATTACTTGTAATTGGAGGGGATTAACGAGTCACGACTCCATTTATCAGGCACCGTAATTACAAAGCATCTCGCTCCCTCCCGCGGCAGCATTCTCCTCACCCTTCCGCGTTGGTGCGCGTCACTTTACGCTCGCTACGGCGACTGACTGACATCCCCCCAGAGGCAGTTTCGCATCTCAAATACACATTAGGCTGTAACTAAAGATAACAGGAGCCCCGTGTCGTCGAGGGGGAGCAACGGTGAAATTAGATTCGAGTCCGCAGACACCGCGGACACCTCATCACCCGTGTTCCGATCCCGGCGATGTTAATCGCGGACGATGAGCTTCGCCTGACTTACACCAGATTTTGAAAGCGATGTCTACTATAACCTGTCTAAAGCTCTGTCAACCTGATATCATAGCTCTTTTATTGTATTCATCGCTGCAATAATTATTATACCTGCACAGGAGTAACCGGAGACAATTCAGTTTCGGAGAATAGAGCTTCAAAGACAATATGTTGAACCGAAGCATACAAGAAGGTATTCATTTTATTAAATGATTTTATTTTATTAAAGCTATTAACCCTTAACACTCGGATGGTGACTCTGAGGCATCACTGAAAATTTCTATGGCATTCTTAAAAATATTGTTCGCATTCAATAAACTACTAAACATTTACATATTACGTGAGATATTGTATCGGTTTCGTATGCAAAAAATGAAGACAGATTCTATAGAATGGAAATATTCTACATCGAATGAAAAAATCTGTCGTTTTTGAGTTAAAATAGCTCCGAGTGCAAAGAGTCAAACAAAGTAATACATATTTACTTGACTCCTGTGTCGTATAATCGATGCAGGAAATTTTAATTATTTCATGTCATTAAATTTCAATCGAATAAACCAGAAAACCTGAAGACACCAAGCCTGCGAACTGATCATCAAAAACTACGAATCAGCGCGTCGCCATCCCAATTACCGACGCAGCACGATCAACCGTTATTAGCCGATCACTTTCCAGCATCCTGGCCGGCCTATCCAGCGGATAAATAAACCCGATAACAACATTGTCGTCGAAATGAATTAATAACTCGATCTCGGCGCACAGATTTCTCGGCGAACATCCCGGAATAAAAGCGCATCCGGCGAGACAGGACAAGTCGCGCGACATTTGTTGCCGATATCATTGCTCGCGATCGAACCATGCCGTTAACCGAACAAGACTCGCAATGACGTCGAACAGCAATATTTTAAAAATTTCGCCTGTCGGCGGGGACCCGGGCGATTCGCGATCTCTGCGAATACAGAGAGAGAGAGAGAGAAAGAGAGAGCGAGAGGCAGTGGTCTTGGTCGATATACACACCGGTGGAGAAAAGTTATAAGCCGCGGTATTGGGATTGGCAGGCCAGATAAAGGCAACGGTAGCCAGCAGCGGTAGCCAGCGGGAGCGAGTTCTTTTTCGTTATTTTTTCGTCGCGTCCGGCTACTTGGAGATAGACGTGTCACCAACGGACCGTCGGCGGGGGCAGATAAAAATACACGTTCCCCCCACGGTTCGATGGTTTTAATTAATTCTGAGGAGCGACGCGACCGCCCGTGTTAACTTTCCGGGTCCCTCGCTGCATCAGCCGCGCGTGTCCCCGATCGCTACTGTGCAGCTCGCTCGACCGACTGATGAATGCACCTCGGCTGCGACTTCCGTTAGCCGGGATCGTCATCTGCAACCTGGAAATGATCCACGTCCTGGAAATCAAATTTTCTGATCCACTTCGTTCTAAGGGTTCTCCTGAGTTTATTGTTTGGTCGAATTCGCACAAAAATGCCAAGACATTAGTCAGAACCTTCAGAACCTTTAGAACCACCCTCAACCTTAACCCGGCGTTGCGTTGGTAAGGTGAGAAAATGTATCGAAAGTGGTAAGGTGGGGTCTCACAGACTCACCGAAATAATATATTGTATTACAGAAATAAATACTTATAATTTATTTGCTTATGTTGCTTGTCATTTTACAGAGTAAAAACGCAGAACCACAAAATTAAATTTTTCTTATTCAAAAATACTTAACCAATGAAACATCTTTGGTTTTCAACGAAAATCTACAATCTCTGGGGTCTGCGAGACCCCACCTAACTAACGCCGGGTTAAGATCAAATGATTTCATTTCGAACAGGTTCGAACAAAAGTCAAACCACAATCCAGCCCTCGGGACCACCGTATCCGGTTTCCAGGGCATTTTTCAGAGGAGAATCAATCGAAAGCTCAGCGATCCAGATCCGTCCAGGTCCCGCAATCACCTTAAGTAGTCCACCGCAGACAGTTTCCCGGGAATCATTTATCAGGAGGATCGCAAGCGCGTTGCGCAACCGAAGTGTGTGGTCAGAAACCTGTTAAATCTTGACTACGCCAGCGGAAAGAGCTGGAGGGTGTCGAGAGGTGCGGGAGGCTTGCACGAACGCCAGGGAGGCGCGAATTTCACGTTGTTTGTCCCCGGAGTTTGCGAAACGAGCGATTCACTGACCACCCACTGTACATTCTGCGCCGTACAGCTTGTAGATCGCGCGATTGCCAGGCGGATGCGGACGAAATGACCGGGCGCGTATGGATCATTTGTCTTCAAGCAACGAATGTGGAACGCGGCCGTGTAGGTGGCACAAACGCAGCCTGAAAACAGGGTCACGAATCGTGTCGTGGATCCGATAACGCCTCCCGGAAGACGCTCCCGCAGAAAATTTTGCAGAAAACCACCGACTACATGCGACGCGCGGTCCTCGCTCTGTCACGTTGTACGTTTCAGATTCGCGAACCAGCTTCTTGCGTCAGCAAAATTAATTTTTAAGAAAATAATAGTTGGGGGTTGTTGGTAGCATCCCCTAATCACGAAAGAAATGCAACTTGCTGAAAAAGTTCTCAGTATTCCACAATGGCTAGGAATATTGTTTAACCATCCACCATCTGAAGAAGTCTGTCCTCTGTTCCAGTTATTTTTTTCACTGATAATTAGAAAAATAATTATGGATATTTACGACGAAATATTTATTTTTAAGCTGCGCTGATAGTTTGACGCAATTTTTCTTGACAATATTCAATTTTGCAAGCGAACATTCTAAGCAATATTTTCTGCTAGACTTGTTTCTGCTTATCTGAGGAAGCTCCTTTTGAAAAATTAGGTTTTTACAGTGACACTTCTTGAATTTTCAGTGTGAAGGATTGTTATTTAGTTTGTTGGTTCGTCGGGGATTCCAGCACGATTTTAATGGCACAGGAACGACAGTCCGGAGAAGCACGAAGTAATATTTCAATGCGACGCGACGTGACTTCAACTGGTCATTGAAGGTGACGAGTTTATCGACGCCGTGACTATCTGCTGTCGCTATCGGCAGATAGTCCGCTGCATAAATTTATGAGCCAGTTAGGAAGTCCTTTGTGAACGTCTTTTGCGATCTAATTATGTTTAAACAGTGAAACATTGCGAGAAAGAATTAAATAATTCCTACAACTTTCTAAAAAGCCAGCCTAATTTTGGCTTTTCTTTAATTGTATACATATGTATACGAAGCACGTAGAAAAAACTTAGTTTCGATGCATTCGACAGTATAGGGACAAGTAATATTCGAAGGGACAGGAGCCTGTGTTTGGCAACGGCTGTTTTGCCCTAGAACAATCAACTGGCCAGCCTGTTCACCTTAATTCTCGGCTAACACAATCTATATCCGAGAGTGGCTTGTAAGGGTATTCAGCACCGGAAGACAACGCAGGTCGGCGGTACGGATAACGGAGCAGTGTATAGATCTTGCAATTAGCTGCTCTTGTGTGGTTCCTTCCTCCTTGCCCGTCGAGAACCTCCCTGTTAATCTTGTCGCTCGCTGGCTCAGTCTGCGTTTTTACGTTCCCTCTGTCACACCGATTCACCGCCCCCATGAAATCCTATTGGATCTTGCTGATGCTATTCGATTTCTTGCCGTCGAATTCCAATCGACCACAATTACCAACTTAACAATTTACAATTTATGGTCGAAATGTTATACAACGTTGAATTTTTATTCAAATATAGAAGTCTCTAATAATTTTACTATTTCCTAATATATATGCAAAATTTTAAACAGAAATTGAAACTGAGTGCATCGGCGTTCTTGCATAGTGCAATAGAAAATCATTTTCGAAGAAACTCTACTCAACGAGTTCAATAGAAAAGTGCAAAGTGCTTACTGCAAAAGTGAGTCTCAATTTTAATGTTGCATCAATTGGTAATCTACAAAAACAAATAAAATTTCAAAAACAGCAAACTTTGACCATTTTACTAAAAAGTGAATTTTTTCAAGGATCACAGTTGCTGTATGCATTTTGCAAAAGAGAGTATATCGCAGTGGTCAATACATATAATTGTACGAGTGAATTGATTTAGTTTTGAGAATGGAATTTGTGGAGTCCGCGGGCTCGCGATCATTCAAGAAACAGTTCTCGGTTGTTACATCGAGGATCACGGGATCGCAATGCAGCACGGGCTTTCGATCCTGGGTGGTAGCAGGTTATCCCGACTGTTGGCCGGGCTGCTGGTTGCATGGGCGGAGGCAGGGTCGTGCAGACGGCCCCTCATTCGCTTTCCGGGTGCCACCCTTCTTTTCGAGGCTGCTGCGGCATATCCCCGGCCCGGGCTGCGGCAATCACGCACGTGCTCACGCATGCGCCAAAACGGCAACGCCGCACGCATGGGCGCCCGCATACATGCGAGAGACACGAATACATGTGACCGCGTGGGCGGCGGAGAGACTCCCCTTTCTACTCGGAAATCTGCTCGAATTCGACGCTACTGTCCTCTGGGTCCATTTTGACTCGTCAAGATTTTTATCCCATCATTAACAGCATCATAGTATTATTGACCTAATCAAGTCCATATTGGATTGTTAACACTAGAACTATAGGACTATTTCCTGGAAGAATATAAATCAGTGGCTATTGCGTGGCTAGTTAATGTTACGACAATTTTTGCTAGTTCTACAGGGGATAATGAAAGAAGCGATCGACAGTCGATATTTTTTATGTTCTTTTTTTTTCATTAGAAGTTGTCTGGCAGCAATGTCAAAGCCACCGCAGCGTGTCGGTTCGGTTTTATCAGCACAGTCCAGCATTATCTCGTTACTTCTTTCATACATTTTCCAGCAATGGGCTATTCCTTTTCGAAGGGAAATGATTTATTATGCGGACTCTATAACCGGTAAATTTATGCACACAATTTTACATACGTAATAAGGATAGGATACTGTCAACGCTGTCAGGTAACACGTTTACCTCGGCTGGCTATCGTTTGTTTCCTGCTTGGACAATGTGTCGCGCGAAAAACTAATAAAATGGCGCTAGCTCGCAAATCTACAGGTTTCGAGGAGTAATCGTTTACCGATTCATTGGACAACTATGTATTCCCAAGAAAAATACTTAAAACCAATCGATACTATCCAGGCATCAACTAGTATTTTATTGTTCTCAGAAAAGTAAGAATGAAATTGTTAATTCTGTGCTGGAACACAAATAAAAATTAATAGTGATTCCCATTTGCACGAGTTCCAAATTTATTTATATTAGTGAATAAGTTCTACAAGTCCATTGTGTATATCCATTGTTTCCAAATATAACTTTGTATAAAATGTACATGTATACATATGTATTTTGCTGTTACATTACACTAGAGGCTGAATAAACAACCGTTGAAGTAATTTAGCAAAGATTGTCTATCAGATTTCCAAAATAAATTCTAATTGTGCTAAAAAATTTATTTTGATCACAGTCGCACAAAGTGCCAGGACAGAAGTTGGATAGGTGGTTGCATTGTCCAAGAAACACGGCGTTATCGTAAATTATGAAACATTTATTTATTGATTTATTTACTTCACGATTGTATTTGATCGGTCTCTACGATCAATATAAACATAAGCATCGGAGTGTGCCCAAATACGGTTCTTATCGTACAGGCTATATACATTATCGATAGAATATCAAGGAATATAATGTCACACTTAATAGAATGTTCTCGTAAACTCGTGCGCCCTTAGAACTCGCTAATTACACTATAATTTCTCTCTCTCTCTCTCTATCTCTCCCTCTCTCGTTCACACACGCGCATACGCATACTCACTCTCGGGCATTCTTTAGAATGAACGGTGTCGCATAAATCTTAACATCTCTACGTTTCCCTATAATATAATCTGATAAACATCGTTTTGGTATATCGTCACAGCGGCTCTGTGCATTTAATCGTTTGATTGCTACTCGTCGCGTCGTCATAGTACACGCTTCCGGTCCGAGTCAGGTCTCTAGCCTAACTTTACACTAACTTGGTCGTTCTCTGTACGTTCTCGACAAAAATAGACGTCATCTCGTGGTTTCGGGGGGCCGATATTTACAGGGTGCTTGTGACGTGAGCGATTCGCAAACCCGAATTCTCCAAAGTCGCGGAAAAATCGCGTCTGACGACGACAGGAAGCTTCTACTTCGCGATTAATTTCCATCAGCTTCGTCAGCCTAATCGACCGAACACGATCGACACCGAACACGAAAACAGACATTCTCCTGGAAAGAAACGTCTACTGGTGCTCTACCTCTAAGCTAATATCGAGTATTCGCGACCGCAAAATTTCTCACGTCACCTTTCTCGTCGTTTTTCACGAATTCGCGAAAGCTTCATTGTCCATTAAATAAAGCACAATCGATAGTCGTTCCAACACTCGACAGGTCGCACACTTAGGTAATAGCATACGAAGCACGGTTTAATCACAATAGCGATAAGACTTTCTTTACACGACTATATACACAATCAAGTGTCCGGGTGTATTTACAGTAGCAAGGAACAAACGTATGTATTCCTTTTCTGATCGAGAGCTGTTTTTATTGTTGGGGGCGGTTGTTTAGATCAGCTTCTGGTGAACTATTTGCGTTGTCGAAGAATTAGGGGATGACGGTGCTTTTTTGTACAATTTCTACAATTTTCGAATGAGCAGACCTCACATTTTTATGCATATGATTTTTATTAGCGTCCTAGACAAAAACTTATTTTAGCTGTTGAGTAACTTCTTTTGCTACCGAGAATTTTGCTATTAAAAAATTGTCTTTGATTCTAAAAAGCTTCCTTCGCTATTAAAAATAAAAGAAGAATCTTCGCTGAATAAGTCTGTACAGAATTGAAAATTGTCATTTTGCAGGACTTCGTTCGCCGTTTTCCACGAATGCATAAAAATGGTTAGGTCTGCTGGAACATCGAAATAGGGACAATTCTACAACGAGATCACTATCGAAATAGAAAAAACAATTCGGACGTACCAGGTCGGAAGCTTCTCACAAATTCAGTCTCAGACTCGAACGTCATCGCTGCCCGAACCATTCACAACGTTCTAATCATTTCCCCTGCACGTCTTTCACACTGGATCTCTAAAAGTCCATTTTCGTTAGTCAATTGTCTTTAAGTATTAAATTCTTGCACTCGAAAACACTCAAAAGTCTTTCAGTTCGTCACACGTTGTCTTCAAGCACAGTGCAGAGGATACAAACGATAGAAGATCTTCAGGATCAGTTTCAGAAATCGTAGCGAGGATCAGTGTCTCGGAGACAACTGGAATAAGCGCATCACTTCTTTCCCTGGTAGGAAAAGCAATGGTTGCAACGGTTCAAATAGTCATCATTTGTTTCAATATACTAGAGACTCGAGTGTCGTCTAGAAGCACAGCTGCGTCCACCATCCCCTAAGTTTCCAATTCACTGGTTCAATTTTAATTACCGAGTGCCATCAACTCTTCAGAACCGAAGTTTCGAAACAATTTTAATCGAAGAATTGCTGGGGCCCACTGGTCAACATGAATTTTGTCACGCAGTACCATTCAACTGATTCTCGCGCATTTTACGATATTAAACACGAATCCGAAAGTCATTTATCTTCACAAGTTTCTGAGCAATTCAATTTTGGCAAGAGACACATTTTCTATTGTCTATGAGCGATTCTTGTCTGGAGGAGGATATAGTGGTACAGAACAATTTTTGAAAATTTACCCCTGAAGAAACAAAATAGCCGACGGGAAAAAACGGGTGTCAATTTAACATTCCTTCATCTGGTGACTATAAGAAGTCTCCAACTGGATCAACCAGTGGGCTCCATCAGCACCAACCAGCTCCCAGCTTCTCCTAGATCCTCCAGTAGCTATCATAGCTACCTCCAACCCCGTCCCAAGTCTCTCCATCAACGATTCCCATCCTTCGGATAGGGTCACATAGTTGTACACAGTTGGACGAGACTTCCAAGTCATCGTTATAGTTAGACGATCCAGCTCGGATCCTCTCGCGGCTACAGGGTCCCTAGGAGCTGACGGTTAGGCTCATCGGGTACAAATCCAGCGTGCTCACGTATTCCAGTCCCACGGACGGATGTTACAGCGCCGTTAAACCATAATCAGACTTTATCGCCGACGGCGGGATGGGAGCCGTGACCTGCGATAGTCCTGACGGACTGGTGGCCGGCGCGAGGGGGCTGATGCTTCCGGAGCCTATGTGGCCCAACGGTCCCCCCGTCGGGCCCTCCATCATCCCGCTCACGTGGTGATGACTCAGCTGGGCCTGGAGATGGGCCAGGGGATGCGGGTGACCTTGGAAACTCGGATGCACCACGTTCGTATGCGGAAGGGCCGCGTTCACCGCATGAACGTCCCCCATGTCCAAGCCGACGCTCGAGTCCAAACTGCTATCAATCCCGCTGGACGGTGAGTTGTTGTTGTTCTTCCTCTGGCTGTTGTTGTTTCCTGTTGGCAGCTTGCTCCTGGACCCCGAAGTCTTCGACGATTTCGATGCCGAGGCTGACGAGCCGGAGGATTGGCCGTTCGCGTTCTTCCTGCGAACGTTCTTCGTGTTCGGCAGCTTGTTGTCCTTCTTCCACTTCATGCGACGGTTCTGGAACCAGATCTTTATCTGCCGCTCCGACAACACCAGTGTGTGAGCGATCTCGATCCGTCGCCGTCTCGTCAGGTACCTATTGTAGTGGAACTCCTTCTCCAGCTCAAGGATCTGGTGCCTCGTATACGCTGTGCGTTGGCGTTTTGGTTCCATGCCCGGTTGGTAGGAGCCGTTTGCTGGAAAATGGAAATTTAGAGGGTCAGTTGGCTCTGATCGAAGTTCGAGGACTTCGGGACCGGGTTTGTGATGATTAGACTGCGGATATTGTGCATTTACGGCCGGAATAAGTTGGTGGAACATAAAATAGTAGAAACATCAAATGAATTTAATATCACTGGTACAGTTCTATGTATACATCATGTTCAATTCACTGACATTATTGAAGGAACAAGTCTCTAGCTCATCGGGAAGTTAGTTTAAAATCAATTGCAAACAGATAAACAGACAGACAAGAAAACGAGCTAATAAAAACGTGGTAAAAAGAAACATCGGTTTGTTTTCTGTTCGTTGTAATTGATGAAGAATTCTTGTTAACTTCATTGTTTCTCTCACCACTAGAAATTTACAAATCTTCGATTTTTAGAAATTGAGTGGCTCAATAAAATCGATAAAAATTCATGGCAGTAAAATACACCCTGCAGTTAGCGAACGAAACAGTTTAGACTTTGTTCGAAGCCCAATTTCTGATAACTAGACTCCGGATTTCATACATTTATGGCAAAAATGAGTATGCGCAATTTAGAACAGTGAACAAATTAGAAGACTTTAAGTGTATTAATATATTATTTTCGCTATATTAAAGTTATTAGTGAAAAATATAAATTTATAGCTGCTGTGCCTTGCAATTAATGCATAAACTTTTTATTTTGTATAAAGATCCGGAGTCTACTGATGACCATAGGACGTGACAGTAGCGACGGAACCCGACGCTTGGAAACAGTCTCGCTTGCAACTGAAAATTCAGGAAACCTGTCATTGCTAACTCAATTTAAAGACGTTAATAAATAACTTTTTAAACCCACAAATCAGTGAAAAAATTTTTCAGACGTATTGGATACAAATTAAACAAAATACACTGCAACCACTAGAAACTATACTAAATATGCTACTGTTGCCTCGATCCCACCACTTTTCTAAAACACAGAGTATCACTGGCTTTAATAAATAAAACATGCCCCGATAAAATCGATGTATGTATGTACACGGGTACGCAAAGAAAACACGTATGAATATTTATACGGGCTCTCTGTTCCAAAGGTGTACACTCATTTTTTACATTGATTTATCAAAGTCTCCGAGCGCTGTCCATCGATGAAAACAATTTTCCCAACCATGCACACACAGGGAAAATACGTAACCGTTTTGACCTTGCACGTTACTACAAAATGGCGCAATACGTGTCCGCGTTCGCTGGTAGCATCATTCGTCAATAATATCGCATAATTCTCTGTTTGGTATGCAAGAATCGTCCTTTTCGCTCATGTTTCCATTTTTCTTATCTCCAAGTTGGTACACTCGTCTCGAATACACAAAGTGCAAATAACTCGCAAACAATCCCTTGGACAATCTCTTGGGTACACCTGGCGTCTTCTTCGCATTATTGCAAGCGTTTCCCTTGTAAACTTTTCCCAATAATTCTACTCGGAGACTGCGAATATTTTCTCCGAGGAAAAAGATGAATTATTTGATAATTTACAGACAGAAAAGTTCCAATATCGCAATCTTATAATTCCTTCAAAGAATATTATTTAAAAAGATTATTTAACCTCGGTTGTAGACAGCCCAATCATTAAGAATTCTATTAACAGAATTCCAGTAGCTAATTTGCTAATTATTCAAACAATTAAATCATTATCAACTTCAAATTTCAGCTCCTAGACTTCTCAAGTTTGAACCAGCTGATTTATTTCGCTGTTGGCCATCAACAGGGTACATTTTTATAGAGAACCGTCTCGGATTGAAACAAACATTGTCAGCTAAGAAAAATAATAAATCGGCCATTAGCACAGCAAATAAATTAGCATCCCGTCAAGTGGCTTGGCAGCAACGAGCGTTTACCTCGCGACAACCGGCCATTATTTTACGACCGGCTCCAGCGACAATCCCGTCGAACTAAACCGAGAACGATCGTCGTCTTTCCATCTGCAGAGTACGGGATCGCCGATTGTAATAGATAAAGAGACACGTCGCGTACACCAACGAACCGAACCGGCGCTCCCTCGAGAGAGAGAAGTGTAATAATAACCGGCTCTACATTTCACAATCGGCGGACCAATGTTACCCAAGGCCGAACTGTTCGATGGTAGACGAACTTGAACGAGGATTATGGGCAGACGTCTTTCATACCGATCGGAAAGTTCGAGAACGCTCGTTGTGCCAGAACCTGGAGCAATTAAACTCTATCAATACCAGAATGCGAGGAGTATCGGTCGATATTTGATTCAGATTTGACGATTGAAATCTTCGTTCCGTTTTTATGGTGCTGGAAAATTGTTTCTCTAAGACACAACTGATTTCTTGAGTCCATCTTTGATCTTGTGCGAATTTGTTTGTTCTTTCCTTACAAGATCACAATAATTTGTTCCCTCAATTTTCCCCTAAAATCGCTCCGGAAAAATTGTACAAACTTTTCAGCCAACCCAATATTTTCGAACCGATTCTCCAAACAACTCCAAGCCAGTTGGACACAAAGATCCAGTAATTCCAGGACTGAAAACGAGTCGAACGGAGTTCGAAAGAGAGTTATCACGGCGACAATCGTCACGGTGACACAGACAGTAAGATTCGTGCGTCGATCCCATGGTCCCTATCAAGCAACGTCAATCCCCGTGGTGGCAGGGCTAGAAGCGTTTCTTGGTGGTCCGGAGGACTCGATAGAGGAAACATGGGAGCGAGTTCAGTTTAGAATCTGTGCAGACACATTCCATTCCGAAGCTGACCGTCGGTCCCTCTCCTAACAGCAGCGTCCGGTGACCAGGCCTCGGTCAAAAGGGGAAAGAGATTGCAGTCTCGCATGCCACAGGCCTCATGGACAACAGAGAGGATCGTAGACCAACTATACTCGACAGAAAAACTAACTGCTGTTTGCCGGCGAACCACCAGACACGTCTTCCGTGGAAATTGGACGGGCTCGCCAGACAGGAAAGTTTGGCAGCGGATGTCAAGCCGAATGAGAGACGTCCGGAGAGCTTCTTGAACGCTGACAGGCTTCATGCGCCCGCGAATGTGACAATTAGGGACGATGGATGGAATTTCGGGGATTGTTTTGTTCCTGGAAAGCTAACGAGCTAAATGAGTCCAATTCTTGGACGGCGTAAAGCTGCTGGACGATCTTTTGTATTTTTATTGACTGCAATTTCACTTTATGTGCATCAGAAAACACTCATGTACAGCAGTAGGTTAATTAATATCTATAGTTTGAACGTTTCTAGTGGTACGGAAGTTTTTTAATCGTTTTTGTATGTGACGAAGTAAATGTATTCTTCGTGTTTTTCATTGTGTGGTATTTTAAAAAACTATCTACTGTGTGTACATTTAATTTTACTTGATTTTTAGACATGCATTAAACTTCTTTTGAGAGACCAGAACGTTAATTATTTTCGGCAATAAAAATTTCAGTGAAATTTCGAGGATTGAATGAATTGCAGATGGATGGTTGAGCATCACTAAGGCAATATGGCCGCAACTGTACAAGGTGTTGGTCTTCCACAATTAAAAATATATGCAGAAAACCAATGAGATATTGTTTGAAGATAAATACTAGAATGAAATGAAAATTCCAGAATTACCTGGTTCAGTTCGGAGACAAAGAAAAATTGTACAGAACTTTTGCAACGATATTATGCCGAATAAAAAGACACTTAAATGTGCAGTTTCTTTTTTCGAGATATTTGTGCACATTTAAGAATGATGTGGGTCCGTTCGGAGACAAGTAACAGTTGTTAAAAAAGAATTATTGAAAGACGCAACGTTGCAGCTGCAGAACAACGTCCCAAAAAGCTCATTTCGCGGACAACACGCAGCGTGTCTCTTTCACCGCGATTTTTTTGTTACCTGGAAACATGAATTATGATATTCGGCTTCACGGCGATCCTATATCCCCGTAGAACGTGGCTCAAAAGGAATAGTTGCAAGCTGGAATGAACAGCAGTTTCCCCCGGGTCAAAACCGAATAGAAATTTGAGGCTGCAAAGGCAGCCCAATTCTGAAGGATATTACGTTGCAAAAATTCCCTTTGAAGATTCATAATCCTTCTGCGAAACGCCTACCGTAGCTCGACGCGCGCTCGACCGGCGCCATTTTTATCGACGCCTTTGCGGCGGAACACTATTTCTGTCGCAATTGTAGATTGCCGATAAAAAACTGCACTGTTTCGACCATTTTTTACTCATTGTAAATTTAGTTAACAGAAAATAACGTACAATTATCCGAGCAATCTAAATTACAATATCCTTGGAAACTTTCATAAAAATAGAGCTAAGTGAAATATTGCGTTCGCTCAAATAACTTTACTCGTGTTTTAATGTTTACAAATTCAACTTCTATTTTATTGAAATTAATTAAATTTAAATGTTGTCTATTCTATTCGAAAACGTTCTGCTCTCTTGCGATGTCTTTATTTTGTTTCAATATTTATTCTTGCAAATAATACCATCGACAGAGTGTAAAGAAGACTTTGCGAAGGCTTTGTAGTAGTTAACTTGATGGTTCTATAAGTCAGGTTCAGTGTAGTTTCGTGTTTCAATACAAAGTGTGTTTCCTTGGCGTCAAAGACTGTTTACCCCACCGAAAATAGACTGTTGGCAATTTGTTCGGTTCGTGTATATTTTGAGTCGCTTTTCAAATTTCCTGTTTCTTTTGGCGACATCAACGGGAACGTGAAGGATGGCGGTACGCTGCGTAAGCGTAACCGAATAGTGAAGAGATGGGAGAGAATCTCGCGCAGGTGATCGGAAGGTGCAACGATAAATTGCGGCTCATCAGTCTTCCGGCTTTTCGGTAACGTGTCACCTTGCGACCGCAATGTATCAGCCTAACAGGTTAGCTTTGCAATGATCCCTGCGTTCTTTTGTTGCGCACCTTGCTGCTGCTTTTGAAATCATTTCGGGCATATCTCTGCTGTCAGAAATTCAATAAAATCGTGGAAATTGTACTCTAAAATGATTAAATCTCATTGAATACTATGTTCAAAAATGTATCAGTAATATTTAAGTAATTCTGGATGAAAAAGACTGATTGAAGAAAACAATGAGGATGTTATAGTGTGCTCGGCAAGGTTCCCAAGTAGATAAGCCTAAAAGACAAGGTTCCGACGGGCGGCAACTTCTACTTGCTCGCTGCATTTTCGACATGGCAATCAGTGATACTAATTTCCTACTGTCCTCCCTAACTATTTTTCGAAAGCTACAAACTGTTTAATGCCTCAATCGCATGATATATACTCGTTAGAATACTGCAAAAAGTTATTCTGACTTGCTACTTCATTGTTTTTAACTGTTTTGGAGAACCACAGGTATTTTAATACTTGATTTCGTTGCAAATCATCTTCAAAATTGAATTCCTAACCAACCAGCTACCCTAATTCCACACCCCTTTTCTCGAACTATCTTCCAAAAGCTAATTTATCTAAACAATCTACATTGGTTGATCGAATTAATAGAGTCGCTAGCATACTTTGGCAATTTTACCTGAATATAAATT
The DNA here is from genome assembly GCA_916610255.1 of Lasioglossum lativentre. Taxonomy (NCBI): domain Eukaryota; kingdom Metazoa; phylum Arthropoda; class Insecta; order Hymenoptera; family Halictidae; genus Lasioglossum; species Lasioglossum lativentre. The sequence goes on from OU744358.1 coordinate 19,277,422, forward strand.
ATTAATTTTTCTCTTTTATACATAGAGAATTGATGGTTGGAAATTCAAAATGTACATTTAGCCACACCTTAGACATCATTTTCCTTTTGATGGGGATAAAATATATTTTCCATACTGCACCATAAACCAGACTCGGTACAATTTATTCGCCAAGGCAAACAAAATAGTGGTACCAGATTTCAATGCTAAGCTGTACAGCTTCCCTAAATCAAATCCTATAACCAACCACCTACTCTATCTTCGCATCGCTCTTTCAAACGGTTCCTCAAAAGACAGTTTAACACCTAATCTGAATGGTACAACGCTAAGGAGCAAGCCACCCTCAGAATCGCTGTCTAACAAGCCCCCAACCCCCGGTCCCGATCATTCCCTCAAAACCTCGACTCACCGACGCCAGCGACGTGGATCTTCTTCATCCACGGATAAATCACTCGGTCTCCGTTCTCCTCGTCGTCGTCCTCGTCCTCCATCATGCCCGGCGACCCGTCCATCATCTGATCGTCCTCCATGTCATCCTGATCGGACCCGTCATCCACGTGAAGTTGTTGCTGGGACTGTTGTTGACTCTGCGACTGTTGTTGCTGCGCGTTCTGTATATGCTGCGACTGTTGACCAGTCGATTGCTGTTGCAGCTCTGGCGAGTTATCTCGGTGCAGTTGACTGGAGCTAGCAGGACTACAGGCATTGCTATCGTGCTGACTTGGTGGCTGATGATGCTGAAGACTATCAGGCGGTGGAGGCGGTGGCTGCACGTGATTCTGCATAATTCCAGGGCTGAGCGGCGTGGATCCGAGAACTGTGGACGCGGACACAGGTGGTTGTTGCTGGGGCTGTTGCTGGGACATCGCGGATGGACACGTGAGCGGCGGTTGCTGAGCCTCTGGTGGCATTGCCAGGGCTCCGACCGCATGATGATGAGGATGCAGGCTCGCATGGTGCACCGCGTGCACTTGGTGATGAGGATGATGGGGTCCATAGTAGCCTCCATAACCGGCATAACCGCCGTTCAACTGCACCGCGGAGGACGCGCCGTAAGGGGTCGACGCGGCTTGATGGTGATGCTGATGGTAGCCGTACTGCAGCTGATGGGACTGCGGATGGTTAAGATGGTGGCCGCCCCCGCTGGCCGGGAAAAAGTCCGCGCCGGTCGACGGGATATAATTGCTCTGACTATACTCCTCGCTAGGAGGGAACTTCGGGTCCACCATCACCGAGGTGGCGGCCAGATGATGCGCCCCCGCGGCCTGCTGGTGCTGGTGATGATGGTATCCACCGCCGGCGGACGGGTTCATCAGGAACGAACTCATCTTCGCGACGACGGTTCCCGCTACAACAACACTGTGTCCTCTTTCCTCGAAACTTGCCAACACCTTCGCACCTTGGCGGACACTGTCCTTTGCTGTCGCGGTCTCTTAGCTCATAGAGTTAGGCTCCATGTTAATATTCATTGTATCGGAAGCGCGCACACCACACTGCACCGAGGCCCGTGGCTGACATCCCTCTCCCCCTGCGTAGCCTGTGCCCGGCACGGGGTGACTTTTTCCGCCCGACGGGGGAAAGGGTGAGCCGAGACGACGACCACCAGGTAAAAAGGAGACACCACCAGGGGGAGAGAAGAGAGAGAAAGAGAGAGAGGGACCACGAAGAGCAGCGGACTCCCGGCGGACAGCTGCTTATCCTCTCCTCTTCTCTCCTTCCGCCGAGCTCGCGATCCTCCGCGAGCCTCCGCGGCCTCGTTCGTTCCTCCCCGCCCACCGGGGCTCAATTACCATACCACGTGACCTGCCGCCGGACCAATCAGAGCCGCCCGGTGCCCGCGACCATGATGGATAGCGAGGCACGCATGCAACACGTGAGTGGCGCCGCGAGAACCACTGCGGCAGGTGCACCAACTTCTTTCAGCAAACCTCCCGAGCGACGGTCACCAATCCCTCCAATGCTTGATCTTCTGATTTCAATCTCTTCAGGTTCTTCCAATTGACACAATAGCACTTCCAGAAGACGATTAGCCTCCCCACCCGGTGCCTTTCGCACACAATGTCCACCGTTTGAACGTCGTCGAAAGTGTCCGTGGAGCACCGAGGGTTTTTCTTTTAGGGTACCAAGGAGATCACTAGAATTGTGTTTGGGTTTTATTTCGAGTTCGATAGAGCCGCGCACTGAGGTATTGTACAACGGTGCACCGACGAACGGAAATCGCGTCGACCGGCCAAGCTGTCAGAGAGCCATGAAAGTGAGCTCGTCCTGCCTCGGCAGAAACTCGTCTGGCAACTCCGGCTTGTTCCCAACTCCCTCCAGGTTCTCGACGAGGCCGCCGGCTGGCTTCGAGCCGGGGACAAGCCCCTCTCTTCGTCGTTTGCTCTCCCTCTCCCCGATCCCATGCCCCACCACCTACGAACCACGAGACCAACCCCTGCCACGGAAACCGTGGATCCCGTGCCCTTATGGGGCCATACTCGAGGGCACCTATACAGGAACCGTATAGTCACTCCTACGGATCTCTCCTTAACCCGCCTCCATCCTGAAGAAACCCATCTTAGCAGCGTGGTCAACGGCTCGAACCGAAACCATGCCGATCGAACGCACGCCGACTTTATTGAGTTCGAACGGGGTTAAATGACAGAGCCGGTCCTAATTGAGGGCTGATCGCATAGTTCCGAGGATTTCAGTCGAGATTCGAGGATCGTCGATTGCGGATGATGATGGTTGCATTTTCGGGTTGGGGAGGATGATGGAAGGGTTTCGAGGGTGAGGATGAGGGTAAGTGGAGGAGGCAGAAAAATTACGAGACTATGATGTCTTGTTGGAGGATTGTGTCGCGTGTTTGGATTTAATATGGTACAGGCCTATGACATATTGTTGATTAGCAACTTTAGTTTGTCTTTACTGTTGTAGCTAGACTGCGGATCTTTATGCAAAATTGTGTGTATTAATTTCAATGTACAGGAGGTACGTAGACATTCATTTCTTTTTTTAATCATTTCATAGAGTTGACAACGGCGCAACAGTATTTTTCATTTCTTTAAATGTTTTCACTGTTTTGCATTGGATTTTCAATTGGGCGACTTGTAAATATTCGTTACAACATGGTTTACATTTGGGTTCGTTCACCCAGGTGTCGACGTCGAGCTCCAGCAACTGAGCTCGCCGGCGGTGTACAAAAACTCCCGAAATGCGATCGTTCTTATACATGATTCGAGCAAGAAATGTAAATATAAGATTATCGCCGAAAATGGAAACGCAGCACCGTAATTTGATGTGACGAGATCAGAAGATTTTGAACAAATAATAATATGAACGTATGTTTTCAATCTTCTCCACCTCTAATTTATTTAGAGAATAAATTGTAAGCTGTTTGAGTAAACAACAGGAAGACTGTAAAGAATGATTGACTATTATAAATCAATAATTCGTATAGTACACCAGAGACCTAATTCCCAAGCTGGAAACCGTGCTATCCCCACACACAGTACTTATTCACCCTCAAATTACCCCTAAATGAAAGATACGCTATTTGAGTAAACGATAAAAATGCTGTAAAGAATGGTCAACTATTATACAACTATTACATAATTGCAAATACCAATTCCTAAACTTGAAACAGTGATACCTCCACATACTGAATGTTCACCCCCAAACTACCCCTAAACAAATTACGCACTCTTCATTGGAACAACTCCAGGGATGTAGCAACCTAGAAGCCAACTACTAGGAGCCATTAGAACGTCGACTTTCTATCGGCATGCCAGAGCCGAGATATCGCAGACTCTTCATCGTTACGTAAGGTCTCCGATGCGGTCCAAATTGAAAGTAATGGCCGCGCGGCGCGTTCTTTCGCGGCGTGTTTATATTAGTGCTCCACAAGTGTCTCGGTCTGCACTCGGTCAAGTACGTCTACTTGCGATCAGCTGCGCGGCTCCGAGAGCCGAAGCATATAAAGCGCCGAGTCATTATACAAAGAGCATACTCACTCTGTTTTGCCGCGGCACGACAATACCCACAGCCTCGAGAGCCTCCGATCTCCTCTCTCGGCGCAAACCGTTCTGCGAGAGAGAAGGACAAGATATCCTGTATTTTACTTTTACTCATCCTCGTCACGCTGCTACCGTTGCTTAGTGCCACAACGATTCCACCGGAATGTTGCTGAAGCCTCGCGAGTGTAAAATGGCGGAGCTGTTGGAACGACGAAGATGGTGTAACCATTGTCGTACTATTGGGTAAGTTTCTGTCCTTACGCCATTTGAACGCTTGTGCTCCTTGGTACATCAGAAAATTATGAACAAATTCAAATAGTTGACGGTGAGAAGTCGAACTTAGAAATTAATTTATAAACCATATACGCACTCCAAATCAACTCCGAGCAGTCCAGAGGCATTACTCGAAACAACCACCCCATAGATGGAAGTTCGTCTATCGGATGGTCCCCAGAAAAAAGCACCATCGCGGATATTCGTTTCGACAAAAGCATGCCACCCTCGCGTCTCGGAATCGCAACGGTGCCACCCCCGACTATTCCAGGTCCTCGAAGGGACAGCTGTGTGCACGTGGCGGCTCTAGCTAGTGCTCTCACGGGCTATCTCTCGACGATCGTCATCTGTGCGATCGAGATCGGTTCGGTAGCGAGAAGAGGGACTCGGGAAAAAAGACGGTGGGGGATGAAAAGGTAGGGGTTTGTGAGAGCGGGGGAGTCGTCGTTGACGAGCTCCGGGTATACGGGGGTGGCGGAGGGTGTAAAAGGAGGGTGTCATGCCGGCTCGCCGGGAAAAGTGATTGATCGTGTTTCGCCGGAAGAGAAGAGGAGCGGCGAAGACTCGGGGTAGAAACAGGGGCTGCGCGGGGCGGGGGGTGGGGGTCGAAGAGGGTGGTTTCGGGAAAGACGAAGAAAGAATAGCGGTGTAACTAGAAGACGCGAACGGGGGTTGGCGAGGGGGTGGAAGGCCGCGAGGAACGGCCACGTTGATAGAGACGGAGAGGTCGAGCCGCAAAACGAGGAGACAAACCCTCCCTCTTCAGGTTCGCAGCTCCCCTTCGCGTCGCCCACGTCATCCGCAAAAGCCCCTTCAGCCCCCTCGCAGATTCCACTCGACCGTGCGTCCCGTTCTCCCGGGAACCGGCATGAAGTGCCCCCCCGGAAAAATAGAAATAAGTCTCCTCGTGTCCTCCGCCTAACGAAAAACTAGAGGAGCCGGAAGAAACGGCGATACCGACGCTGGAAAAACCAGGTGACGCGCTCTCAGCCACCCCCCGGGACACACGCACCCTCGCTTTGGCACCGTTGCCACCCTTGCACTGACAATATTGCCTACTCGAGCACTTTCGGCCTTCTTCTTCTTCTTCTAGATCTTGGAGACGGTCTCTATGGCCTGCGACGAGAGCCGAGAGTTTAACACTTGGACCGGGGGTGGTTTGATTTCATGGCAAGTGTGGTTGGATGTATAATCCTTGCGTCGAGTCGATTTTGCATGTTTTTGGACCTGATTTTTTGAGACTGTTGAAGGATATGATCGGAGTGGAGTTCTTTTTAATAAAACGACAACTCAGTGAAATAAGTCCCTTTTGAACAACTTAAAACTTTATTAAAACGCAATAGAATCAGAACCAGGTATGTCCTGCCGATACCGAATCTTTCATCGAACTGAACTTCCGGGACGACGTATGTACAAACCACGAAACCACGTCTTACCCACTCGCGCCTCATGCCGATCGTTATATTCCTGCCGATCGGCATTTTCGATACCTTGTATCAGCAGATACGACATCGCAACAATTCTGAGTTTTTCTTTCACAAATGTTGTAGTTTAACAGAGACCAACGTTAATCCTCGCATTGAAGTTAATGGAAACAGCTGATGATTTATAAGTGGTTATTGAGGAGATCGAATTTAGGGACATTTATATTTCTACTACATATTGCATTATATTAGGTTTAAGGATCTGATTCTTCGATCATTTCTTTAGCAATGTTTATCCACTTATTTTCTAACACAGTGCGACAACGGCTGCTCATTTAACTTGCATGCGATAAAAATCTGAGGAATCCAGTGATCCGAACTCCGCTCCAGCGGAACCATTAACAAGTGAAACTCGAGTTCCAGTTTCTCCAGTTTGCCCTAGAAAAATCGGAACTTTCGTGTTAACAATTTTTGCCGCGTTCCCATCAAGATATCTCCGAGCGAAGTATCAAGACAAAGTTTGGTCGCGTGTGCTTCAGAAGCGATTTATCAAACGGCGGAGAACTCGAAAATGGCGGAGCACGGCCGGTCGATAACGATCGTCCTCCAATTAAAACACGGCGAAAAAGGAAGAATCGTTCGCGGAAGCCTCGATACCCGAAACGACTCGTGTCACCATCAACAAGTAAAACGAAGCTGGGTACGCCGGTAATAAAGCGATGAAAGTGATAAATCGCGACGGTCCCCACCCCTGGTGCCGGGCCAACCGCGGCGTATTGCGTTATTAAAACTTTACTAATGGTCGATAATAAGCAGCCGCTCGGCCCGAGATTGATATTAAATCGTAAACTACTGCGTGGCCATTTATCATTATCACGACGGAACTCGCCGTGGTTCCGCGACTCTTTCGAAGCCCGGGGAATTCCAACCAAACGGGTTTCCACGGGAAAGCGTTCTGACAGTCGAGGATGATCCCTCGACCGTGCAAAAACCGACTGTGATTATTCGCCGGTGTGTTTTCGTGTGTCTGGGTTGTGTGGTTCGATTCGCCTCGCCGCATTCGCGCGGGGACGTCGTTCTTCCATGCGAACTTCTCCTCTCGCGCACCCTGATGATGATTAAACTCGTTGCCTTCGATTTTTCAGCGGAGACACGGTGGTAACTTTTCTCGAAATTATTCTAGGAATGCTGGGGATATTAACTCGGAATGTCTATTTTCATTTCCGAGAGGCTTTCCTCTTATAGTAGAAATTAAAAGTGACTTTCTCTCGTTGGAGGCTTCTAACGTATACAATATTCAGAGATCGCAGGAGGAAACACACTTAAACATTTAGACAGCGAATTACCATGCAAAATAATGATCGGTTATGAATTATAATAAAATAATTTTTAGTCGACTTCAAAGGAGACAGTCAAGGGCAACCAGGAAAAAAATATTTACTAGTCTTTTTGCAACAATCCTCCACTCCCCAGAGAGCTATGGTCTCTTCGGAGATCGATAGCAAACAAGAATCAAAATATTTTGGTACAGCCACGGACGCGAGTCTTCAGGGACCGATCGGTCTACAATTTCCAGGATATTCCAAATATTTACGAACTCGTCTAACACGCGGCCCGTCGCTAGAATTCGATTTGGTTCACGGTGGAATTCACGCACGGGACATCCTTGCTGTTTCCCGATGCTATAGCGAAGATCCCCGGCTATTTTCGCATGTATTCTGCGTCGAGGTGTTGGCAGCGGATCCGTTCGGGGCGGAAAGCATGAGTCTCCGGAGATTCTATTTCGCTGCTGAGTCACGATCCCGTGTTTGTCGATGTGAAAAGGGGGACCGTGTCCTCCTGGGGACATCCCTGTGCACCTCGGGACCCCAAGGTATCGAGGTCGACCTTCGAAAGGCTCGCTTGTCACCCTTTGATCCTTCCTCCGTTGTCCGTCACTCGATGGGGATCAGAATCGACCGGATGAGACGGTGAAACGAGAACGATCTGGTTCGGGGATCCTTTTTTCAAACCTTCTTCAACATTCTTACACGAATTCGAAGAATTCTGTTTTTTAACCCTTTGCGGGAGTTTGCATGTAGAATATTCTAGGTTAGAATAAATGTCTTGGTTTTGAAGTTGAAACAGTTTCGAGTGCAAAACACAAATTTAAAAGTGTATCTAAAAATTTTTTTGAGGTACGGAATTTTTGAAATTTTGAATTTAGCAAGTCTGACAGCAACAAAAATTGACAGCACACCACAGCCACTCGGCAACACTCAAAACTCTCGGCTCAACCCTCTGAACCGTACAAATTCTCTGAAAAAAAAGCTGTAGCACTCGATCCTTTTGACTCAAACGAGCACGGTACAAGAACATGACAGTGTCAGTGCCACGTTGACTGATCAGCGTCATCCCTGACAGCCGACAGACGCAACCCTAACAGAATCTTCTCGAGTCCGAGACAAGAGCGTGAAGCTTTTTGGTGGAACGATGAAAACACATGTTTCACCGTCACGAACAAGAAGCCGACAACAGTTCCGAGCAGAAACGTTCGAGCAAACACTATGATCCCCGAGTGAAAGTCCCAGCTGCTCGGCCAACAGTAGTTCGAACGCGGCGCGCGAAGAAAAACGAAAGAAAAGTGGGACCGGGAGTGCGGTAATTGTCGGTCCGCCAGGATGGTAACGACGTTAACGCGACCCACGACCCCGGGGCCCACCGGCAATTACCACCTGACACCGGTGCTCGAAAGCAATTTGCGTGAACCGGACTGTTCCTGAAGAAGGCCCCGGTTCGACCGAACAAAAATCTGCGTTTATAGCGGCTTACGTTGCCAGTTCGGTGCCGACCATCGCGAATAATGGCGGAGTGAGTCGTAAAACGGATTTAGAGGCTTTCGCGGACGCCTTGAGCAATCGTTAGCGACCAGGATTAGCGCGACATCCTTTTGATCCTCGACCGAAATCTAAAGGAGTCGTCCTCTGACTAGATTTGAAGGCTGGAGAATCGTTTGGGATTTTTCAGATTTTTTGGGGCCTTTTAGATCGAAGATTTCTGAGCCAACCCTTGGTATTCCATATTTTTGCCCCCAAGCTTTTGGATGACACGTTTTTGGGATTTCGTTGGAGCATGGGGACTTTCGTCGGCTCTTCCAGCACGGAGTATATGGCTGTCGAAGGATGTTGAAGGTCCTTGGCAACGGGAAGGAGGATATCTCAGTGGGTCGTTCGAAAGCAATTAGCCCGGGGAACGTTTCTGGGTCGGCGTTCCATGTCCGGGGCCCTTTCCGAACAATGCGGCAGCGTTTTCGGTGTATGCAAACTGTCTTCGGAAAGACGAGGGCGAAGGGCGTCGAATGGTAATTGTCCGGGTCACGGATGCTGGCCGACCTTCACCCAGTTACCTCCTTCTTTCTTCTGCTTCGGACAGTAATCAACGACCAAGGGACGTTTACACGCTTCACCCTTCGCCTAACGATTCCCCTGCTCGCGATTCGACATGGGCGACAGCTCCGACTCGGAGAAACCTGCGATGTTGTCCTTTCCGCTGTCTTAATTAACCCTTCGCTTTATTATATCGAGTTGGACTCCTGGGGCAGATTTTCAAGACGATCCATTGACGTATTGCATGTAGGACATGTGCTGCTGCTGGCATATTGTTGGTTGAAATACAGACACGTAAATTTATTTGTATAAAATACTATTTGATAAAATTGTGAAGGTAAATTCACGATGAGTAAAAAGGATGAAATTCGACGTAAAATAATTTTTTAAAATCCTTTTACTATTTTATTTGATTAATTCAAAGCAATTCAAATGGAGAAACGATTAATTTTTCAAGTCCCGATGTTTGCTGATTGTAGGAAAATTAGTATTCAATGTTAGAAATTTACATACGTCATAAATGCATAGAAATTCACAGTCTATATATGGGAAATAATAATATGGTACTACAGCAGTCTATACAGACCAAGAAAAGGAGGTAAAGAGGTTACCACTGCCTAGCCTGGACGTGTCAAGTACCCGGTAATATTTCAGCCTCCATATAGCAGCTCGACTTTAATTATCCCGACTGGAGGCGGTGCGTCTGAAGATGCAGCACAGACAACCGTAAGTCGTACATTCTCTACTTTACGATATTGCTGTTTAAATTTTCAGGTATCTTTGCGAGGGAGACATTTGTTTAATCCTCTTCCTTCTACAGATACGTACAGCGAACTAGAAAAATGGGCAAAATGGCAAATTGACGTGGCGTTGATATACTAGAAGTGTCAAAATATTAATGGAGCTCGCAGTATACCTTGATGTATTAGAAATGCTTCATCATACAGAAACATAGAAAAATGACCAAAAATGACAGATTGGTCCCCGATTCTTCAGGGCTGGGCCCTATCATTGACATACATTTAACTTCTCCCAGCTCAATCGGAAGGTCTCTCACACTTCTAAATCTTTTCTCCGAGTCCCAAATATTTCGCAGTCCTCGGTTACCATTTCCAGACTACCAATTTCCCAAGATGGCTCCCCCAGTCTGCTCCCGATGTCCACCAAAAGCGTCCGGTCACGTGGAACGCAACGCGAGAGAGTAAATCGTCCCGGCGTTCTGGAAAAGCGTTGTTGTTCCAGGTGGTAAGTGCAAAGGGATGTCCTGGAGGCAACCAGGCAGGTCCAGGAAAGCAAGATAGAGAGAAACGAAGAAAGAGAGCTGACGGGAGCGCGAGCTCTGCCCCAAAAGATTAATGGATTCACATTGTCGGCATTTTTTCAAGCGTTTTAGGACCACTTTTGAGAGCCGGAGAGCGTCTCATTTTTCAAAAACCGGGGCCGTAACCCGGCCCGATAGAAAATCGCAATCGATTCGCCGCGCGCTAATGGTTCCGAATTAAAGCGTGTGCTCCTCGCGCGGCTGGGCAGGTAACTTTACACGTATCGTTTGACAGGCTTGTATAGTCGGGGTTACGTAAGAATGGGCAACGATAGTTCTTCGGTAAATATGTACATCGTGATCGAGAATGGCGCAACGATCGCGTCGATCCTGTGACATTTTAACGTTTCAATGCGCCGATCAAAATGTATCTGCTTGAACACGGGCTTAAACAAAGAGTTGTTCCTCCACGATTTATCCAGGTAGAAAGCCCTCTTCGATTTACAGATGTGAAATCCTCGGAAATACTGACGCCGGTCTTGCCTGAAAGGTTCAACAGCAGTATAAAATTGTCAAATTGTTAGGCCCTTAAAGGACCATTTTTTATAATTTTCTGTTGAATAGGCTAGACGACATTTTGTTTTCAGCTGCAGTTCGAGCTAATCTATTTTTGCAGAGGCTGCCAGTCCATTAAAAACAAACTTCTGGATTCTCATCGTCTATTAATCAGCCGGAACCTCTATTTCAGCGAGGCCCCGGCCACAAATTACCATATCCCAAAAGAAACGTGGCCGAATAGAAACATAGGGATACCTGCTGGCTTCCAGGATTCAAAGGACTCGCCGAACAACGCGAAGCGAAAAACGCAACACAGTGTGTAGATTGTATATTCCCGTTGAAAAAATTTTACGGAGTTTTACGAGCCACTGGGGACCCTATAGTCCGAGTATTCGGTGGTCGTGGCAGCACGAGCCAGGTAATTTGTGGTGTTTATTGATAATTTGAAGATTTACAGCAATCAGAATAGAATGGTAGGTACGGAACAGCGTGGAGGAAAAGGTGGGAAACACGGCGAAGGCGGTGCAGGACGATAGTTGGCGCCTTGGGACCTCCGATCCTCCTCTCTAAGGCTTCAGATAGAAGTTACAGCAGCTGATGAGCCGTAACCGATCGACGCACAATAACCCTCCGCAAGCAGTACCGCTATCTTTCATCCCGTCTTTCGTGCCGGAGCTAGGTGCACGATCCTCTCGGATCGCGAAACCGAAGGACCAAATCGCCATTTTGCGATCACAACGATTTTTTTTATCACATATACGTTATCGTCGAAATTTTATTCGTTTTCCATTTATACAGCCATTTCTTGAGATATATCACCCTCTAATTGTTGAAAAACGAAAAGAGGAAAAAAATGGGGTCAATTAGTTGGAAGAACACCGTAGTCGTTCCTTATGTAGAAACCATCTCCAACGACATAAAAAGAATATTTCGAAAAGTAGGAATACATACTATATTTTCAAGATCCCACACTATCTGAAAAGTTGGTTTCCAATAATCAAGGACAAGTTACCACTGTCCAAGAGTTGGTACATAGTATACTCAATACCATGTTTAGGGTGTAATCAAATTTATATTGGACAATCGTCAAGGCATTTAGGAACACGAATTAGAGAACACAAACATAACATTTTCTTACCTCCACTTCAACATACTGCATTGACGAGACATTCAATCGAGTTTGATCATAGATTTGATTTTGAGAACTCAAAAGTCGTGGATAAAGAAACGAACTTACATGAAAGGATATTGTTAGAAACACTTCATACGATTAAACATCAGAGTGTAAATATTAGGTATGAAACGCCCAAGATACATGAATATTACACAGCATTACTAAATAGGTAACGTACTATGAGGAAGTGTCTGAATAAAACTTTTCTTTGTTTTAACACGTTTTGTAATATTAAATTGTCACATACAACCTCACATACAACCTAAACAGGTTGTATTCATATCAAAGACATTTGAATGTCTAAAAGAATTACCATAATTTTATATAAATATATGGTATACATAAGTAGCTTTTTAGAGGTTAGTAAATTATGATTGTGTTTCAAAAGTATTTCAAATTTACCGCCGAATATTGATTGGTCGTACTTCGATCTGCGATCCTAAACGTTCTTGCCTAATGTTTTTCTGCCTTACCTCAATGTCTCCATAACTGGCAGGTAGTAAACATGCATTTAATTCTCTCATTGAAGTTATTAATTCTCTTCGCAAAGCTAGCGAGTATTTCTTCAATAAATTAAATTACAATTTCAAAGTTTCCTGCATTTCTAAATTTCAAAATTTTCACAGACGCAATCCTAGTAACTCCTGAAGATGATCTAAACAAAGATCGAAACGTCGGAATTACTTTGTTAATTTGCAAAATTGCTATGTAAATTTAGTAACAAAATTGATCGAACCTTGCACTGAAATATAAGATACTATTACCATTTCTACAGCTTTAACTTATTATGAAGAACTCTGTCGTCAATATTGTTTTATATGGAAAAATATTTAAATAAAATGGACAACATATAAATTCTTGCCATTTTCGCTCCCACCAGATTTCTATCCGAAGAAATGGCTCGCGCCCGCATTTTTTGAGAAATGATCGAACAAGGATTCAAGGGAACACAATCCTTAGACAGTTTCCATCTCCCCGGCCCCCGGCAACATTTTCATAACTGTCAGAAGGAGAACGAAGGCGAACCACGGAGAAATGGTCTGGTTTGATAACGTCGTTCATGCCAGGTCTCGAGTCGCGAGAGGTCTCGAGAACGACGACGACGACGACGACGACGACGCCGACGCCGGGCGACGGAGGGCGATCTCGGATAGGTGATTGATTCGCTTTGAATGATTAAAGAACGCGGAAGGAGAGCGACAGGAAGGGGGTACGGAATAATAGCGTTCGATAGACTCATCAAACTTTCCCGGAGGAAACTTTAAAGAGTCCCGTTCGGCTCGACGAAGTGGATGGATCATCGTGACTGTTTCTCGGCCGCTGCCAAAATGCTTCTTCTTCCCCAACGATGTTCTGTGTTCCCGTTGCGAATCTGGGACAACCGTAATCCCCAAACAACCCTTCAATTATCACCGGAAAAGATCTACTGGTCCATAAAAAAGTTTATTGAAATATTTTCGAACATTTGTCCATAGCGAATTTATATGGTACATTCAATTTTGGTAGATGTAAAAACATTACTGAGACGCGATGAAAAATATGATGAAAATTAATTTCCTATGTCTGGGTTGTTCGAATTTATTAGAGGAACGCGCGGATCGTTCGGTTAATGGAATAACTATAATTATCAATTTCAATGCTGAACTACGTTTTCACTGATAATAAATCTTGTACATGGATCGTTGCGCATCTGGGACAACCGTAATCCCCAAAAAAACCCTTCAATTGTTACCGGAAAAGAACTACTGGTCCATAAAAAAGTTTATTGAAATATTTTAGAACATTTGTCCATGGCGAATTTATATGGTACATTCAATTTTGGTAGATGTAAAAACATTACTGATGAAAAATATGATGAAAATTAATTTCCTATGTCTGGTAGTTCGAATTTATTAGAGGAACGCGCGGATCGTTCGGTTAATAGAATAACTATAATTATCAATTTTAATGCTGAACTCCGTTTTCAGTGACAATAAATCTTGAACAAATCTTGTAGACTGAAATATTAAGTTGTAGTAACTTGTTTCCAATTCTTTCGTCTTCGCAGGGAATGATAAACTAATGTGAAGGAACTAATAGAACGGGGGGTTAACAGTACATCCGCAGGACTCGATACTCCCTATATCGATTCTTGAGCCATCTCATTGAAAGTCAATCATCGCACGGAGAAGCCTCGCCATTACCGTTATTCGAATTCAGCAGACACGATCATAGGTTTCCGTGGTGAAGAGATGCGAAGAGCAGATAGAACATGGGCCAGCGTGTCGCGCGTTGAAAGGGAAAACGGGAAAACGGTAAAGCATCGACGGAGAAATGTCGTTGGAGAAGGGTTGCGGAGGAGGAAGATAGGCAAATGGACTTTCTTCGAGGTAAATTTGAATAATTTACGGCCCGTAAATAACGCCGATTATAACCAACCGGAACGAGACCTCATTGTGGCATCATCGGTAGCCTACGGTGCCCTCGGCTTGTGTAGAATGGCGTCGGTGGGCCTTCGGTAGCCTGCAGCCAGTCCGTGGCCGAGCCAAAGGGTTGCAATCCTACCACGGTGATTTATTGCCGTGCGAATCGAATTTTTTCTTTCCCGAGGAAAGCATCCAGGGTGGTAGCTTCCACAGCGGTGCACCGACGGCGAAATAGGTCAAAGAAATTTCGACGTCCTTCCCGCAGACTCGCCATTGCGGACTTCTTGATACGTTTCGAATGTTTCTACCCGGCGGATTCTAACGGGACCTTCGATCCACATGAATTCGTGTTTCTAGCAAAATATCAGCTGTGAGATAATTAATCCTTTGGGGATGACGACTGGTGCATTGTACTACCGACTGTACATTTCCAAATTTATTGTACAAGATTAACAATCGGTACACTAGTAGAATTTCACACTCTTCCACTCTTCAAACACAGTTCTCCCAGAAATTTATTTTCTTGTTTAAACTCCTCTCATTGACTGCGGATTTTTATGCAAAATTAAAGTTGTCCGCATTAACGCTTTACTCGCCGGAAATTTTGCAATAGTACTTCTAAAATAACAAAGCAGCAGTTGGGAATTTCTATATTTTTCTTTGGAGTGTCTTTGCACCGACAAGAAGGAACCGAACGAGCATATGTGTCGCGAGGAAGAGATTCGGGGGAAGAAAAATGATCTATCAATTCAAATTCAGCCGAAGATCGGGCGCAGAATCCGTCCTGTATTTAATCAGCGACCGGGTGTCCCGGTTAAGCCTGCGAAGCTCGTTGCAAATTCCGGGCCAATATCGGGTCTACGCGAGAGGCTCGTATAAATGCGCATTTTATTAAGGGTGAATAAGGGTTTCGTCCCCCTTCCTTCCCGCGATAGGGAATAGTATTTCGACCCCTTCGACGACTCGGCTTTTCATAGAAGCCGCGCGCGGAAACCGTTCGCCGTTGCTTTGTCTAGCTTTGTTCGGCCTCTTATCGTCTCCTCTCCGTCCGTTCCAGTCGATTCCGTTCGAAGAGAACCAATCAGCGATCCCTCGAAGCCCTCTCGCACCCTGTAACCCGCGGCCACGCCTGCCAATATAGGGTAGGTACCCTCGTCAGATCGACCCTTATCCTTTTTACCCGCCTTCTCTTCGACTCTCTCCTCCCGTCGCCGCTGGACCCGACTCATTTCGCAAAATGGATTCTATCGGGGCTGTTTCGGAACGGGTCGCATCACTGATTTCGTCTACCCTATTTTTACTATCCACAAAAAAAGCAAAATTTTTCTTCCTACCTAAAATATTTCCATTTCGTGAGATTTTTTGAATCAATTTTAAGAAACCGACGTGAAATGAAAATGTATTTTCACTTTTAATCATCTTATAAAAAGTCGAAAATAATCTAACATCTTTAAATTCTTGTTTTTTCCCCTTTGTATATTAGACGTATTCATTTTTTACTGTGTGTATTCGATGTGTACGTACGTATTTTGCACTGATTACACATTTGTTACATTATCTCGCTTTAGGTACTCGGCAATTACTCTGACAGAAACAAAATGGCGGGTCACAGCATACATTGCTCAGAAAGCCAGCAGCCTCTGTCGCGATTAAAAAATGATGGAAGACACTCAAACTGTTGACCATCGTATACCAGATAACAGAGAACACGTTCGAAAAGAGTCGAAGCGCTGCAAGTATTATTAATATTTTTCTCCGACTCCTCGCGACGCGATAGTCAGTATCGTATGCACCGATGGAAAAGGTACAATTCATCATGGATGCAACTCCAGTTACGGGTTACTGAATATTCGAACATGCTCCCAGTGCATACCGTTATGATTAATATCAAACAGAGTAGCGGGCCTGGTCGACATCAACTTCTTGCAACAATTTTCATCCTGCATCTACTCGCATAATCCTTCTCCCATGACCTCAAAGGTCAGAGCCTTTAATAAAGTGTCCGTTTTTTCTTTTAGGCGAACATCAGCAGTTAGCGATCGGTAATGACTGCGGATTTTTACGCAAAAACAAAATTATTTGCATCATAATTGCAACAAGTAGAAACCAAATGGTTTGATTCTCCTTTTATAATTTTAATAAGTTGAATCCACTATATGGACGTCCTTAAATTCTTTCGATTTGTCTACTGTCGTCAATTGCATCTGCTCATTTTTGTCATAAATGCATAAGATCCGCAGTCTAAGAAAATCGATTTACGACACAGCCAAGAGGTTGATATAATGGAGAAGACACATTTGCAGGATCGTCAAGGAGAATGAGGGGGGTTCGGAAGACAACATGCGAGTTATCCACCGGCGAATCCCATTGGTCTATTTAAAGGCACGTTCACGCAACGCCGTCGAGTTTGGCGAAACCTCTCGTACCTGTGGATCGGTGCCTCGAAAGTTAGGGGTCCCGGTGCAGTTGATTAACGATGTGAGCGTCCAGGTCGAGGTGGGTGGCGCATGCCTTTGTGACAGCACGGCCGCTCCTCCGCTCCACGACATCGCCACCGTTGCTATCACGGATTATTATAACTCGTACGTTTCATCTGGTCCCTCCATCGACCGCTTCGGTAGACATCGGCACGATCGCCGGCTATCGTCGGCTATCGTCACGTCCGTTTGTCCACGCGATGGGATCGAAATCGGCCGATTCCCCTGCCATAAGCCCGGGGACCAGCCTGGGGACCTCTTCCGGCTCATCGGCACCTTCTGCGGGCCACGCGAATCCTCTTCGGCCTCTGAACGCGAAGTCTGAGCCGACGAAGAACGATCTCCTTCGAATTGCATTGTATACACCATTTTTTTGTTCTAGCGAGGTCACTATGTATACAGGGTGACCCAAAATTCCTTAAACTCCCTGAAATGGGCAATTCCTGAGGTCATTCGAAGCGACATTTTCGTTTTCCAAAATGTCCGCCGCGGTTTTGTTTAGAAGTTATTAACGAAAAACAAGGACCAATCAGAGCGCGATCTAAACGCGTCTTGGCAAAGATGGTCCGGCGCGCCAGCAGAGCCGAAATACGACGAAAGCCGTCCCGACTCATCGTATTATACATGTGTATTGAAAGAAGACTGTACCCTGTATACCGGTGCCAGGACGACTGAAACGTCACGACGCGACGTCCGTAGAAACACGAACGACCTCGCGTATCTTTTTTTTTTGTTCTTTTTTTATTGAGGAAATCTCATAAGAAATTTATTACAACTTTTAGGAACAAAACAAAATATACAGAACAAGAAACCTATACAAACAAAAATGAGGGTATATCAGTTCTTTTTCCCTACTTGTTTTTTCTTAAACGCGCAGATTACAGTTTTTTTTTTAAATGACAATATATGAAGGCTGGCTACGACATTGGGGCCAGCCAGAAACATAGAAACGTCCAAAGGCAGCTGAAATCTTAACTTGAACAGATTTTTCAATAGCAATAATCGTTGAGTATCACCTCGCGTATCTGACCGCGCATCCCAAATTACGACTAAAGCCGTCCCGACCCATCGCGGTATATCGAAAATTACTGTACTGTTTACACTAGTGTTTTTATGACTGATGCGTCACGATGTATTGATCAACACGAACGGTTTCCGCGTATCTGCGATGACGAAAGTCCTCGTATCAAGGACTCGCAGACCCAGGCGACTGCTGGTGCGTCGGACCATCTTTGCCAACACGCGTCTAGGTCGCGCTCTGATTAGTCCGTGTTTTTCGTTCATAACTCCTAAACAAAGCTGCAGCGGACATTTTGGAGAAGGAATTTTGGAACACCCTGTATGTATCTAGAAGGTTCCAGGATGGGGACAGGTAGACAAATATATTTTTAAAAAATGTCGTTTCCTATACTAACGTAGGAATATATCACGAATATTTTCAGGTTGAACATTCAATTATAATTTGATTATTTTCAAGTAGAAAGTGGGGCTGTTAAGCTATCCTCTATTCGTGTAAAGAGAGCAAACATGGCTTCCCCCCGGGTTTCAAAGGTCACGACAGTCAGGAGGCTCTGAAAAATGTTCTATTCACTCTCTCGTGTATCAAACGTGTTCCATCTGATATACCCCGGTACTTCTAATAGGTCATAAAATATTGCAGCTTATAATCTCGCTCCCTACTTCCATTGTAATGTTATTGCTCGACATACAGCCGAAGCTACTTGCAGAGCGGGGCACGAAACACGTTAACACACCTCGTTACATCAACTTCAATACTACATTAACCGAGTTTTCAGAACGATAAGACATTCTAAAAGCATTGCGGGAAACGTAAACTTATTGGCCTGGTTTTAACAATCATAATTCACTTCGATAATGGTATGCCCAAGAACTTAATCTTCCAAACGAGAACAGAAATTATGCAACACTTAGAATACTAGAACATTAAACAAGTAATGCAAATAGATCGTCAAAAATATTCGAAGATTGAATACGAATACAATTGTTACAGAATAAACAGACGTTCAAACAAATAAACAATTAAAAGTAGTATTCAAAGATCCTTTAACTCTTGAGAAAAACGAAAGGGTGAAAACGTGAAAAACACGCGATTGTTCAACAAATTTTCAGGTTAAATTCTGCAGCAGCGAACGATCAGTCCTCCGCGATTCCATTTTCCTGCGCAATTCACCGCCTCTCGAAAAAACGGTCGCCATGCTCGACCCACAAAGCGTCCAGGGGGATGACAGGGGGTGTGTAGCTCGGCGAAAGTTCCCGAATCTATTATTGTCATCTAGGAGAGGTTTCCGCGCAGAAAGAAATCGGCGAGGTTGGTCAAGGGTGAGGCAAAATGTTCGACGGCGAGGGGTTGAAAGAGAGGGAGAAGGGTGAAACGTGGAGGGAGAATTTGCTTTTCTACGGTGGCACCCCTCTATGATATTTCCGAATAGACGGCGTCTTCGTACGTGGGGGGACACAGTGGGACAGAGTGGCAGGAGATTGGGGGATGTTCGGTGGGGGTAGAAAGTACCCCTACCTCTGGCAACTACCCTCTTTCTTTCCCCCTGGAAAGCCTCGAGGTTGGCGTAGCCGAAGGAACACGGCGTAACAGGAACGAACTGCTCCGAGAGGGAGAAAGAAAGAGTGAGAGAGGGTGGTGGGAGAGAGGGAGCCATGCCGGCGGTGCTGCTAGTCAAACCAAAACTCGGCATGATTAATGATCGCGAGAGGCAGAGCGCTGCTTCAAACAACAAACTTTTCCCAAGGAACGCCGAAGAATATAAGAAAAAATATATAAGAAAGAGGGAACTCTCTTTCTTCGCATCCACCCTTCAGACCAACTAATACCCTCCTAGAGCTCTTTCTCTGCCTCTCTGCCTCCGCTCGCCCCTCCTCGCCTCTCGCTCCTTTCTCCTCACCTCTGACAGCCTTTCATTTCTTTCCACCGTTCCTTATTTCTTTCTCCCCCGGTATCCTTTCTGCCCCCTTGTCTCTCTCTTTCTTTCTCCCGCTCGCCACGGCAACTCGCGATCAACGTGTATCACCCACTCTCCACTACCATACTTTTCTCGAGCTCAACCATTCGTTCCCTTTCCCTCTGTCTCTGTCGCTGCCATCTTCTTGCTCGCGAGATGTCTCGGATGCTCGAGATAATGCCCGATGACCCTGTCAACGGGGATGGGCCTACGGAGTTGCTGGATTCGTCGACCTTGATGGCAGAATGCGGAGATACGCCGTTGGGCAAGAATGGTTTCTGTATCATTCGAGCGTTAGACGACTGAACGTCGCACAGACTGGTATTTGTGCTAAAAACTTGGCCGAAAATCGAAATTGTAAATATTTACATATAGAGCTGCGGTTGCGTCCTAAAATAGATAGATAATAACATGCCGTCACGTGTTGGACTCCCTATCTGTGGTAACCCAACCAGTCACAGGTGCCTGCACTTAGAACCTAGCACTTGTTCGATACGCACGTCTTTTTTCGCAGCGTTTCGTTCGAAAGCATCTTTTCGTTGTGATAATGTTTATGTTGGAAGTGTTTTTTATGGCGAAACTTATGATGGATATTGTTGCACAAGGTATGTATATTATTATCAATCATATTTTTACCAATGTTAAAATCTTTTTATACGTGTTTTTACCGATCTACAAGCTTGACTAAAACCTCTTGGATTTTCATTACTTTTCTTGCATATATTAGTGTTTTTAAACACATACAACTCATCGCAACAGCATAAAAGATACGTGTTGTTAAACTTCAGGATATCTAGAATTACTATACCGCAAAAAAGTTTTCCAAAGTTTTCACATTAAAGAATAATAAAGCTCCAAATATAGCCCCTCTTTTTCGAAAGCAACTGCACGAGCTAGTATAAGAGAAAGCACAAAGCGACTATTTGATGAAAAACTGAAAGATTTACAAAAAAAGTTAGTGCCTTACTTTTACACATATGAACACCCATAAATAAAACTTACTATCACTAGTACGTAGTTAGAAATAACTTTTTTATTCATAAACTAACTATATAACGCAGGAAAAACAAGATAATATTTTTAGCCAGGTTTTTAGCACAAATAACAGTCTGTGCGTCGATTCGATTAAATAAAGCGTTAAACGAAACGGAATAGTAGAATCGGAAACTTTGGAATTCGATTGTAAGACAAGGGGTTAATCCAAAAATGTTGCTACGAAACCGACAGGCGATTCGATCGAAGCTCCCAACAGCGCCGGAATCGTGTGAAATCATGCTGTCCCAATTTGCTCCCAGCGTTCATCCGTCCCGATCGATGATCCAAACAAGTTCGCTGGCCAAGAGCCACCGACGCTACCCCCGAATCCGCGGAAGACAATGATCCAGGCTCCGGTACCATCCGACAATGAATAGCGGACTGATTGTTTGCGCCGCGTCACGGTTTTACAGTCGTGTTTAATTCAATTTGTGAGTGACTTACGATGTCCGTCATTAGTCATCGTGTGGCGCGCGCGCGCGCGCTCGCTCTTCTCGGCTTCTTCGCGAGAAGAGCAAAGGGAAGAAGGGGTGCAGAGGATTTACCGGAGCGATCCCACATCCACATAGGGGCCGATTATGGGACCAAGAATGAGGCTCATCAGGTGAATCGCGTCGAAATGGTACCGACGCGACGTAGCGCCATTAATACCGATCCGTGGCTCGTTCGGGATCGCCGAGAATCCAAACCGTTCAGGCGCTGGTGCGTGAGTATCCGTAAAACTTAAAAGAATTTTGAAAAGCGTACCAGATTTCAATTTCAGCTAGACATCCGAATGACCCGGGGAATGTATAAAGACGGCGTCTAACGCTGTCTGAAGCCGCGCAATTTACGCTCCGAGCATCTTTGATCTTCTTACGCGTTGATACTTCTTTCTTCGAGCTTCTTAACGCGCGCGGAGAGAGAGGTCGTTGACAGGCGGCGCGGCGTCGAGAGCCAAAGTCGAGCCGCCAATTGATTCGCCGCCACAATGCAGGATATCGGCCGAGAATGCTGCTCATCAGGTGAATCGGACGCAAATGGTAGCCGGCTAATAAGCGTTCGTTATTCGGAACGGTGCACGTGCTCGTGGACGTGCCCGTGCTCGTGGCTCGCCTACACGTAAATACGGAAGAACCGAGGCGGGTATGGTGAACGACGGAGAGGGAGAGAGAGAGAAAGAGAGAAAGTTACTGTTAGGCCATTGGCGGTGTACTGTGCCGGGTCGGCTGATGACCAAGCAAATTTATACCCAGAGTCTAGACCCACAATCAGCCTCCGGACCCTGGATCATGCACCGGGCATCCAACAGACGCGGCAACGCTTCGATGGGCGAACGAGGATGGTACAATTTTAGTGCCAGGTGCGCGTGCGGCCGTCGCGGAACGTGCTTTTGGTGATGGGAACCGAAAATTAATTATAAATTGACCAACGCAATTTTACCACCAGGTACGGCTGTAAGTGTCCTGGAACCAGTGTCACCAGATCGAGGGATTTAAGTGGTAAATAGTGGGGGAAATGCTACAGTCAGGCCCCGCGTGATGTCACGATGGTATAGTGTAGTCTAACCAAGATAGTGATTTGTGCCGAGGGCGGGGATACTGTACGGCTCGTGACGTCAATGGTTCCCCCCACTATTGGTACATTGGTGGGACAGTTCTCGCAGCATACTTGCGATGATGGAAGCTGAATAATTTTTAAGGAGAAGAAATATTCGAAAAAATCAATTTTGATCGCGTGTTTGTTGATATTTTTGGAACTCTGTCTTAACGAATACCCTAATAATGATTTCTTTTGCTAAGAAATAGTTACGCAGGTACAATGTTGTTTCTCGCTGTAATTGCACGACAAAGGTGGTAAAAATTCGAAAAGTTGAATGCATCGGTTTCTCCTGTGGAGCATGTACGATCCAGCAAACAAAAGGACAACGAGGTAGAAAAGACAGTGGGGTTGGTAGAACGCGAGGCAGTCAGCAAACCGTATCCAGCCGGGAAAAATGGCCGTGGCCCTGACCACCTGCTGCCACTTTGATACCGCCGCTAGAATCTCATTTAGCCGTGTAATTCCGACGTTCATTGACGATGGATCGTCCCGTCCCCGGAGCATTGTAGGTGTACTGAAACACTTCGTACCTACCTTCTAATATATGATCGATCGTGGAGAACCAGCCGGAACATCTACCGGAATCCATTGCGCGGGAACCAGTCCCGTGTTCCAAGTCCCGACGATGAAACAAAAATAATCGCTTGGAATCGATTTCCAGGTGCCTGCGGACAGGACCCGTGTAACGGAGACTTTGATGTCTAGCCATCGATGTTACTATCAACTTCAACGTTGGTACGATTGACGGAAGCTGTCAAAAATGATTTTTTCTCTTGCCTGTTCACTGCCTAAGGAACTGGAAAAAGGAACTACGAGAAGCTACGAGAAATTAGAATTCGAGCGAAGGAACGTTAGAAGTCTATTTCAAGCAAAGGGTTACTTTTAAGGGAAGGTTTTTTATTAAATTGATACAAACTGTAATAGACATTTAATTTATTATTTAAATCATGGATTATACATGCCACAGCACAAAAAGGATTAAAAGCGAGTAAAAATCTACTTCATCGATCATTTTTTCAAGTAATCATAACAATGCGATTAATTTTTCAAATTTAATCTAACTTTTGGTATAAGTCGTCTTAAATGTATAAATACTAACCATTTAGAGCAAAAATTAAAAATTTGGTACTTGATGGATGAAATTGATAGAACGATATGAGGGATGCTTGAATATTAAAAGATAGAAAAAGTAAAAAATAAAACCCTAAATTAATTTTAGGGTTCTTAACGTCTTCAGAAAAATGTGGTCTGTGCCTTTTTATACTGTAGTTTTTTGGGGTCCCAATTTTCCTGTGTGAGAATCGAGTATTTTTGGAATGTTTTGGGAAATCTCGGTCTGACCGACATTCTACTGCGGCAGCCATTTTACCGAAAATGCCGGTCCCTCTCTGAGAATACTAATTATCTCCCCACGTGTCTCAGGAGCGGCGAGCTTCGAAGCCAGTGGGCTGGGCATCCTCCCGGTCCAGCTGCCTAGAAATGGTCACGTAAGACGCCGGAACCATCTTGGTTAGACCATTTTTTTTTCTCCCTTTCACTGGCTCGACTAGAACACGTAATTAATTACGATTCTGAACATTTTTCTGAGCTTGACTTGATGGATTTTACATGGGAAGGCGGGTATACGTGCTAGGGCGTTAGCAGTCGTTTTCTTGACTATCGAATGGCTGATCATTTTCCCGAACCTCCAAACAGAAGGATTTCATAAAAATTGTTTATCTACTACCGTTGTACAAAAGTTCGTGATATTGATGATCTAATATTAGTTTGCATGAAGATAGTCAAATTAATTTTGTTACGATATTTTTTTGTATTCAATATTTCCTTTCGTAAATTGTTCCAATGTCCGATGAAGGAGATACACTGTGTTTCATAAAACTAATCGACAACAACGTAAATAAAAGCACCGTCTTTGTAAAACACAAAATTGATCGAATTAATGCAGCTTAATTTTGTCTTCCACTCGCCGAGTCCATTAGCGAAGAAAACACAATTCCGCTTCGAGAAAGTTCCCCATAACAATTTGCATAAAGTTCCGCAGTCAATTAATAACATTAGAATCGGTGCAATTTTTCACCGGTACCATTAAGAAACATTTAAACCGAAAATACCAGGAGAAAGTATCACAAAAATGATAAAAATATCACAACAAAACTAACATGTAATAAGAGTCGAATAATAAAATCTGAATACTCGAAAAATGGTGAAACGAACAACAATGAACTAAAATCGAAAGTCAAGGACTCGACAATAAGATTCACAGGATATAATGCATAAAAAGCAATTAGTGTGGCCGAAGAAAAATGACGAAGGAAGCAAGCACACACAGCGCGGCGTAAGATAGATTCGACTCTAAGCGTGCTTAATGTCTTGGCGTTGTAATGTTACACCGGGCCGGCTTCTAAAAATAAATACGAGTAACAAGTGCGAGGAGATCGTAATTAAGATGGTGCTCGACGAGCTACGGTAAATAATTGTTCATAAGCTAGAAGAATTTCATCGGATGCACCGCGCACCGCAGTGCATCGTGCACGGTGCACCGCGGAGTGTTCCTCGCGCGCGCGTGTTAAATATTTATGCACTCGTTAAGAGTCTAGTGGATTTCCTGAGGCGGCTTCTCGGGAGCTCTCATTAATCGTGCTGCGCCATCGTGGAATAGCCGATGACACTGTTTCCGACGGAGTTTCAGCAAATGCACCGGCATCGGCCCCGCAAAAACAAGTCGAACGGCCAGTGACTAATGTGCAAACGAAGCACGCGGAAAGATTTATTGGGAAACTTAGCGCTCGCGATCGGACAACATTCCGCTGCCCTGTTCGCTTTATTACGGCCCTGGATGGAGACATATTTCTTCCGCGGTGCACGATATCGCCTGCGATCTACCTGCATTGAGATTTTCGCTGCTGCTAGAACTGCGAATCTCCATAGCCTGAATTTTTACTATAAACGTACGTAACTTCACGCAACTTGAAAACAGAAAATATTATATCATCCTCCAGAAATAATAAATGGCGATAGTTATACACCAGAGGTGGGCATTATTTGGCGAAACACATATTTCAAATTCTAATAATATTTGCTATTTTAGATTTTATTTTGCTTAAAGAAAATAGTATTTTATTTGAACATTTTGAACCTCAAAATAAAATATTTCTATTTCGACAATAAGATTCAGAAAATAAAATATTTCTATTTCAACAATCTAATCCAGAAAATAAAATATTACTATTTTAACAATATTGATCTAGAAAATAAAATATTTCTTCTTTAACAATCTGAAACACTTTTGGATTGTTATAATACTCTGAGAAACCGCATAAACATACACTGTATCTTATCGTTAAGAAACGATTTACACTCATAAATGTATTGAATTCGAACCATTATTTTCAGCAATAATATTTATAATTGAAATTGAAAATAAAGAGAGAGAGACAAAATACAAATATTATCAATATTATTAAAATAAAATACTATTTTCAAATACTATTTTCAAAAATTACTGCATCAAATGAAATATTTTATTTTTAAAATTGTGCACATACTCTAAAATAAATAGGATTATTTAATATTTACTATTTCAAGTACTATTTTCTCCAGCTCTGTTATACACATTAAGAAATACATTGTACAGCACAGAAGCGATGCGTGAAAAATATGAACAGAAATCGGAAACGTATTAGATTTGGAGACAGTGGAAACGGAAACACAGTCGAAATCGCGAGCGCTATTAGCACGCTTATCAATATTAATATTGACCAGCTTATTAATATTAACGACGTCGGATCGGCGAGCCGGAATTATCGAAGAAATTGCATCCCGAAGGAACAAGACAGTCCGGGACAGAGCGAAATAGATAGGCTGCTCTATGGGGGCAACCGAGTCATCATTAATATTATAGTGCAGCGGCGCTCATCGCGTCAGATCTATGCCGACCTCTTTCTGTCCACGTCCGATCCAGGAGAGATCCATGAGAGATCCATGCGGAGTCCGAAGGCCAGACGCATCAAAAGCCACCTTCCACCTCGTTTCTCTACCAATCTCGCTGAACGCGCACGCCACCAGACCTGGACGTCCCACCAGCCTCTAGACTCATTATATCTTCTTGATCCGAACCTTAAATTGATGACTATCTGTCCACCTGAAAATACGAGATATCCCGAACCCCGAGACTTCGGACGTGTTTTCTACCCTTCTCTTTCTTTCTTCTCGTGTGTCTCTGGCCGTGTGCATATGTGTTTTTTTTTTTAAAAGAAATCTCTGTTGTGTATAGTATGTGTGAGGGAGAGAGAGAGAGAGAGAAAGAGAGAGCGTACCAGTTCGCGCATAATAATTATGAATTACGGGATATAATTAAGAAGGAGCCGAGGTGGGACCAGTTGACTGACGCGTCCGAGCCAGCCGGACCTCCTCCGGAGAGTATGTTCGACAGCCGCTGGTTTATTTATTAAGCAATGTCGTGGAAAACCAGACTCGAACCAGCGATATCGCTGATTTCAAATTTCACCACCGCAATCTGTGGATTGATCAAACCGATGCGATGGATTGAGAGGTAGAACGGCGCAAGGAATTGTGGGAAAACAAGACGTAGACGAT
The DNA here is from genome assembly GCA_916610255.1 of Lasioglossum lativentre. Taxonomy (NCBI): domain Eukaryota; kingdom Metazoa; phylum Arthropoda; class Insecta; order Hymenoptera; family Halictidae; genus Lasioglossum; species Lasioglossum lativentre. The sequence continues at coordinate 19,304,520 of OU744358.1, forward strand.
GGGGATCCTTCCGCTGAACTGGCGGAGCTTGCTTCTCTTTTGCAGACTCTTTTTCGTTAAAACAGTTGTAAGAAATTACGATCTTTAGAAAATTTGCAAAAATTTGCAAAAATTCGCAAAAATTTGAATAATTACAATTCTAGTAATTTTGACAAATATACAATTATATAAAATAGACATTGTTAGAGCTTGGTAGATCTAGTGTAAGGATTTTAAACAACGTTTGCGAATTGGATAGAGCAGAAATGGTTCACGAGGTAACAAAATGGCGTCGTAGCTTCCAGTTCGCAGTACTTAAGCGCCGTCACGTCGACTGTTTAGCAGAGCAAGCGAACGGGGTTAACTAAAGGCAGTGTTCGCGCAAACATTGCAACCCCCGTCGGATTCGTCGGTGACTGATGACACCTCCTCGATCACGAACGATCTCTGAACGTCGCCACACGCCGAGAAGGAAAAGAACGGAGGAGGGAGGACTCGGCTATGCAAAGGCACGTCCGATACAAATCATGCTAATTCCGGATCAGCTGTCACTCGGATCGGATCTCCCTTTCGGGGACGTTTCCCAACGACAGAGAATCTTATGGCAATATCTCTGCGAGTTTTGGGGGAAACTTACATCCCTCGTGATTCCCATTATTTAGTTGACTATGTGCTGCGATTAGAAAACGAGAAAAAAATTCTGGCGGTAGTATAAAATTTTAATTATCAGTGCGTCGAAGTGTGTTCGGTGGAGTTGAAGTCTTAAAAACGTGAAAGTGGTCTTCTTCCGTGTGATATTTTTTTTCTCAATTTATTTATACAGCGTAGGAGTTGGAGAACTAATTCTTGCATTAAATAAACGAAAATAATTGAATTGAATAATAGAACGGCTTCGAGAAGCCAATCAGTGCAAGTCGCTGAATGAAAATTGAGATAAGCGAATTTTAAAAAATTTATCTGTAACCTTACTAATTGTAAAAAAAATACCAGTGCCAGTAACAGTAACTAGCAGATAGAATCGGTGTGTTAATAAAGCGTTGTCGTATGTGTTCCGTTGTTGATAAAGCTATTTCAACAGCAAGCACGAAGGACAAACAACGACAGAGAAATTATTATACTCCAGCGAGGGAACGCATGAATGGGCTAAACGCGAACGATTTGCTACTAATGAAACCGGTGAACCGCAGTATTTTTAATGCGCCGCGCGGTACAATCTCGCCGGCTAATGAGTAGCTGGTGTCAAGTCGGAATGTTAATCGGCTAGAATTCATCAATCATTCCTACCGAGAAAATGTGGAACGACGTAATTTACGAAAACTAATCAGATACCTATGCGTTACAACAAGAAACCGAATAGATATAAATCATAATTACCGGCGTTGCAAAAAGTCCGGGGCTCGATATCGCTTCTGCGGGATTTTTTTACTGCGCGTCTGGGGAAGCTACACCTTCCGTTGGCAATTAAAGAAATCATTCCGTGCCTCATCTTTCGCCCGAATCAAATCCTGAAACCGTCTATCTAACGAGAATCACAAAACGTCATTAAGGTAATAGAATAGAACTATACCTACAGAAAAATATTTTTTATTTCCACCAAACAGCTCTAATACGACTACATAAACGATATTGAAAGCTTATAATCACGTTACTAAACTAGATTTATAGTTTTTTTTCTATTGTAGATTACAATTTTCTAATGTGAGCTATCAGAAAGTTTAATAAATTATACAATATACGCCATTTGGATATTATTATTGTAAAGATGGTTCACCAGAGGGTAGGAGGAACTGTAAAAAGGCGGCTCTGGGAAAAATGAAGAAACTGGAAAGTAGTTAAACAAATACAAATTGTATCCCTAAATCAACACTTTCCCTTATTTTCAATTTATCCATATTTCCTCCTTTCTGGAAATACGCAATGCAGCAAAGACAGAAAAGACTTCCAGCTTAAAAAGCAGCGAAACCAGTGATCCCAAAATTGAGGAAACCGTTTAAAATTCAGAACGGCGCGCTGCGACTCCATTGTTTAATATTCCTGCGTGGAACGTGTTCTTGGGCTGTGCAAAAAACATTGGCCACGGGTCTGACAGGCGGGGAACAACAGGCAGCGGCGTGCAAGGTGTCGCGGGATCCTCTAAGCACGTCGGTGAATGACTGACAAGTATGCAACTCGAGCGAGGCGCAGGACGGCGCGGCGCGCAGCGAAAAGTAGCAAAGCTATTCCTACGGTTGGTGTTTCCTCGCGCGACTTGCCAGGCTCGTCGACCGGCACCCCTCTACCCCTCGTGTCGGGGCATATCATTAATCTTGCTATGTTTTCTCGCGCCACTCGGATGTGGATTTAGAACCCGAGACTCTCCGAGCGAAGATCTCTGGAAACGTGGAGAGGTGAACGCGGCACCACCGCGAGACTACTTCGCGAAACCGTTTGTCTCCATTCCGCGATGCCGATCGAATTCTGCTGCCCTCTGACGCGAACATCCGCCGGATGTACCGTGGAATCCTCGTGGAAGAACGCGTTACGAAAATAGTTCCTCTTCTTGGACGATAACGACCACGAAACCCCCTCGCTTAGCCACTTCCAACTCCGATTTACGGAAGTAAATCTATGTGGAACTTTATCATGAATTTCGCTAAAAAATAAACATGTCTACTGAAAAATTGCTTTAAAAAAAAAACCAAGATCACGGAGCCGCGAAATGTAATCAAAATTATTCTAAAATTATTTATCCAAGTAAAATTAAAAATATCGATGATTATCGTTATACGTATCAAATCTCCAATATTGGAGTACAAATGTTCTATTTCGTATAATTTTTAGATTTCGGCACAGCATAGGTCGATTCATTCGGAAGCCAGCAGGCAAATCAAATGAAACAAAACGGCCAACACATCAGCCCGCATCAAGCCTAATGTCCGCGATCGATCTAATCACGGTAATCGGATGTGGGTTAGTTCGCGGGCCCGCTCCGCGCGTTATTCAATATATTCGCGAAACCTCGTGTGTCTAGGCTGGCCAAAGCCACGCAGCTGCGTTCGCCAATTTAAATCGCATTGAACGGTATTCGACCGAAACCGGAATGCGATCGAATCTGATCGCCGGGAGCCAGAGAGAAGCCTAATGGAGAAACCCGCTGCCCGTGTTTGATGCACGTCCGGTTAGCTGTTACGCGTTTTTACCGTTGCGCGGGCTCGCGCGCGCGACCATTTTTTCGCAATTTCGTATATAACTGATGACGTTCTGATGGCGAGGCGGTGTTTACAGGCGAGTTAATGACCCCGCGCGGTCCGCGCGGCCCGCGGGGCCTCTAATGAAGAAATTCATGCCCGATGCTCCGGATCACCGTGCACAAAGCCTTTTTACGGGGCCGGCACGCGGATAAGGACACTTTGATGATGTCCGCGTATTAACTAATGATTCTCGCCACCTGTGACTTCCTTGATGGAGGAAATTGCGGATGAAATTGATGCGAGAAGAGAGGCACGTCGCGCCGTGCCGTGCCTCGTTGTTAACGACCCGCGTCTGCTACTCGCGTAATTTTGGCCATTTTGCCGGTCCCGTGATGCGCCGCAGGTGTTGGACGGATTCCTCGCCTTTGTAGGCCGATTTCTGACGAAGAAACGGCCCCGCGATGATTTCGGACAATTGTATATGTATAGTTCGGTAATGTAGAATGATGGAAGTTTACCACGCGCGTCACTTTTTGGAATTTTTCCTATATTTCTGCTTCCGTGATTTATTTTCGCGACCACTGCGTGTCTAGTAGACTACGAAATATTGACAATTTTCATCCCCCATTTATAGGCCTATGTTAAATTATTGTTACTGAACTGCTATTGATTATTCTTACCGACTACTAAATCAAGTTCGTTTAAACAAATTCCAACTATTTCAAGTTCGTCTTCGAGCTTGTCTTCGCATCTCTCGGACTTTAGACCCAAGTGTATTACCACTCAATTTTCCAACGCATCCTGCCGATTAAAAAAGATTAATAAAACACACAATCGATGCATTTAGCATCGAGTATCTATCGAATCGCAAAAAACTCAAGATGACTGACAGGTAGGAAAATGTTGGAGTCAATGTTGCCGAGGTACGACATCCTTCTCCATATTAATGCGAGTCGTCTGTCTTTTTCAATCCTGTACGTACACTCTCGTTTCTCTTGACACATCTCCGGCCGGACACTTTGTTCTGAATTGCAGATTTCCCAGGCACGCTTCCATCGTCATTCATTTTTTTTTCCCTTTAGTTCCTAGCCCCCTTCGTCCCGTGTCGATGTGTAAAGCGTCGCGATTACAAGCGGCGATTAGATAGTTACTTGTCACCAATGAGTTAATGAGCTTTATTGATCGCCGCACGCGATACCGCGGCTGTTCCCGTGATAAGGGAACAAATTAACCGCGATTCAATTAAGCGATAATTAGAATTCAACGGCGTATCAGCGAGCACGGTCTTCAACGTCCATAAATAATCAATTTCTTTCGTGGCGGGGCTCGACTTTCCCCGGAGTGAAAACGTCTGGGGCCATTTTGTTATCGAACGAACGGATAACGTGCTTTTATCGTATTTATCGCTGTAATAAATAAATGTCTAAATACGCATGTAATCTTGTAATTTTTCAAAGACAACTACATATGCCAGTCACACATTCAGTGTTCAATTGTTGCTAAAATATATTTCTGTAACGAATGAAGATCGCCGATTCTTAAAAATTTAGTCAAAGCAGCTTAATCTCCCAGATACATTCGTGGCAACTTCGCTGAATAATTGCGGAACGATTTGCACAATTTTTTAATCACGATCCACGGTTTTTATACCGCAACCCGGCTTTTTCCAATGGAATCGTTATGAAACCACCCATTTTTTCCTTTTCCTCTGTTCGATTACCGCGCTCGCGCACGTGAAAAGTGGGCAGGCCGCTCGAATGGTAATTACGGAGCTGTATGCACTTCATTAGCACTTACCAGCGGTTGCGTAACGGCCGGCGTGTCATTTTAATGTGAGCACGATCAAAGATTAATGGACGGGACGCGCGGCTGTTACAGAAGGATCCAAGAAAACCCGCCTGAAAGACGGAGACTCGTGATCGAACGTGAATGAAAGGATAGAGGATCGAATTAAAAAAGATGAAACGCCGGACCCGACGACCTGTCCAAGACTCCCTGAACATCACTGTGGTCCTGGAAAAGATAATCCGCCTCTTTGACCCACGACTTCTTGCAACTTCTCTTTCGAGAAACTTGCCGAGGACCTCTGACAATGTTACGAATCTACAATTCTCAAGAGACAAGAGTGGAATACACGGTTTCCCGAAAATGTTGTACTTCCTTGAAACCTGTGATTCCCGAAGTCATTTGAAATAACTTTTTCCTTTACGAAAATGCTCTCCGCGGCTTTGTTAAGGAATTATTAACGAAGAACACGGACCAATCAGGGCGCGGCTACTGTGGACGCATTCCGGCTCGGACAACGCCAACGCCACTCAGCTGTAGCCGCGCTCCGATTGGTCCGTGTTTTTCGTGAATAACTCCACAACAAAGCCGCGAAAAACATTATCGCAAAAAGTTTCTTCAAATGACCTCAGGAATTACCTCGTCGAAGGAAATACAACATTTTTGGGGCATTCTGTATTTAAGAAGTGAAAATTGTCGCAGATTTAGATGCGTTCCTCAAAAAAGGAATTTTCATTCCCTCTTAGATAGATCGTACGATTCGCTACAATTTTAAATACGAGAAAATGCACTATAATCAATACATTGCAACTCTCGTCGCAAAACATGCACTTGCAGTTCCCGCAGGTAGCGAAAGTGTTAATTCAATATTTTAGCAATGTAGCCCCGTTTCTCGCATCGGATCAATCATTTATGGGTTGAAGCGGCTCAGAAACAATCAATTTATAATTCGCAATTAAACTTTAAGGCCGTCTGCAAGGTATGAGAGAGGAATGTGCAAGGTAATGCAAGGTGTGCGGCGGCGGTGCAACGGGTCGCGCGCGGCTCGCAACACAGGTTCGTCGTTGGTTCTCTCCCCTCTCCCCTCCTGTCGCTCCCCTCGCGGTATTAATGACGATCATTAATTCCTTATCACCTTTAACACATTTTTTTCTCGCCGGGATCGGTACCCGGCGCGAACGCCTAGTCATAAAGTGTATCCTGAAAAACGATCGGCGAAACCGGGGAACACGACGCGGCACCGTCATCCGAGAAGAATAATTGCGCGCGGCAATTAACAATGACGTTTTTGTCGGGACTCTCGTCGCCATCGAGACGAGCTATGCGAATGATTATCCTGCGCATCTCGCAAACACCCGAATAACAAGCAAGACATCGATTGTTGGTGGTGGAAACCCTGATCATCTTCTAAGAATTATTCCCTTTCATTTAAAAATTTTTTGGAAACTTTCTGGACGAGCAAAAGGTGCATTAAATTAATATTATAGAGGGTGCTTAATTCTAATTATTAGACTGTGGAATTTGTAGTTAGAATGGGCACGTGAAGTACAAAATGGCAAAACAATAAAGAACTTGGAAAAATATTGTTATATTATTTTCCAGTGCGTTCAAATTATTCAGAGATGAAATATATGAACTTTTTCTTATGCATGAAAATCCTGAATATATTAATTAGCGAGAAGGAATTATCGACGTTTTTTTTTTAAAAATGGCACCTTGAACTATTGCGAGGAGTTGGGATTAAATCCAACATGGCGGCTGGGTACGTTCGAATTTGATACACGTGTATAATAAAGCAGATGATCAATAAACATGAATTACAGCGAGGAAATTTACATATGACAATAAAACGATTAGAATTCTTTGAATCGATGAGAATTGCCAGGCTGTGACGGTCGTTCAACGATCACTTCGGTGTTTTATATTCTTGTGCTTGTAATAGCTATTTAAAGCTTATAATAGTTATTTTTAGTAACCCGTAGCTATTAACAGCCACCAAGAGACCGAAAGTGTCCTCGACATTTTACGAGTTCGCTTTTCTAACAATGTAAGATTATTTATGAGATATGAAGTTGTATAAATGCGATGGATTTTTTAAATTTACATAGATGGCGCGTTGATAATTGATTAGAAATAGGACCGAGTGTTTAAAAAGCTTAAAAGTAATTATAATTGTAATGTTAAGACTAAATTGTGCACGCAAAGGGGTGAAACGCAGTTTCCAGACCACTGTAGCTCTGTATGCACCACACAAACCTCTCTAGAACCGAATTTGTCGCCTCTTATCAAACAAATTCGGATCTACAGGGTAGATGTAGAGCATTAACTGGGCCTTCTCCTATCGGCACATTGATCTTACGACATAATCGACACTTTTCTTGGTTATGGCGCTCGTGCCGCTTATAACTTCTTCGTTTGCCCAGTATCAGACGATGGTGACCCTCTGTTTCCTGTTGTTCTTCGTCTGCGAACCTGAAAATATTGTCCAATTAATATCTGGACTCTCAGTCACAAAAATATTTAACAATCTCAATTCTTACAGTCATGTTACTGACAAGAATAATGATAGAAAATTCTAATATTTTTGTTCCCATTTTACCTAGCGGAAACCTATTAAAAAATTTCTTTCTTTAAGTAATAAAACGGAAAGAAATATTTAAATTGTATTATTGTATTTAGAGTGATCTGATTTATGATTAAAATTGCTGTTGCCATTGAAAGATCGACTAAGAAATTCTCAGTGGTATATCATAAGTGAGTATAAAAATTGCTATTATCCTCAGAAAGTTTCTTAAGAGATTCTGTGAATCCCTGATTTTCGTAAAGTATTAAACAAGGATCGGTATTAAATGCGAATTTTGCTCGTCCCAGGAGTATTTCCAGTGTGTCTAATAAACAGTTAAAATTGGCGCTCTCACTAGCCCAGATCGGGAGAACTCGAATCGCCGAGTCATTCGAAAATAGACTGGTTCCGCCGAGTCATTCTCGAAGGGAGCAGGGAGGCATCTATTTCTGCGTGTCGCGAAACGAAACTTTCTTCTTGCGTGAAAAAAGCCCATGAATAATTCCCACAATTTTTCTCGACTTCCTCTCCAACTTTTCTTTCACACCTATTAAACCTCGAACACTTTGTCGTTGCACGAAACAGTTAAAACAAACAACTCCGACCTGTTCCCACACCATTCTTCTTATCCCAACTCTTCAACAACGAATATCGAAACTAGAAACAATATACTCTCTCAAAAATTCAAGAAACATTAATTTCCGAAATTTCAGGCCGAAAACCCAACTTACTGATGGAAAGTCATTCTCTGCACTCCAGAAGATATATTTAATACTAAACTAAATTCTTCATCAATAAAATCACTACTTCATTTTACCTCTAGTCTATATTACAATTAACTAAATTGGCTTATAAATTACTATTTTTCTAAGACGAAAATGCTACAAAAATTTTAAAACGCTAGTTGTACTGATCCAAAAAAATATATAATAAATACCGAGTAAAATATAGTAAATTAAATCGTGCGAGATCAAAATTTTTGAAACTGCCGCCACATGGGACGCCAGGTTTCGATTATCGGGTTCGACAGTCCCCGATAGACCATTAAAGATAAATCCTGTTATGTCACTTGGCACACTTCCTGGGCGCATATCATAGCGGGTTATCTTTAGCGACAATAATCATATTACACCTGCGCAGCCGATAGTGATTGATGCTCGTCCCTGGGATCGAAGGCACCTGAGCGTTAACGGCTCACGGATGACACAGCTGAATGCTAGCAAGGTCGTGTTCTCCTTCGTCCTCTTTCTCTTCTTATTCCTTAGCGGTACAGCTCCTTTTATTTGAGCGCCGACGATGTCGATGTACCTTGCGTTTCCAGGTTACTTGGTCATCCAGCGCCGACGATGATGTTTACCTGAAATCATCGCGGGGTTGCAGTTAGCCGAGCACCTCAAGGATCTGCTCGTCACTCTCGTAATTAGCTTAACGTGTTCCACTTCGACTCATTTCTGAAAAACAATTTTCTATCGATGTCATTCGGAAGTTGTACTATTGACGTTGTCGATAGAGAAATCGAAAGAAACTGAAGTTGCTATTCATAGAAAATGAGATTACAAGCTTGAAAGATGTTATTAATAATTCTTTTATCTGTCTATGCCATTTAGAAATTGTACAGTCGATGTTGAAGATGTTGACGGAGAAATCAAAAGAAGATGAAGTCGTTTTTTATAGAAAATGAAATTACAAGCTTTAAGCATGTTATTGATCATTTTTGTATGTGTCTGTGTCATTTGAATATCGCACAGATCACATTGCAGATGCTGCTGATAGAGAAATCGAAAGGATTTGAAATTGAAAAGAATTTAAATTTTAAATGGAAGATTTTGTGTTTAGGGTGTTTATGTTTCTCAGTGACCAAGTCAACCCAGAAGTGTCCATCGCAGTAAGCGTCTTTAGAAGTCAAGTGGTAAATCTAGAAGACCAACAAAGGGACAGTTTGTCAGCTTAGGCTCATCTTCTAATTTCTTGTATTTCTAGGGACGAAACCGCTGTAGTCTGTCAAAATATTGTACAAATTCATTTTTCTCTTGGAAAATTGAAACCGATAGGGCACAGTGCGATAGAATGGCAGGATTTCTCAAGCTTTACCTTGGAAGTGCTAATCCTCTTAGAATCCACCCCTCCAGCTTGCTAATCGGGATTAAGCCGAATTAGGGCGGGCCCGGGAGTCTAGCCTAAACTTAGCGTCAAAACACTTCCAACCTTTGGCTATATTGCCAATAATCTTTAATCCTCGGTATTATACCAAATCAATATTTTTATTAATTTTTATTCGAATCAAAAGAAGCTTGAAGAGATCATTCCTTTTTTTTATTTAATTTGATAAGTAATAAATTTAAAGAACAGTCATGTTATGAGGATTTTATGTCTGAAGATTGTTTAATGATTACTTTGGAAGCATTTGAAAAATTATTTGAAAAATTATTTGAAAAATTCAAAGTGATATTTCGCCTTTCTGCTGTTTAACGATCACATGTGCAATATATTTATGAAAAAGAACAAGTTCAGTGACTAGTGGTAAAAATGGGGCTCGCTAACGAGCATTCCAAAGTTGGTCGGAGACCTTAATCTCCAGAAAGCCGACTCTGAGACTGACATTCGAAACGAATCCTTGCGAGCACTTATTTACGAACAGGTAGACGTTGATTTGCTCCCCCGAGACGCAAATAATCTCCCCTCTGGGATCAATAAGCCGAAAGACGGGTTGGAAATATGAATTTTATAAAAGCTTCTTCAACGTTGAACACTCGGAAGGAGTACCACAATTTTAACATATAAATCGAATCGCAAATGCCATCCTTGTAAAGCAATTTTCTTCGATCTAATAAACCAACGTAGACCCGACCTTGTTGAAACCAATTGCATAACCAATGGCAATCCCGAAATAATTCACTTTCCTTTGACCAACAAAATCAACAATAAAGCAATTCCAAAATTATTAAATTAATCTAAAAATACAAACCAGCATCTAGTGGTAGTAATATAGGCAATTTAAAATTTTTTTAAGAGATTTGGCAGATATATTACTATTAAAATTACAACAGTAGAAAAATCAAATCGAAACAGTTGCAAAATTGAAAGGACATCAACATGTATAATGCCCTCCACTTATTAAAATTATTATTAAATTTCCCCTATTCATTTTTGTGATAAATGCATAAAGTCGGCAGTGTACTTATGGAATATTTTGTCCCTGTGAAAATACATACAATGGCGTAGCGATGAAAATCGTCCAAAGTTTCCAAGAGCGTCCCATCCAGAGGGCGTATTCGAACGATTCATGGGTTCCGATAGGTGGGTAGCGTTGGTTGTCGGAAGTTCCACGGGGTTTTCCCTTGTATCGACCCGAAAAGCCACCCCCTTTGGTGGTCTCCGCCATTACCGTCCAGGCGCGCGTCTGCACCCCGAGCAACGGCGACGCTATTATCGTCATCCCCCTGTTCACATAATTTTCGGCATTAGAACTGTTGCTCCGGGAGGCCATCGAAACTTTTCTGGCCCTGTTGCCGGACTCTCCCTTTCCATCTCTCTCTCTCCCCCCTCCCCTGTCTCTTTCTCTCTCTCTTCGAGTTACGGCCGAGAGCTGAAACCCGGCGCGCGAAATGGCTATACATATACGCGTCCCGTCTCGCAAACTGTAATGCTTTCGAAATTACTGCGACGAAGTGGCGGGTCCCGGCCGATAAGAAACTGTGTTTATTAGCGCGAGGAGAGTCGGCAGAGACGGATAAAATACTGGAACTTCCGCTGACCCGTGGAAATTGCACGGTTTAACTGACTCGGGCGTACTTTGGTGTGACGGTTATGCGAAGGTTCAGGAGCAAATGTTTTCTGGTTGGATACCGTGTTGTAATAATTAAAGAGCGATCGGATTATAAGAGCCACTTCTATGGAGTAACAAGTTTACTTCTAATTCTATCGAGTGACAATTTGTAAGACTGGCTACATCGAATTTATTTATTATTTTTTTAACGCAATGATAAAGCAACTGTTATAGAATAGATATTGGTATTTGCAAATGGAAAATATACTGTTTTTCGTATTGTTGCTCTAACAATTTGATCATTCGCTAGGTGATAAGAGGTTCAAAGGCTCCAAGGACGTACCTTTCTTTGATTCTATGAGGGTTTCTTGGAGCTGTTTTCCGAAGTTTTTTGGAATTTTTATAGTTCGTCTCGTTGGCGTTGTATTTCAGAGTTCTAGAATAATATCGTATTCTATACATTTCATAGTCTTTCTCTTGTTGTTATTTAGTTACATACCTTTTAATTGAGTGCAGTGTTGATTTGGTCGATGATCGAATGATGAGACGCACTGTTTGATCATGGTGAGATTTTCCGTGGTCCCTGGAATAGAAATGAATTTGCTTAGTTTTTGCGGCTGCGCCGGCAAAGAACTTTGCGGATAGGTACGTCGGAGCAGAGTCGATGGAATTAGCTTCGTTTAGAACCGCGGGCAGAACATAAATGAAATATAGAGTACCGTGTAAGTGGCGATAAAAGCCGCCGAGTCAGCATCAATCAACCCTTTCACCGCCGAGAGCCCCTCGTCGGACAATCGACATCCGCACCCTAACAGTCCTGGAAAAATAAACCAATCGGGTAACTACATTTACTTGTTCCACCGCGATACGCGTTTTTTCGTTCTACATTTAATTCACTTCCATTCGTTACTTGTCGAATGGATTTCTACTTTCGATTCACTTTCGTTCGTTTCATTCTGGATTCGCAGTTCGGAAAAAGCAATTTTTAACAGTTTTGTTATTCTCCTAGTTCCGTAAATGGGAAGACGTCTTTTTAACCCTTTGGTGAGATCAAAGTATTTCACAACAAAATTCGTCGTATACTGGCAGCAAAATACCGTCGGACAGCCTCTACTCTTGTCTAAATTTAAACGACGTTCTGTTTAGACAACAAAATATAATTTACTGAATTCCAGAATCACATACAAGTTAAAGTTCTCGATTATTCTCAAAATCAAACTCTCCAATCACTTTCCTTAAAATTTCCATTAAGAATCTTTAGGATAAACATTTTTAAAGTCAAATATACAACCTTCAAGAACACCATCAACTCACAACAAACTCGAACAAACCTTCCACTACCCAGGCCCAAGCACAAAAATCAAAACTCAACTATATTCGCGAAAACACCAAGGAAAAGAATGATTTTCTCGAAAATATCAAGGACTGTATCTATTTCCACGAAAATAAATCTGTTCAAAGTACAGTACACTGTCTAAAACCACCGGAACCTCACGACAAACAGAAACAAACCCTGCAGCCTCCAGAAAGCTCCATAAAAATCAAACTTCCGGCCTACTCTGCCCAAACGAAGGTCCGATGCTCGCAAGGATAAAAATCGTTCGACCACCATGAGATCACGATCACCATACATTGCAGCGTGGGTTCCATCGGTGGGTCGCGACACCGCGACGTTGATGCGCTGTTATCAGTCCTCCTCAGGGTAGATAAGAGTCCTGGTAGTGTCGGTGCTCGCAACACAAAGAGTCCACCGGCTGGTCGGATGGCTGGACGGGACGTGATGGCTGAACCGACGAATAAACCAATAAACGGCGCAACCATCTGCTCGCCAGCCGGCGTGTATCTCTTTCTCTCTTCGTCCCCTCTTTCTTTCGCTCTCGCACTGTCTCACTCCCATTCTCTCTTCATCTCTCTCAGACTTTCGGTGCCACATCGCCTTCTGTCCTCGCCATTCTTCTCTCCCCTCTGTTCTCGTCTTGCTCGCTCCCTCTGTTCCCGTTTCACAGAACCCCTCCTCTGGCCCTGGCCCCCCTCGACATCGGCCACCACCATTTTATACGATCCTGAAATGAGATCCACGCGAGGGCTCAGCATCCGTGGGGAACTCCCGCGGCTTTTATTCCACGACAATGAACGGACCCAGCCAGGACTCGCATAAGCTACACCGCGATTTTTCGAAACGCTGAGGAATTCCGCCTCCTGATAACCAACCCCTACGAGATGGGGGATGATCGGTCGATGGGATGACGAAGGGGTGGCCTCTCTCTCTCTCTCTCTCTCAGATTGAGGGTACTGATGCGTGCTCAGGGACACGTGTTACGATGATTGGTGCCACTGACTTCCCTTTCCGTGTATTAACTTGGTTGCGTACAGAGGTTCTCGCTTCCGAAGACAAAAATTGATGGAGTATAGAGTGGAAGTCGGTTTTGTATGAATTTTGTTATTCGTAATTTTTAAATCCTCATCGAATATGTAGAAATGTTGCGAAGCATCGTGAGCCGTTCGATCAAAAAATTTAAATAAATTATTTAAATTTTCTTCAATGCACGAGTGCAAAATTGTACAAAATATGCATGCAAGTAAAATAAATAGTAAAGTAAACAGTCATAGATATGAAACAAGTGTACTATTACGAAGTGTACAATTAGTGTTATAAAAATTGATGAACTTTTAATGGAAGAGAATATTGATGAACTGCCTATACGTAGCTAAACATTGTTATTTAATGAATTAGCTTCCGAGTGCTAAAATATGGAAGAATCGAGTGGAAAATAACACAGTGAAGTGAAAGTTTAGGAGGCAGAATTTCCAGAATTTGGAAGCACGCGGCAGGTAAATCGAAGGCCGATCGTTCTCCGCCATCGTTTTCAGTCCCATTAGCTTGCCGAGGACCGCGATACCTGCGCAGCTCTGAAGCCCGGCCGAGGAAAAAGTTGAACAATAGTACAACAGCGAGGATCCCCGCTATATTGCCGCAATAAAACTAACTCGGTAAAACCGGACACGGAGTTCCGAGAAAATTCTCGGCAGTCCGTTAACTTTGCATTTTAACGGAGGAGCCTCTAACAGTTTCTAATCGGTCCCCTACTCGTTGGAGAAATTCCAGGTGACTTTGTCGAAGTACTTTTAGTTGGAATCATGGAGAGCAAAATTCTGCGACGATGTTTTATGGAAAGGATTAAATTTTTATCTTCCGTAAATAATTATCCGCGACCTACGCTGTGCTTGCTAACGAAATACTTTGAAAAAAGACTAAAATTAAAATTCGCTTTTGAAATTGTCGCGAATAAAAAGAAATATGACGAAATCCTCCCTGTTTTATGCAACAGTTAACTAACAGCAACGATAATAATTTCCGAACAATAATAGTGGAAGGTTTTTACCGCACCGCAGTGAAAACTTAAAAATGCAAACATAAAAAGGAAGTGCGCCTGAGCGCAATGTGCGAAAAGAAAAACGGGGTCGCAATAATATTTAGCATGCACTGCGGCATGCATATTAATGAATAAATAGCTCGGGACTTAACCTAATTGTATGCATTAAAACAATTACATCCGCTGCTGAAACAAAATTTATGTAACTCCAAAAAAATGGAACATTACGTCATCGGGCATCAAGATTAATTTTGCAAAAAAATTAGAAGAAAGAATACTTTTTATGACCTGGGGTTCGGTATGTCGAATCTGTTACGCACACGCATAAAAATTTTATACGTCTCTGGCATGCAACGTATCGGTGTCAGTGGTGGGAATCGACTCGCGCCCATATGGTGGACTATAAAAGAGTAACGAGACCTCGTTGCGACTCCCATGGTCGAATTGCGCCGCGTGATGTCACTTCTCGCGGAAACGTGTTAATTTACGACAGCGACGCTTTAATTTTTAGGCGTCGGGCGTAGCGAAATTGCGTGAAACGTCGGGAAATTAGCGTAATTCTGTGTACATAGCTCTCATAACCGGGAGACCCAGTTTTCTTTCAGCAGAATACTCAATTTTAAAAAATGTATGCACGCTTGCATTTGTGCAATTTTTATAGCACCTCTAAGGTCTCTAAATAAGTCCTGAACTGTTCGGTATTATTTACAATTATTGCTATTTCAGTACACAGTGAGCCATTATAAAATGAAATGTCCGAGTTTCAATTTCAATTGACTTTTACTCACAGTCAGTATGTAATACCAAATGAATGAACGTGCAGAATAATTACAAAATCGGAAGCGAATCGTTCTGACCCCATTAGCAGTGGCCCTATTAAAAAATTTAAATGACTATTCCAATGGACGTTAATTCTACATTCTCCAGTTCACGAACAAACGAACAAACGTGCTGAATAATTACGGAAGCAGAGTTCCGAAGTGGATCGTTCGGATCTCTCCAGGCGGAGTTCCAGCGTCAAAGATCGTATAATTCTCGTTTCATTGTTTTGTTAGCAGTTCAAAGGAGTCGGGCAAGGGAAAAGAAAACGCGGTGCCTCGTTCCTTCCGTCGGATTTCGATTACGATAGTAGAAATCAGCGAGCCGTCACGCGATGTTTTGCCCAAACGGATCGTTAAGCGTTTTAACGGGCCGGACGAGGGTTCTCAATGAATTTTACCGAGAGCCGGTTTAACTTTCGTCGAATCTGCATCGCACGCCCACGCTCCTTTTTCCACACCGTCGGGACAAAAAACACGAAAAAGGGAAAATAAGAAACGAGGGCGTTGCGGAGAACGTCATAGTCTCTGCAGCCAGGCCATTACGCCTTCGAACAACGAAACAGTTGTCAACCCGAAAGCAAACAGCTACGGAAAAATGGTAACAACGTTTCACTCGATTACACCGTTTTACGTTCTATTACTCGGGCTTCATTTATATCGACGCGATAAGCTTAAGGTGTGCGCCACGTTTCGAAAATAATCTCCCCCTTCGGAATTAATTAAAAGCCAGATAGAGCTTCCGCGATACCCTTCACGCGATGGAAACTAACTTCGGAATTTATGTATCGGTACTGCTCGAGCAGCAGCAAAGACGATTGCTCTTTCTTGAAATTCCCTCGCTGCAATTAACCCAGATATTACTAGCGTCCTCGCGGAGGTAATTTGAATTTCACGGGGAATAAACTTTTATCTCCTCTGCGAGCCCGGGCCACTTTACCCGCCCCTCCTCTTGAAATTAAAAATTTTTTTAATTTCCCACGCTTCTTCTAAGTGGCACGAGTGATCCTAGGATTGTGCTTCTACTTTTAGCTTTAGAAATGATTGTTCGCATTACAGTACCTACAAACAGAAAAATAGAATTTTCACACTGGCAACGTACACTTGATGAAGCAAAGTGTAAAATTCGATTCTGAGATTTTTGAAGATTCTATTGAATGAGCACCGTCTCCGCGAATCGCGTAAATACCATCAAGCGGGAGGATCGGTAAGCAGACGATTGTGAATGGAGTCATTCCGTGTCAAAACCGGCACGCCTAACAAATAAACACGCTGAAAGGTCGTGAGTGATGCTTGTAATGTCCAAAAATCACGGGCCCGTGTATTCTTTGACGCGGCGGAGGACAACAACATCGATCATCTGACGGTTTGTCGCGTCATGCCGCTTCTTGTTCATTCAGGTGTCGATTCACGTTGCCTGTCGATATGTTTTAACTAATAACACGATCGACAAACGACGCGACGTGTGTTTCGCGTGTCGATTTCCTGGTGTCGATAGGCACGAAATTGAGACGACAGTGCTTTGAAAAATGATCTTTCGGATGATCTTATTTGAGGAAAGCCGGGAAACGATTTCCAGCTAGACTAAGCTACCTAGAAATAATTGGTAATAATTTGAAGCACCCTGTACAAGACTGCGTCAGCTGCACGTTATTCCAAATTGCATTTTCAGGAAAGTTTCAGAGGATAAAGAAAGCCAGGAAAATATTTCCAGCTAGACTAAGCTACCTAGCAATGGGTATATTGAAAATAATTGCTCTATTTGTCAATGAATCTATGGACCAAGGATTTTTTGGCACTGTGTACAAGTCTGAGGTGGCAGCAGGCAACTCGGAAGTGCAATGAAGGCTTTCAGAAAAGCTCCGTAGGATAAACGAAAGCCAGGAATCGAGGAGCAATCGGGCCATAACGAAAATGGACCATCAGGGCGGACGTGCCTGCGAGTTTAGGGATCGAAAGGCTAGACGTGGAATGTGGACCGACTGAGTCCTTGATTGGAGTCATAGCCGGTTTGCCCTCGTGCACACACGTCCACTTTCAGTATGTATGTATACTGTCGCCTTCTTGAACCCAGGCCGAAAGACCGGGCGGTTGAATGGAGAAAGAGTGAGAGAGGACGAGAGAGCCCGTGGTTGTGACTCGATGGGAATGGCACTCCTGAAAGTGTCGTTACCGTTTTAACAACTGTAGATTTTATAATAGGGGGAGGGCCAAAACCTTTCCAAAATGGTCTTGGCAATCGAGGACGACTTTAAATTCTTGCAAAATTGCTTACGACCTAGAACATAATGGCAGCGGACAGGTCCATTATGACTGTTGCTAGTAGTTAAGTCCAGTTTCGAAAATAGTTAGCGAATCGGGGACGGCTGTGAATCTATTCGAAGCTCGAGGAGGCCGTGATAATGATAATGGCGGCGGTTGTGGTTTTCACAACGATCGGGGGACGTTATGATTTAATTCTTCGAGGAATCGCAGATGATTTTAGACCTCTGGACCACTTTGACTCGACTCAATGCTACAAAAGACATTGAAAATCACTGCGATAATAACACAAGCATAACTTTAATTTTTTGGTACAGAGAAACTGTAACAAATGTATTCGTACATTTTTGCAAAAATTTTTATCTTGGTTCCAAAAAATACAGAAATTGCTATGTTCAAAATTTGTTTCCACGTTAAAGCTTCTTTTAACTAAATAAAAAATATAAACCGCGATATATTCTACCGAGATGATAGAATGTGTTATTTTTAACATGTAAGACGTTGTTTAGTTAATCGGAGCAGTAGGATTCAATTTCTAAAATTTACAATTTTCTACAATAAGGCTAAAGATAAAAATGCAGGAAATAGGGGAACTACGCGCAATAAATTGCACAAGGACAACCCGCAGTTGCTTTTTCCATTCGTTGTGAAACCAAGCGAAACGAAACCGTGCCGCCAGTGAGGAGCACAGTGAAAATCGATCGATGTCCCGCCAGATTCCGAGATGCTGGCCGAAACAGCTCGCGAAATTCGCCAACGTTGGCGCCACTGTGCGTATTCAAAACGAGCCATCCCGGGCAGCCTCCTATTTATTTTTTTTAATCAATCGAACACAAAATCTGATATTTCGTACAAAAAGATACACGAAGCCTTACAAGTTTAATAGCAAAGACCTGAATGTAAAACGAACTCGGCGAGCAACAGTGCCTTAAATAAAAGATCCCAATCTTTCAAGTCGTTTCGTTGGTGGAACGTGGCTGTTGGAAATGTACACAAAACGAACAGAAGTGAATAGTAATTACTGGAATTTCCATTGAGGTATATGAGAAAGTATACTTTGCAGGAAAAGGTGGACTGTAGCCATTTTTCTGCTTGAAATTGTTTTGGTTAGCGAGACACGAGTGGCTGTTGGAAATATAAATAAAATGATGAATGAAAGTGAATTGTAATTACTGGAATTTCCACCATTGAGGCACTCAAGAGAGCATTACAGTTTACAAACAAAAATGGAGTGCAGCCATTTTCTGATGACAATGTTGTTCAACTTTATAAACAGAATTCTTCAGACTTTGAATTTACCTTTTTATATAAATCTCTACAAAACGTTTTCTTAGAGAAAATGATTTTATACGTTGTCAATAATGACCCTAAGTTTTACTGCATCAACAAGAACTCGACATCCGACTACAACAGTTGTCTGCGAAATTCTACGGTACTTAACGCGTTACAAAACCAATGTAAATTACCACAAATTCGTGCAAGTCTACAAAACTACACCAAAATATTCTCACCGAAGTTCTACCGCGGATCCATTCAAAACTGCACATATACACTTCGACTCATTAATGGCCTAAATATAGTCTACGCAACTATGAACTCATACTCACGCTCACAGAACCCATCTGGCGTCGGGTATTTTGAAATGCGTCGACGATTCGTTGCCAAAGATCGCGACGGAGGTTTCACCACTGTTCCACCCCTCCGTCACGAGATGATAGCAATGGATTCCCGACGAGTCTGCGCTCTGGGGGTTGAAAACGGACATTAACATCGACGCAGAACACGGCCACCAACAAAATCCACGTATTTCTACAAATCAACCAACCTTGCAAATCCATTAACCAATCCAGACAATTCAAACTCTCTATTAGACCATCCATCCATCGATTCAACGTACCGTGCAGCATCCGAAGGCATCCTTCACCATCTTCCATCGAAAAGCCCCTCGTTGATGACGAAGACAAAGCAAAATCTCGCATCTACAATCACCACTGTCCACTGTGATCTACGTAAACCTAGCAAACCGATTTTCAGATAGAAACTGTAGCTGTATCCTCTCCGACGGGCTCCCCCCCTGCTCTAGAGCTCCAAGATGAAGGACACCATGATCATCCTCGGGCGCTGTGCGTCGGTCTAAATCAAGGACCAAGAGCTCCATCGATGGTCCAGGTTGTTTTTAATGAAATGAGCTCACCGATCACTGATCTTCAGCTTCCAGAGTCAAGATGATGGTTTTTGGGGTTGTTGGAGGGTGTTTTACGGTGAGACACGGCTCGCGACGCTTTTCCACGGGCACGCACGAACGCCATAGGACGCCGAGGCCGAGTTTGCGTGGTGGAGGAGACGGATCGACGCTGGGCGTCGCCATCACGGGGTTGAAAACGAGTAGGGTGGCTGATGTTCCATGGTGGGAGAGACCCCGGCGCGGAAAGAGAGCAGGCTGCAGCGTGTCCGATCGGCTCCACGGAGACCTGCAGACTGTCCCGAGGTCCGGCCGCGTCCCTCCTCGGCCCAGGAACAGTCATTAACATAAATTGTCTTCGGTGACAGTTATTTCCACCACTCTTCGGCCCCGGCTCCGCCGAAATGATATTAGGCGGCCGCGAAACTGCGCAGGAATTTCATTTTTCTCGACGGCCACGCGGCATCAAATTCTTTGTCGCCGACAAACTCCCGAGCATGCGAAAATTATGTTAATTATTGTTCAATATTAAGGACCATTTCACCAAACAATGTTCATCGTACGTAGAATATTATTCGATGCAAGGTCCTCTTCGTTTAGCGTGACGACATCGCTTGTTACGATTAGCTGAAAAGAATGGATTTTTTGTATTTAAGCATTGGCATAATTGGGACGTTGTCCGTATATCAATGCATTTTCCGAAATTAAGGTATTATAAAATAATTATTATTGGTCTATTTGTTTATAAATTGTGGAAATCGAACCCACGTTCGGTTATAATCGATAAACTAAAAATCCGAAAATGCATCTAAATTAGAATAGGTTCAAGTTCAATGTAAAAATTTGTGGGATTTAAAATTTTGTTTTTGTTTTCGGTAGTTTGGTGAAGATGGAGACGAAGGTTTCTGCGCAAGGAGAGATGAAAAATTACACGCGATAAGTGGCAGCATCGAGCAGAAAAAAGCAATTCGACAAGGTCTTGTTTTAAAGCCATCTGCATGCTGATCAATGGCAGCGCACAGATTGCGGTATCCCGAGCCTATTTATATTCCGCATTCCTCCTGGCAATATCTTGTTCGTGATATTGACCGTGACCTTGAGCCTGTCGACGTATTCGGATAGACAGCCTCCGAAGACTGCATAGTCACGGATAGTAGTCATTGATCATGGTTGCAAGATATTCTGTTGCGATAACCATGTCGCCCACTCGCTTTCTCGGATCGGAGATCTGGACGTCTGCGGAAATTCTTAGAAGATCTTTCGTCTGATTCAAATAACAATTGTTTAGCAAATTATCATGGTTGTATAAAATACACTGTCATCATATTTTTTGTTTATATTTTTCTACTGTAAAAAATTTTTTATTCTATCTTATGTGGATATAAATTGTTCCAACGAGTGATTAGACAGTACTTGAGAAATTTAATAGAAGGTATAAAATCAAGGGAAAAAATCAAACAACGTTAAATAATTCTTCGAGGGTTGAAGAACAGACTATATTACCATCTGCCAGTAGTTTCATGGGTACCATAATCTAATACTGTAGGTAGTATCTTACCTTTCGTTGGTAGGTAAGGGAATTATAGAAAGAAGACAACAACTCAAACACAATATTTATATAAAGAAAAAATTTATATACAATTTTTATTGTAAATTCTTTTTCTACAAGATCTTCGAATTTTAAAATAAAATTTTTAAAGCAGTTGTTATCCAAAATTTTACCAACCATTGGATTTCGGCAAGGTTCCAGGAGTAGGCACCAGATGGTCCATTTCTAAAAGGGAAAGTTTGAACTTTGAATTAAATTATATAATATTAATTTTGGCAATGTAATCTACACTTTACAAGGACATTACACATGTGTATACAACATAAAATTCCCAAAGTTTGATAGCACTTTTTATAAGAATGATATGATGTATTCCATTTATGCGAAATTCTGTTTAAAAAAATCGAGTTCGTTACAATTAGGCAAATTCTTTTAATTTTTATATATTTTTGCTGCATTAAAAATTACATTTGAGAAAATACGAGTGTTTGGGAGTGTGACCACGATGATTCACAATGTACTTCTACGCCAATGCGGCAGATCCAGGTGGTCGTAGGTCACTCGTGGCAGACTCCACCCTTCGAGCGGTAGGCTTAACCAGATAGGCCCACCTCTCGTCACCATCAACCCCCACT
Source organism: Lasioglossum lativentre (assembly GCA_916610255.1). Lineage (NCBI taxonomy): Eukaryota > Metazoa > Arthropoda > Insecta > Hymenoptera > Halictidae > Lasioglossum > Lasioglossum lativentre. Next base: position 19,326,603 of record OU744358.1, read on the forward strand.
TCCTCTTGACATAATTTGATTCATGATGGCTGTACAACGACTAACGCGCCATCTTGTAGCATCCTGCTGAAATCTTTCAAGCCTTTCATCGCATGATACTGTAGAACACGATGAAAATTGTCTATTATCGGCTTAGCCTGCTGTTCTACTAGAACCTGTTTGATGTTGTTTGTAGATGGCAGAATTACTTGTTCTTCTAAAACCACCCCTACGCTGCTACCACCTAATTAATCTTTAAATTGCAATATTAATTACCTAATCCGTTTTATCCAGTGCCAATTTAATTCTTAAAAAATTTTAGACTATTTTCTACCTATACGAAACAAAAGTCTACCTTTAAGAAACTTAAAGAGAAAAACTTGGACTTTAACACAATGGCAATTGTGAAAAAAAATTTCATCTAAGAAAGGATATTAAAATACCATTCGAACTGCCTCATCAATTAAGGATTAAGAAGCAATGAGATGTAAAATTAATCATAGACCGTCCGAGCATGCTTATTTAACCAATCGATTGTTTCACCATCGGATTCCAAGTTCAGCTACTTCGACGGCTACCAATTGGCCGAGCACTGCCATTGTCCGTTTTTTAAGCACATCCTCGTGTTTTATAATAGCCGCGACGCGCCGCGCCGCGCCGTGTCGCGCCGGGCCGGCGGCTACAGAGAGCACGGCTCAGGGTTACGCAATCTCATAACAACGCTCGTCGACCTAAACACGCGCACGTGTCACATCACGTTTTCAGTCATCCTGACACCCACGGATGCGCCGGCCTGAAGTCTTACCTCCGCGCTCCCATGGGGCCAGTCTTCTAGGACATGTAACTGACACTGGTCAGAGGAGAAGCACGGTTTCATCCTCATTGAAGCTGACGCTGACTGAACCCGCATAACACGAGGAACATGCTTGCGGCTCTGCCTCCCTTTGAATTTCGCCGACATAAATTTAGAATGTTTCACAAAAATGTTCCGAGAACCATTCCCTACAAGTGTCTATTTTAATGGCCATTGGCAATTGCTTCATAGTCCTTCGAAATTAGAGATCAATTTTTTGAGGCTTTTTTAATCCTATTAATAGGATTTTGTAAAATTGTCAAAACAGAGGAATAGAAAAATTTCAATGATCAAGATTCAACTTAATGCTTGAAAAAGAGATCAAAGGCTGCAAACAAACTGGGAACGATATATATTTTGAAGCATGCTATAAAGTTCTCGGATTCAAAGGATTGGACGACTCTGGTGTTTCATAACATTATCGGGTTCTGAGGCGAGCCACGTTGGACCGTCATCCTGTTGACTTTGGTTCGAACTAAATCGAAACGCTCGGAGCTTGAGAAAGAAAATAGAGATCAATCAAAGCTGAAGACACGGTGTCCCACGGTTTCCCGGTGGAACGGGCCATTTAGATTCGGTGCCAAGATTCCGGTGTCCCTGGAAAGCGGTGACAAGAAGCGCTCGCGGATAGCTTGACAGGTTTCATCGAGAGACGCGACAGCCAGCGCACAGGTCGGCCAGCGACAATAGGAGCCGGCGTTGACACTTCGATAACTCGTGAATCAATATAGCGCGAGGGTTTCTTAGAAAAATGACGATAGAATGGACGCAGTTGTTTGCGGGTCGGATCGGGCCGCCGCGCCGCGCCGCCCCCGCTACCACGCGTTCCGAAGCTGCTGCCAAATCTCAGCCCGTCACCGGCCCGAAGTGATTGATATCTGCTTCGCCTCCTTCTGCCTTTTATCCGCACGATTCCCACCGCAGCCTGCCGGGAAACTATGCCGTCCGCGTTTTTGTTTTAGAACGTATCCGGTCCCGTTGGTATTGGTTGAACGACTGTTTGGAATGATCGGAGTTTGAGTTAGGCTGCGCGAGAAGGCTACTTTTTGGGTTGGTTCTTCCGCGACAGTGGGCTATGTTAGCTATTAGGGTCGTGTTGAGTGTTGTGGATACTGTTTGAAGAGAGCGGGATATGATCCTCCACCCCTCTTCCCTGAACCTTGTACCCCTTTCCCCGGATATTCGTGCCCTTCCCTGGTCCCTTTGCCCTATCCTGAATCCTCCACCCTACCCATCCACTTTGTCCTAATCCCTCCATCCTCTCCTGATACCTTCACCTTCTCCTGAACCCTGCGGATTTCTCCCTTCCCTGGTAGCTCTCTCGATTTACTGATCCATATCCCAGATCAAACATCAACCTCACGATAAGCTTCACACTCCAAAGTGAAACATTCCAACTATAGCAAGTTCACAAACAAAATTAATAATCTAATCGGTACAACATACTCATCATTATTAACCTCCACCAATACCATCGACATCCACAGAATTTCTAACCATGAAACAACAAGCTACAGTCAGCAGCAGGAAAAGCATCGACCACATCGGGAACCATCGCGCCAACCCCTCCGACCAGCAACAGCAACGACGTCGACGGGTTAGCTGAGCAGGCGATGGAGTACGAAGCGAGTTCTGCGGCCGTCACGTCGGAGAGTGACGAGTGCCTCCCTCCACGTCCGCCGACACCCTCGCAGCCCATCCGACGGGCCAACAACCCAACGTCACCCAACCACCACCCTCTACAAACCACCCATCCACCCTGCAAACCACCCACAACCGGGGAGGGTGGGCCCTCCAGGTTCTCCGGAACCGCGGAGAGAACGGCTCTCTCTCTCTCTCTCTCTCCCTCTCTCTTTCGCTCGCTCTCTCTGCCATCTCCCCCGTCCCCTCTTTCACTCTTTGCTTCTCTTCTCCGCGTCTCCTCTTCGTTCCTTCAGCCACGGCCGACTAGTAGTCGAGGAATTCGAGTTACTATAAATCTCCCTTGACGGGCGCGATGCCAGGACGGCCGAGGGGTGTTGGGAGGCTGAGGGGAGGACCTGGGTTGCAGAGGGCTGCGAGCAACGAGGAACGGGGTGGCAGGATGCTGGAATGGGGAGGTGCAAAAGGAAGGGAACGCGCTTCAGCCACACCAGGAATTGTAATAGTTTCGCTCGCAGGGTTAACGCAGTCTGCGGCGGAACCCACCCCCGCAAGAACAGAAAGAACGCTGGTCCCTGGTCTCTCACGAGCCCCTTGTGCCAGCTTGCCAGGCCTTTGTCCACCTTTTTCTCAGACTCCTTGGCGACGTCCTCTCGTCAGCCTACAGATCCTTGGACCTCCTTTGCTTGCAACCTTGAGGTCCTGGACAATTGATCCGGATTCTGATGGAACAGCGGTAACTGTATCCTTCATCTCCAAGGACGATGGTAACGGAAGGGCTAGACACACTTTGAGCCCCCATGGAAATTGATCTCTTAAGAATTCAGGTTTGAAACCTTGAAGCGAAGTCTTGAAAAAGCAGTGGTGGGAATTAGGAAGTTCATTATGAACTGATATTTAGTTCTGATTTTATTAATTGTTACATTTTGTGAAAATATAATCCATAATATAAATATAAATGAACCGCCTAATGTCAAAGGTTAGTTGATAAAAGAAACAGGGTTAAATGGAACAACAAAAATGAAGCACTAGTTCCAATAGACTTTTATTCAGTAGTATGATTGCACTAACGTTGGCCAGCATGCTCGCCGGTTGCCGTCATTAAGGACGAGGCACGAGGGTATTACAAATCGATGAGACAGAAAGCAGACGTCCACGGAGGGTAGGAAGGGCGAGGAGGAAAGTTTTCAGGTGTCGACCGAGTCTCGGTGGTTGCACGTCAGGCAACGATCAGGTCGCGAGTTCATCAAGTAAGTTGGATTGAAGAAGAACTTGTTTTCTTTGCCTGTGATTCAGGATCCCGATAAGGCGGCCGTGATTCGACTGCCGTTCTACGTCTATCTCCTAATGACCTCGCCGCGAATTGCGGGCACCTTTAATTCACCGATGTTACGTCGATAAAGTTGCCATTTACCGATGGAGATTTAAATTCCCCCTCTGAATCTAATTCCCTCCCCCGACCACCTCCGCGGAGAACGTTTAAAAGGAAGTTAGAACTCCTCGTCGTTAGGTCTTCGTCGCCGTACCTTGGCGATTCCACTGTGATTTCTTACGGTTCATCATGTTAAATATTGGCTGCTCATTATTGAAAATAACTTTGCTAAGAATTATTCTTCTAGTTGTATGTCACTTTTTATTCAATTTTATTCTTATTTCTTAATTCCTCGAGGATGACAGTCACTATCGTATGTTACCAATCATTTAAATTATTTTAAATTTGTCCTTATCAAATACAGAATGCAACTAAAAATGTTTTTAGTTGGCAGAATGTATTCTTGCAGCAAAGTAGAATATCACGCAGCAGAACGTTATGCAAATGTAGAACCCGGGTTTTATGATGATCAGTGGTCAAGGAAGTTCTTTTATTAAGCGCAATTTGTTGATAACAAGCGAGCGCGTGCTCCAAGCGACAGCGCACGCTGAAGAAAGCAGTAAATAACGTTAGCCTGAAGGGTAGCAAGGTTAAGTATCCCTTGTTTCATCATTAGCCCGGTAAATGCACGGAAGGGTTTCCAAGAAGTTTCTCAATCGGTGCTTCTGATTTATGGGCGAAACCCTTTTGCTCGAGATTTGCGACAAGGTCATGCAAATGCATCCGAAACAATAACCGTACAAAAGAGTAGAGCATGTCCTTTGCATTTGGTTCGCGTGCTACGCTCCTTTCAGGGACCCGTCGCACGATGGAGATGAACTCCCCTCGTCCCAAGCTGCCCTAAAATTTTCTACCTTGACGTACCTTAGGTAAGTTTCCTCCCTAAACACTATTTCAAACACTGAAAATAATACATCAACTCAACATAAATCTCTAGCAACGTTTCATTCAAGTTTTATCCATTTTCTACTTAAACCTCCTGGAAAAATTTAAAAAACTTCATCAAATAAATTTTACAAAGCACAAGACGCTTAAATCCATTTTTTCTGCACTCTATTAATTGTTTAGTGGATGAATCTCATGTTGCTTCAAAATTTAGATCTCTGTTTGGAAGGGTGAATAATTTTGTATAACATTAGATTTATAAAAACTGCGCGGCTCTAAAACAATAAGTTTCAGTGACTATTTTTTTCGGCATAGTGAAAAAGGCAGAAGTGCTCTCCATTAATTGCTCTATTTAGATCAACAAACAGTGGCGTATAAAAATGAGATATCAAAGCAAATAGAAACGAGGGGGATACGCGATCGATAGATTGAATGTTGAACGCGATGAAACGCGGTTTTAAATCGGATTCGTCGAAGGACCGTTATCCGAGCTACGGAACGGTACTTTTCTCGAAAACAGAGTGCCGAGCCGCTGTATAACCGCGCTCGAGAGCATAAATCAATTAAATTATAAATTACTATACAGAAGTTGAGCAAAACGACCACCTGTTGAGGACAGGACGAGGAAGGTGGGACGAATGGGGAATCGTAGTGGGGGTAGCTATCTCGTAAATTCTCTGCTGCTACCTCGCTGTATCCATGTGTAGAAGTGTTTACTCCTTACTTCCTCTCTTCTTTCATCGTGATCTCCTAGAATGTTATTTACGAGCCCCCTGTTCTTGCCCTCTGTATTACGTTTGCGGTGTTAATTAGGCTGTCGCATTCAATAGTTCGTTCTACTAGAGTCTTTCGAATTATGCATGGACGGTCGGCTTTTTCTTTCTTACCTAATTTATGGCCACCAGTCGATGTCATCTGCTGGGCTACCATCATTTTTTTCTAACCGCTTTTGCCGGTCATATTAAACCCTTTTTCTACACCCCCTGTAATTTATTTCAGTCCTCATTTTGCATAGCATTTCCATGAAGATACAAGTGTGTAAAATTCTAAAACATTTTTCTTGTCTGCTGTTGATGTCTGATATGATCTTTTAAACTGAATTATACTACCTCTGCTAATTTATTTTTAATTATACAGTGGTGATTTAAGGATTACATTTGATACGATCGTAGGTATTTATATGCGCTTTTAGGTTGTTACGACATACAATTGAATTGAAATAACGATTAAGTATAAGAAGACATAAATTTTTGTGGACCAGTTTTTGGAGTAGGATTCAAAGAGGAACTTTGTTCTGGAACAATGGGCTAACGTTCTGGCCAGAATCGGAATCCGCAATTTTCGAAGGGGGTGCGTTTACGGTTTAAGCTTTGACGCGGATTTGGTAGATAAGCGTATAATTGGGAATGCGAAGAAAGTAGTAGGTAGGGACATTGAGAGCTGCCAGGGATGATTAATTCTCGGCGGAAAGCGCCAGACCCTTTGGAACTCGGTTGTAGCGCCCGTTCCACCCGTCTTCTCTGCCCCGTTCCACCGTTCCATCGGCTCCCTCTGCAGCTACAACCCCGTCCCACGTCTCTCAACCCTCTGAGCCGCTCTTACCGCCGGCAGACTTTCTCGTTTCGTTTGTTCTCCGGCCGTGTCATTCGTTATTACATCGTAGAAACTCGCGGATATTTGGAATTCCGAGTGACGTCTAAAGGCCGCCGTTGCTTTAACCGGTCGCGAGATCTTCTTGCCGTGTACTCTTTGTCTTTTCTCGCTTTTTACCCGCCTTTTACTCCCACTCTCACCCCTCGCCTCTCTTAGACTCCTCCTTCCATGTGTTTTTTAACCATTTTCTAGCTTTGGCGGGTTGCTTCAATTCTAATCTAATTTGAAGGACTCTAAAGATTCATTTTTTTAAACTGGTCGCTACATCACTGGACGTCAAATATATACAGATTATCCTAAAATCGAAATTCCCAATTATTTTATTTTCTCTCATGACCTTAAGGTGTCCTTCGACCACCAAAATTGAAGTTGACCGAAGTTTCCACGCATTGCAAATAAAATATTTCTAATGCTGTCACGACCGAAGAACACATTTCACTGTACAGGGTGTAAAGAAACGTTTGGTCTTGGCTGCCATAGGCGTATTCTACATCTTCGGATCGATGAAGATCCGCTAAAAAAAAGTTGCCGCAAAATTGTCCTGGACTTTAAATTTCAAGGTCGAATATTTTTATAATTGCATAATGCGTAGAATACAATGCAATAAAAAAATTTGACCTTGAAATTCAATATCAAGGACACTTTTGCGGCAACTTTTTTTTACAGATCTTGAAGATGTAGAATACGCTTATGGCAGCCAAGACCAAACGTTTCTTTACACCCTGTACTCAGTCCAAATGCATGTACGGTACGATAAATGTCCATATTTTAAAGCCTCGACAAAAGTTCCTCAGACGGGGAGACACGGTCACCTCCATACGTACATACCAGCATCCAGAGACCCATCGCAACGTCCCCCAAGCTAAACGTCTCGAAGAGGGTACGAGTCCGGTCCGAGGGACAAGATCTAGCCATACGTCTCCGGTCACGACGAATCGCGGCGTCCGTGGTCGATCCGTGGTTTTTCCCAAGCGGCGCCGAATTTTTCCCGGGGCCTCGAGGACGAATCCAGAAGGAACGGGAACGGGAACGGGAGCGGGTACCTCGGGTTCCTTCGTGTTCCTCGGGTTCCTCGTGTCTCGCGGGGAGTGCTCGCGATATCGCAGCTATTTGCATAAGGCTATCGTCTTCCCTTTGTTGCGGGCTCGCCTCCCACGTACGTGGCGAGGCTGTCACTCAGCTCTCAGGCCTCTCTCCTCGGCCTTCACTCACATCAGCCCGCGGATCAGGGGCTCCTCTCTATCTACCTCGCCGTTTCTTTTCTTTCTCTCCGATTCTCTCCGTTCGTCCCTCACGCTCTCTCCATGTCCTCGTTCGATTTCAAACCTCCCTACAGAACAGTCCGCGTACACCCTGTCTTCGCTACCTTGCCTGCATTCCTGCATACAATTACACGGGGCTGCGCTTATGCATTTCGTGCGTAACGCTCGCTGACTTTCGACGCGGAGAGCAGACTCCCATGTTCGTCGTTCGGTTTGAAAGAGAGACGAAGAGAGAGGGTGAAGAGGGAGAGAGAGGGGGGGGGGCAGAAAGTGTATATACTTCGCAGAACCGTAGCTTCCCGGCGAGCTGATGGGGCTGAGCCCCGCGTTCCCGCTTGAAAAATACTGGTTCGCGGGCCGCATTTTTAACCAGCTTCCGCGTTTACAGCCTCCGCCTCGTTTCACGAGCCAGCCCGATGTCCTTCCACCGACGAAAGTTACCTTTTTAAAACCACAATTAGCCGAGCTCGGACGCTCGATCGCTATCCTCCCTTTCCCTTATCGTTCGCAACAATTTGCACGAGACTTCCTCTCTCCTGACCGAGAGAAATTAACGTGTTCGATCCCCCTTATCGTTACTGCGTTTAACAACAACTTCGTGCGGCGCTGGCTTCGTGAGTGCCGCTGCGCTGGTTGCTCTTCGCATAATGATCCCCCTCGAACCCCTTAATTTTTTCACGCAACGGAAGTGTACATATACAACGTTGTTCGCGAGTAAGGTAGCAGCGAAATTATGCGCTCGAAATTGGCCGCGTTTCACTCGCGCGACGAGCGTGTTACTTTTTTGGCGAACCAGTCATTTTTCGACACCGTTTTATCGATACCCTCCGCTGCGCGTAATTCGTATCTGATTGATCGGTACCGCTATTTCGGAGCAAGCACCAAAAATGGATGCTTGTATATACTTTGTAAGGTATACAAGTTTTTTTTTGTGCGAACGCACGGTCGATGCTGGGGGATCGAATTAAAAATTACAGATAAACGCAACCGGTGGAACCCAACGATGTGTTCGCGTTCCCCGCTCGCTTTCTGCCGATGACTATCGCGGCTCGCTGCCAAATTGGGTAACTCGGTCAAACGTTTCAGCGCCGCCGAGGATTTACATACAAATTGAAGCCGCGCGAGGAGCATCGATCCGGCTGCGAAATATGGTAATACGCTAGGCCGCCGGCCATCGATGAGTTCGGGAAACGTGAACGGCAAATTGAATCGCACTTGCATCCACGACAAACCCTTTTGTTCCTGGTCGTACTGGCCTTACTCGTTGCATCTTGGAGCTGCAGTCGAGACTAACAATTAGAAGAAAGTAATTCCGAATACATCACAAACTCGTGACGCGTTTTGTCTCTGTCGTGCATGCGTCACAATCTCGCGTAACTAATCCGGTACTTGCAGAGAGGGGGTAACTTGTTTCCCTCGATTCTAGTAAATTCCCCTCATCTGGCGACTATGCCGTCCGCTTTCGCTCTTAGCCATTTGGCAACGGCCGTGGTAAAGAGGTGTTAGACTCAGAGGTGAAGTGCAATTATTCATTTATACAATGTAAATACATATTAATTAATAAAGGAATTATTCATTTCTTCTCGGTAATTGGAAAATTAGAATATAATGTTTGTTCGGTGCAATTATATTAATTTAAGGATTAATTATTCATTTATTCAGCGTTACTTATGAAGTAATTATTCGCGTACTCGGCGTGATTATTAATGTATGCTTACTTATATGTATACATGTAGAAAATTACACTTATCCTAAGATAACATAAAATGAAAGTAAAATTGCACAGCTAACTAAGTAAGAAAGAGATTAAAGATAAAACTCACAGTACAAGTTCTAAGCTCGAAAGAGTACATGAGCTGTACTCGAAAGTGTACATAAAGTTCGAAAGACCCGTTTCCGCCATAACCTCGGAGCCGATCCAATCCGCAAACGAAGAGAATTAAACGTGACACCCCGTGTCCACGAGGCAGCCTCGTCGTTCGCAGGTTTTCGCCTTCGGATTTTTTCCGGCGTGCAGAGTAGAGTCGATGGTAGCCCGCGATGCGCCGGGCGTCAAGACAAGAATCTCGACGTTATGGTTGGACAGCCGATCAAAACGTTCGGTCCGTAGGCTCGGGCACGACGGTACGTGCAAAACGTGCAAAACAAGATTCTCGGCGGCGGGGTCCGCGGGGAATAATCGTGGGTATAACGCGATACATACTCTTCTCCGCCTTCGGAGTTTGGTTCGCAGAGGATATGCCGGGTGTCCGTCGGTGGCTGGTCGCCTAACCGGGGATGGAATGGAATGGACACTGCGGCGAAGCGGGAATGGGGCTTCACTGGGCTGGACGCGGGGCCCGGAGGCCGCATTAATAAAACATTAAGGTTTTGTAGACGATGTATCGATGTAGTGTTTATATTATCTTCTTTGATGTCGACATGTGAATTGGACAGATTTGTTATTCAGACTCCGTACATAAAAGTGGTGAAGTCTTGCTCCGCTCCGTTTGTGGACAGGACTCCGCGACTGCTCGACGGCTCCAAGACCAAGACGACCGGGGAACGTCCACGGACACGAACGGCTGAACGGAACGAACAAACGCGGACCCGGACGGATGGACGGCCTGTTTCCAAGTCATTCTCTCTTTCTCGATCTCTCTTGCTCTTTCTCTTCTCTGGTTCCTACGTCGCCTGTCACTCATTCGGTCCCAGCCGACGAGATACCGGACAGCAGGGGCCGCAGGGCCCGCAACTCCCCCCCCCCCGCCCCGTCCGCGGGACCACAACGTTCTAAAGGAAAAACTGACACCGACGGCCGCGTTAGAACTTTCCCAAACGCGGACGAGACCATGCGAGAGACCTCTACCAACCGCTTCCTGTTAATGGGTTTGCAACTACATCGACTTGCAGGTCCGCTTTTTCTCAGACACGCGGAAATGGGTCGGTACAATTGAATCTTTTTAAGGGGGCCTGTGATGTCTCTTCTAAGGTGCCGACTTGTTTACCTTCGTGTTTGCTGGGGTTTAGCTTCTTTCAGATTGCAAAATTGAGGGAATAAAAAAAGTGAATCTATTCACCGGAACGTTGAAGATGAAAAGACGAACACTGGAAGATTGGAAGAACTAAGAAATTGAAGAAAGATTGATGGAAAGTTTGAAGCAAGAAAAAATGGAGATTGCAGATTAAAAAATTGCAAAAATGGATAAGCTGAATATTGAAGAAATGAAGTTTATTGAAGTGAAGGCTACGAAATTGCAGACTAAAAAAATTGCAGAAATGGAAAAATTGAAGACTTTAAACTTGAATACAGAAGACTAAAAAATGGAGATGGATGAATTGAAGATTAAAAGATAGCAAAATGAAAAAGGCTGGATACCGAAGAAATTAAGTCGGTTCAATTAATGGAGAATTGTAGATTGAAAAAATTGTATTAAAAATTAAGAAAAATGAAAAAGTCGAACAAAAAAATGTGAAAATAGAAAATATCGAAGGGATTTATTTTTCATTGGGAGCCCGGATCGCTTTGAAATCGTTTTGGCAGTTCCACGAGCGTATGCTGCGCGTTCCACGCGCGACGACCGCGTCTCTCGACTTTACTCCCGAGGAACGTTTGGTATCGAAGCTCGTCTCTGGATGTCGAGAGCTCTCCCGCCGTGTCCCCTCCTCTGAACTCGGCACCGTGATCCCGAACCTTGACTCTTCATTAATCACCCGGCGGTATCAATGACTGACTGAGTGACTGACGCCAGCCAAGAGAGGTATTATATACCTTACGGCGTTCGCGCGAAACGCTCGGGAACACGGTTTCCCCCGCGAATTTTCCTTGGCGGGATCCAGTGGCGACGGCTAGAGGAAAGGAACCCGACACCGGTGTTACCGTCGCGTCGACCGGAATTTTATACCGTACGGGTTCTCAATGAAAATTCCTCCATTCCGGATTACATGGTGGGGCGGGTTTCTTGCGTCGGTGTCCCGCGAACGAAAGGGAGAGAATCCATTAAGCACGGGCCTCCACAGCGATGGATGGAACTCGGGTTTTCGGTTGGGGTCATCGTTTGATAGCTTTCGAAGCCTTTCTTGTCGAGCTTTATTGGATTTAGATACTGTGGATTCTTTTTCGAGACTATTTGCGATTTAGATTAATCGTTTCGAGGTTTTAACATGGAGTTTATGTTACCCTATCCTCTTAGATCCTGTGCCAACTTCGAATAGAAGAACGACGTGAAAATGACTGTGACTCAAACTGAAGTCTGCCAATTTATTAAGCTCAACAGCTAGGAAATTCCTCCTGAATAAAATCCTAAAAATAGCACAATTTTTGCAAAAGGTAGAAGTACATTAGTTTACGAGTATAGCCCTCATCAGGTTCCCGTTGGGGCGACGCGCTCACAGACAACGGCAGTAGCAATTTCGTCTGGCAACCGGTACAGTCTTCCATCTGTGCTCTAAATCACGGTTGTCCGGCGACACGGGTGGCAATCACCGATTCACGATTACGCGTGGAAGCCGGTGGATCCGGCGAAACGCAAAAGAATCGATAATTCAACGGTGCCCTGGCGTCGGTTCACCGTTCGTTCGGTCAGGTCTATCGTTACGATCTTTGGACAACGAAAGTCACGGTCGTCTCGGACGTTACTAGAAAGAAAGAACGATAGAGAGGGAGAGAGAGAGAGAGAGAGAGAGAGAGAGAGAGAGAGAAAGACAGTAAAAGAGTTGCTCGCTGGACCGATCGAATCTGCGACGTCACCGGCGGTAGCATGGTGAACCAACGGTAGAAAAGGAAGTCTTGCTCGCGAGGATCGTGACTTGCGTCCAAGTCTTGTCTTCTCTTGTCTCCTTGTTACACGACTCCTGTCCGTTTCGGTAGTTTTCGAGGGTGTGAGGCTGCTTTATCACAACCGACCCCCCGCTGTTGTCACGCGATCTTATCGGACCGTCTCGATCCTCGATTCCGGTCGCTCACGAACCACACGATCACCGATCCCGGATCGATCCTCTCGATCCTCGCTGCTCGAGACTCGCAGATTCTCTCTTAATTGAATATACACAAAGTCTACCCTCTCTTCCCTTTCACATTTTTATTTTAATCGATACACCGACGATCTGGCCGAGTCTGATTAAGCCTCTTGTCTTGTAGACTTTTTTTTCGGTTCAGTGTACGAGTCTGTCAGATAAATTAACACTTGCCGAGTGACGCTGTGATTAAGCCTCAGCATTTGTACATTTTTCTTTTTAGTTGAAATATACCGAGCGACTTTTTTCTGTTTCTTTACTATCTAATTTTCCGTTTAATCTTTCTGACAAGTTAAGACAGTCTGGACCATTATTGCATTCTCAGTCTAAAATCGTGGCGGATATATTTGGACAATCGAAGAATTTCTTCCGATCCGGCTAGTAATGAAGATGCTCCCGGACAGGTCTCGGATAAGATGCCCGCTAATCGTCGCGATCTCTCATTAAAATTGGCCAATTATTCCGCGCCGGTTGCAGCTCGTTACCTTTTACTGTCCCGGCGCGGCTCGAGGAGCTATTATTTTCTGGCTGCGGTGAAACATAATCATCCGAGGTTTATTATCGGTAATTACGGATAATCCCCGATCGTCCCAGGGTCCGATTGAAATTAAGACTGTCGAACATGGAAGCCGGGCCAATTAAAGAACGATCTCGGAGACCGTAACCCGAGAAGAGAATCGTCTGATAACCCCTTCGCGCGGGCATCGCTCGATCTTTCGACTCCGGATGTTATCGTGTACACTCGTGGAATTTCAGCAACCGCCTCGACCGTTATCAATAATTGTAAACACATAACAATTATCGGTTTACGAGCCACCGGGCAATTAACACGATTTTTAATGCGTCGCCGATCCTCGTCCCGACCATTAACGAGCAATTTATAAAGCGTTATCGCGCGGACCAGAAAAACGTTCTCGTTATCTCGTAATGCGCAACATTTCTTGTAATTGAAACGACAAAACGTGAACCGCCGCGACCCGATATTCCACAGAAAAATTCGAGACGACATTTCAGACATCGTAGACAGTCGACGGTTCTGTGCCAGTTCCGAAAGCGAGCAGAAAAATATTATTAGATACATAGTTCGCTCCGCGTAATCGAAGTTCGATTACTGCCAAGGCTGTGGTATTCTTATTTTAACGCTGTGTTATTGTCTTCGGGAGATAGCATTCATTTCGTCGTAATGCCGATTGTTGACCCGATTTTTATGGCGTTATTTAATGACGGCAGTTTATTGCTCGGACTATTAAAACATTTTTAACAGACCAGATATACATGGTAGTATTTGCATGACTCGTGCATTTAAGAGAAAGCAACGCACCGTTTATAACCAGAAAATGCTACAGTTCTCGTATATTAAAATATAATTGAAGGCCGACACGTAATTATTACTCTGAACATTTTATGCAGTTATGCTGAAACAGCAGAAAGATTAAAATTATTAAAGAAAGAACGAAATTTTTACCTGACTCCTGTTTGCTGCAGTCGACGAAGAAAATGTTTACTCTGCGCAAAAATCCGGTACCTGAAAATAGTATTTTCAATTTTTCACTTTTCAAGAAGCTTGATTATAGAGCTTGCATGAAATAATAAATAAAAATTGTGTTGTCTCTAAATTCTTCTGATTGTGTCTTCCTTAAATATCAGTGAACAAACAACGAAGCAGTATTTTCAAAGAAGAAAATATTAAAAGCATTGAAGTGACATTAAAGAAATAATGAATAATATTTAATGGTTTTCGGGGAGGATTTCGGGAAATGATAGTCCAGCCGTGTGATTCTGTACGTCATACCATTTAATAATTACAATTTAAATTATATAATTATACGACCTTACGCGTACGGTGCTCTAGGTTACGTAGATGTAATAAGTAGGTATTTTAGTTAGACTATTACGTATATTACATGGAATGAAGTAACATTTGAGTTTGACGCTACACGAACGTAATACTTGAGCTTAATTTAAAGTGGAGAACGCATCCTTCGCACCTGACGAGTAAAACAGCTATTTTTCTTTCATTCGCGTTGAGAGACCCGGCCCCTATCTCCTCGATCAGCGTTCGATCCGCGTTCGATCCGCGTTCGATTCGCGTTCGATTCGCGTTCGATTCGCGATCGAGAGCGAAGAGAATCGTCCGCGGGGATATCTCGATCGCCACTACGTGTGTGTGCGCGCGTGTGTGTATGTGTACGAGTCTATGTATCTGTGTGTCTCTTCTATTCCCCTCGCAATGGAACAAGGAAACACCCGAAATTCGCATTCATAGGTACGGAACGTGTTGTATACGACACGCGGCGTGAACAACAAAAAAATAATAATAATAATAACGAAACAAATAAAATACAAATATTAACACTGGACCAAGTCATTAGCAACAGGCTCACTCTCAATAGAATAATAGCGATAATATCAATAATTTTTCAATAATCATCGTAATAATATTAATAATAATAATAATAATAATAATTAGAATCCTCACTATTCTTTTATTTAAATATCCCTACAGGCGTGCCAGGCGATAACGAAGGAACGCCGAACGTAGATGATCGACGACAGCTACGCGTTTTTTTTCAATTACATCGATTTATTATATTATCACATGAAACAAATCCAATATTTTTTTTTTAACACTGTTTCTCATTGTTGGCCGGTTGCAGAACGAGAAAAATAAATCCGTGGTAGCCGGGCTCGTTCGTTAGCGCCTCGAACGAATAATAACGTCATTCAAATATCGTGTTGTCGTATATTCAATAGCTATGTACATTTCAACATTAGCCTATTCCTTAAAATCTCTTTCCGCCTTGTTCGCCATTTTTCGCTGTCGCGATATCTCGGTCTCTCTTTCTCTCCCATCTCTTTTTCTCTCTCCCTTTCTCTCGGTCTCTCTCGCTCTCCCACACGCTCACACTAGATATCATCAATTATATACTTTTTAGATCCCTGTATTCTTCCGAATTTGCTTCGCGTGCCGCGCGACTCAGACGCCGTAAACGCGGGCCTAGCTTCTCGTTCCCATTCATTATCAGTTACTTCGTATCACAAGATAACCAATTAACGCGCCTCGCGCCACGAACACACTATCTAAATTCATTTACACACCTGCACGTCCCGCTCGATTCAATCCCCGACGGGTTCCTCGTCTTCTGCCTCCTCTTTCTTCGAATTATAACGCGGTGATGCGCAGTGCAACTGCGCAGCGAGGTGGCACGCGCTTGCGCGTCCGCCATTAGCTCGAAACTCCGTTCCCGAGAAGGTCCTGCGACTTTTATACAGAAAGCTATACACATTCTCGCGCGATTTCCATTTTCAGTACACCGTACTTATTCACAGAAATACTCGTAGCACTTGTGCAATCATAATAGGACGATTATGTTCGCTGCGACGATTTTTCCGAGTTGGAAATGACTGCTTTGACCCGACAAGACTCGAAGACGCTTCTCAAGTGACGAGGAAATATTTAATTTTTTAAGAGACAGGAAATAGTACGAGAATTTATAATACAAGCAATTGTTCCTCGTTCGTTCAGAATTGTCTAGAGTATACTTAACGAAACCATGCAGGGTTTTCAGGTTGTATGAATTGTTTTAAACAGAGACGAACGTTGCTTCATTGCACACTGGAACTACCAAGCATTAAAAATTGAATAATCTTGAAATCATGAACACATCTAATCAAACTGCCAATAGAGCAAACTTTGGACTCAATATTTTATTTTGTATTTGTTAATCGAACAACAGCTCATCTCTGATCCCGAACAGCGGTAATTCTGGACTTCACACGCGATTATTTACAAAAGTCTCGATTCCCTGTTGCTAATTAACTCCACGATCTCGATTTCAGAGGAGCGGTAGAAGAAGAGGAACAGAGAGTTCCGCTTGCAAAAGAGGACATTTTCGGGGATCCTTGATCAATTTGATCCACTCTCGATCGTTTCCCGCGAAACTCGATCGAACGAAGGACGTCGGGACGTTCACAGCAGCCTCGGTATCGAAAAACGGCAGAGGATAGATCGAGTATTGATAGGCACCTTACGTACTACGAAGTGGAGACTTTAACGTGCACATAGAAACGGCGCTCCGCCTGGGAGAAAGACGATTCTCCCTCTCTCTGAACGGAAGTCGCGTTTCCGATTTTTTTTTATTTCGTTTTCGAAAAACGAGCGAAAGAAGAGAAAGAGGATGTAGGAAGAGGGAAACAAGGAGTAAGTACATCAGCGCATCGTCTGTCGAACCTTTTTTTTTTCGTCCGCAAGTGTGGAGATGGTTGTTGGTTCGGGGGTGGAGGAGGAGGAGGGGGGAAAGTGATCGCAGAGTATGCGAAACAGTGCGCAGGCAAGAGAATTAATTAATTAGTCGTCCGAATTAATTAATTACTCAGACCGCTAAATTCTACGCCTTAAACTACTATGATTCGGTTTCATCTCACCCGCTGAGGTGGCTGCTCGCCGGCGTTCAACATCGGTACTTTGTAATCTACGAGCGGCGAGAGCCCCTCGGAGCGCGTCCAGTCCATTTAATCGGGCGCACGGTGTGCTTGCAGACTATTCCCGGCTTCCCTTCGGCTTCGAGCAGTCCTGTGACCATGGTGGTTAATCTCGTGGACACAGGCTAGCCCCGACGAATGTCGGTCTCGAACAGTTTTCGGATCCGGGAGGAACAGAGGGTGGGCTAGGTGAATCTTGCTTGAGCGAGATTGGATAATTTTAGGGGAAGAAGGGGACAAGCGGATGCCGTAAGATGGATTTTAATATGTTCGATAAAGATGCTGAAGATAGAGGATAATGAAGAGGATGATGAAGGTTAAATGGTCGCACGATATCGTTCAACTGTTTGGTGGAGGTTCAGGAATCATTCAACGAATCATTGAACACTTCTTGCCGTTGAAGGAACACGCATAGCGAAGAATATAGCTAAGATTGAATCTCGGTTTCAGAAGACCGTTTGATTTTCGAATGGGGAAAAAAGGGTATGAAGAAGAAGAAGAAGAGGAAGAGGGCTGAGCAACGAGTCAATCCACGAAAGCCTCGAAGCTCGACGGAGGCAAAAAGTCTGGGACCCCTTTGGTGGGTTCTTCGGAGTGTCCGACGAAGACGCCGAAGAAGACAAAGAGGAAAATATCAGCATCAAGAAAGAGAGATAGAAAGGAATAGGTAGAAGGAGGATTCCGGT
This sequence comes from Lasioglossum lativentre, assembly GCA_916610255.1. NCBI lineage: Eukaryota > Metazoa > Arthropoda > Insecta > Hymenoptera > Halictidae > Lasioglossum > Lasioglossum lativentre. Next base: position 19,344,411 of record OU744358.1, read on the forward strand.
TGACGAGTGACAATCGTTCGGGTGTTCTGAGGCCTGTGTCATGCCACGTGTCCTACTGGAAGCGAAGTGGCCCCGGCTCGGCTCGGGTCAAGCGTAACGTCAACGACGAAAAGACCCGACCCTGCAGAGCCACGGGGGAAAAAAAGCCGTTTAGAAGTTCTGCTCGCCGTACATCCCCGGGAACCGGACAGCGTGTGCTCCGAGCTCGGCGGGCGAGAACTCGTCCTATGTGGCCAAGTGAGCGAACTGGCCTGGGTGGGGCGCGAACTGGTAAGGGTGGCCGTACGGCGACATGTGGTACGGTACAATGTTCATGCTCGCCATCTTGTGCTCCTTTTTCCACTTCATCCGCCGATTCTGGAACCAGATCTTGATCTGACGTTCCGTCAGGCAGAGGGCGTGCGCGATCTCGATCCGACGCCGCCTCGTCAGGTAGCGGTTGAAGTGGAACTCCTTCTCCAGCTCCAGCGTCTGGTACCTGGTGTACGAGGTCCTCTGCCGTTTCGTCTCCCCGTTCGCGTTCACCGTGCCTGCAATTGAAATTTCACTGTTACAACCTGGTCCAATCATTTCTACGATTTAAACTGTATCAAAGCTGTAGGAAGTACCAAGGCTGCTAGCTTGGCCCTTCTCTGGATGAGAGCGAGGACAACGTTACTGTCGAAGCTGTTAGCCTGGACCTAAACTAGATGAGATCGAGAACAACGCTAACGTCAAGGCTGCTTGCCTGGACCTCCTCTAGCTGAGATCGAGCAGTACGCTACTGTCAAGGTTGCTTGCCTGGACCTCCTGTAGGTGAGATCAAGGACAACGCTACTGTCGAGGCTGCTTGCCTGGACCTCCTCTTGGTGAGATCAAGGGCAACGCTACTGTCAAGACTGCTTGCCTGGACCTCCTCTAGATGAGATCAAGGACAACGCTAATGTCAAAGCTGAGCTAGGTGTAGGTGTTACAGAGTTTAAACAGGTCGCTTGGCTAGGTTCTTTAAGGTTCATTTCAGTAACGAGTTTAACTTTTCCCTTAGCAAAGTCAAAAAATTGTCCTCGTGGCCCGAAAAAATTATAAGATACCATCAGTCATTTATGTACTTGAAACATTACGAATACTTGAATCATCTCTGATCAACATAATTATTGTTCTATCTGGTACAGATCTGACGCAATTCATTTAAGATTCTTTGAGTGGTACCCTCGGTACAAGAACACCTGATCAGCACAGGCTGCCTAGGAAAGTGACAACATTTCCTGGCTATTAAAGCAGGTTACCTAGGATTATCGCTGTGAGCTGATAACCCGCATGGCCGGTTGTCGAACATATCAGATGGACATTCCCTCTGGAGCTCGGTAACTAGCTTGCACCCAACCGGAACTATGTTGAATTGAATTCCATCGGGTAAGCGGTCGATCGCAATCCTCGGAACAATTTAACCTTCTCGTTTTAGCACGTTCGACGCGTGTCACCGGATCCATTCGCTGGATCCGTGTGTCGCAATCGAATTCAATCGAAAAACTCGTCGAACGTCGTGCTGGGCCGATTGTTGCGTCTAACGCGCGGTAAATCGATTCAGGAAGCATTCTACTGCGCGCTTAGTGCTCTGTGGTCTGTGACACCTTGGGGAATTTGTTCGGCATGATAATTTGCCTGCATCTGTTGCCAGGGACATTTTCCGAATATCTTAATAGGCTCGAAATCATTGTTTCTCAGTGAATAAAAGAATCTCTCAAATCCTCTTAAAATGTTAACTAAACAATTTTATTTCAACAATCACAAATTTATGTTCTCAGCAGGGCTTACACAAACCCATTCATAAGTTTGCAATGAGCAAACATACACAATTAAAACAAATACGAGATACTCTCCAAACTATGCCCTTTCTAACGCGCAATAATTTTTCCCAAAAACTTTCCGAGTTCCTGCGAAAAAAATTTCCAAAGATGACTTTTCTGCAGCCTCCTGTCCAAACACAACCCTCTCACTCTAATTAAAGAAATTTAAACTTCAGCTAAATCAACAACAACGAAATTATTAAGAAACAACAAGGAATAAATAGCGACAAAAATTGTTAGCAAGCTCCCCTGTATAGTTCGAACCCTAGGCCCTATCAAATCGTTTAAACCGAGAGGAAGCATCCGTCGAGGGTCCAGACTGTCTCCGGTCGCGAGCATAGGTTATATCGACGTCAGCGGGACACGGATAGCGATTAATCACCAGAAAGGATCCAGGATCGAGAGCCGGGCTCGATCCCCTGGACCTCTGTGCGCGTGCCGGCCTAGCTTAGGTTCGCGCGTTCGGCTGTCGTATAATAATGAGCCCGGCCAGAAAAAGGAATCCCGGTTACAAAACGGCTAAGTGTGCCGGATAAACGATATGCGGGAACCACGGCCGGGGACACTATTTATTAAAAAGTCAAGCCAGCGACGTGCTACATCGGGAGGAAAGCGATAACGCGGCCCTCGAATGGTCCCGGTCATTAAGCTTCGCTTGGACATCTCGCTGGAAAGCTCGGAAACGGTCGACGGACCTTGAAAGCAGAAATTTTTCGACTCTTCTGCTCTCTGCTGGCTCCTTTGCTCGTACGATTGACCCGAAAACGATTTTTGGCTCGTGGTTTGATTGCTCGCGAGGTTTAAATAACTCTGGAGTAGGCATTCATTTTTGACGAGTTTATTTCATTTTTCTGTGATGTTTCTGATTGTAAATTTGTTTACGTGCATTATGTATTAAGATTTATTTTGAATAAATTTTTACATAGTCATGCGACGCGTGTTCTCGTACAAATTCATTTTATTTCGAGCAAGACTAGCCGAAAGTTGTGAAATTGTTTTATTTTCGGAGTACGTAGGTGATACTTGTAATCTAGCTGTCAAGCTGCTGACATCCTGATAGACTAGCCGGCAGATAAGATACGTCACGATCATGAGAAAGCTGTTTCGTGGGAGTGTCTTAAGCCAGAGATCATTTTTTTTCACAATGATTGTTGTGACATATGGAAACGAAGAATCCCAAAATTGTTGTCTTGATATAATAGTCTGCTGTTTCGAAGAGGTTGGAATATTGTTATTGATTGCAGGGTTCTGATGTTTAGAGAATGGGTTGTGGTTATGCGTTTGCGAATTTGTAATGGGTTGATTCGACGAAAAGGGATAATGGGGAAAGTTCTCGTTTCGGATGGCCGATTCGAGCAGGTGCGAGACGAGTACGGCGCGGCTTCGCGCCTCTAGCATGATCATAGATCCATGTCAATGCGGATATTAAAGAGTCGGCTCATTTACAGCATTAATGAACACGCTATTAATAGCGTTGCGAGGGTGAGAGCTCGGGCTACGCTCTCAGGGAATGTAATGTGGCTGTAGGGACTGCTTGAATCGCGTTTGCGAATGATAAACTTTTCGCAACTGCGAGAAAGTTCACAAAAATACGAGATACGCGACAGCGACTCTCTAATCTCGTAATTAGACTGTGAATTTTCAGCATTTCGGTCGAAACTGACCACTTGGAATATTAATGACTTGGTAGGGTCACTTTCGTAATATTTCGTAGATTCGGACGTCTGCCCATTAAATATTAATAATATTATTTGGTATCGTACAGAAACTGTGAAGGGAGGATGATTAATTGCACCTCGCAGGTATTCGAGTAAACACTTCTTTTCGAATTGATTTGTTTGGAGAGGAGAACCAGGTCTAGGTCAGCTCTATCGTAGTCCAATAAATGGCCGACTGAAAGCTTTCCCAGTGACAGAGTTTGATTAATTATCTGCTGCACACTGAATAATCCATGAGCGCTCATTTCGCTCGCTGGAAAACTGTAATTCACCCGTTGGATAGATAGAATCGTTCAGATAACGTTGTGTGCATTGCCAAGTGGCGTTATTGTCACTTACTCCGTGCATTCTCCGCGAGTAACCCTGTACACAAAAATCTATTTCAATCTTTTCATAAGTCACTATGAACCGTTGGGCCATTTACAGCTTCTGTAACTCCTTCTGTTACTCCCACCCCTTAACAAATAAAAAATGGAGAAACGAGTTCCCACAGCAGTTTCCGAAGTTATAAATCAGCATCGACGCTAGTATTTGGATCAAGCAAGCCTTCAGGGACCGACCGCAATGTATGAATCGAAGTAGCAGCGAACGACTGCGATCGGATTATTTAGAGCGGATGGTATTTATCCAGCGGCCGATAGAAAGCAAACGAAGCGAGTCGGTTAATAAAGGGATATTTTACGCAACAATAGTAGTATGGTGTCTCGGCGACGCGTGATTAAACGATTCGTTTCATTCATTCGCGATTAATGCGCCCGTTGTCAGCTGAATCTCCGGTTTCGCAAAGTCCCGTATCGGCCAATCACGCGATCCGAATATTAAGATCTAACGACTAAATCAGAGTATTTACGTAGTATAGTAGAAGCGGCGCGGCGGCGGCTGGAAAAGCTGAGTAGGTAACTGGTAATTGGTATTTAAATCCGCGTCCTCGAACGTTTCTATGATGCTCGTTGAACGCGCGAGAGAGAAGCCTATTCATTACCAGATAGTCACGGCTTTTGCAACAACCCGGAGAGATAGGTGTAACAGGCGGAGTTGTATCGTAATAACACCGTTGCAAAATTATTTATGGCTCGGGCGTGCTGAGCAAATAGGTAAAACAGCTGCCAACTGGCCAGTCCGCGATCCAGTAGCCACGGCCGATGCATTAGCCGCTCCACTCGTTGAAATAATTAACCTAACCGCGGAGCGTTACGCGCCGCGCCGGCCACCCGTTATTATACGCTAGCCTTTGATCGCTCACTTTTATTCCCCCTAAAGCACCTGACGCGATCGAAACTAGCCCTAATCGCGCCTTCGTACGCTATCGCACTTGCGCAAACGTCTGCGAAGCACATTGTCCAGCGATAATTTATTTAATCACTGTTCTGATTCCGTTGAGTTAGAGGATCGTTCGGAAATTATACGCTGGACAAACCGGTGCTGCTGGCTCTGTACGATTACCTCCGTGTGATCTAGGAAGAAATTACTATTAATGTTGAAAGAACTATTAAAAAACCCTTAGCCATGGCCCATACATTTTCAAAAATGATTAAATAATAACCGCCAGGTAATGCGTTCAATCATTCGAAACCATTGATATAATTGGTATAATAATTTGCCATTTAACTGCACCTGACAGCCTCTAACCTTTCCAAGCCCGCAATCAAATCTATCGACACTTTTGACGGTGGAATCACGGCAACCACCCCATCGCGGGTAACCTATAGCGACAGAGTATAGCGAGGTTATCCTGGTCACGTTTTAGTCAGGCTCAGCCAGCCGGTCTGTCAGTCAGCCGGGTCAGAAACGGTCTCTAGAGTGGCAGCCAGTGACACGCTCGGCTAACAGATTCTCTCTCTCTCTCTCTCTCGCTCGCACACACACCTCTAGAAGACTGTCTCTTTCCCGTTCGATGCGAATACACGCGAGCGGCCCGTTCTATTAAGAGCGAGCCACGAAAACGCTAGACACGACACGAGGTGACACCGGGATTCCTGACACGACACGGCCCTGCGCTTAGCGCAGTCTCTCATTCTACGCCGGCCGCCTCTGCTGTCTTAACAACACCGACAGCTATGCGACTCTCGATGACCCTGTCGACCGAGCCCCCTTCTTCCCCCGCGGATGTCAAACATTTTCGGCCGGTCCCCGCGATCCCTATGCTAACCCGAGAAATAAAGCTTCGATTTGCCTCGCGTCGGAATTTATTATTAGGTTCGAGAGATTTTGCTCGGTGCTATACTTTCCCAGGTTTGTTTTCGCTTCGTGGGGGCACGATGGGTGAAGGGGAACACGAGGAAAACATTGCTTCCGTCGACAATGCACGTTGTCTGGTGAGAGGAACGATTGTTTATGCTGTAAATCAATTTTTATTAGCATTCGTGCCAGCCCCCTCTTTGAGGACAATACTTGAGAAATCGTTTGTTTTTCAGTCAGAGGTTTGTTCGATGATCCAAGTATTGGGATGGAGATTGTGATCGGAGACCATGTTCTGTAAATACAGATTCATCTATTGTAATCCGAGATTTGAACTTTCCAATTGCCTCTAGTGATGGGCGTGATACAAGTCTTTCTCATGATTTTCAAACAATTCGATACAAGGAACTTGTAGTCGATATGCGATACCAGTACACGCCGAAATGATACCAAGTAGTATTGGTATCACGTCTTGGATGAAATTGGTATCGTTACATTCGGAATTCGCGTCTTCACCGTTTTGAACGTACCAACATAATATTTTCATTTTATCTTCCTTTCTCACGCTAGATATTAGTAAACATAACATTTCATTATATACTTGTCATTCAGTCGACTCGACCCCACAGGATTCTGATAGTATGGATAACAAACCCATCCAAGATGTAATTATAAAGGATCGAGGCTTCTGAGCAACTATCATTAGGGATCGATACTTTTCATACACAGAGAATCATACATGCTTGTGATACCATGATTCTTTGTCACAAGGAATCGATACCGCTTGAACATGCTCAAGGTCCATCACTAAATGCCTCTCCAAGCTTTTGGTACCTATCACACGTCATTCTATTCATTTTTTCCGGAAATTAGGAATGACCCAGATTGCCCATGGAGGGTTAAATAATAGTCAGAACAATGTTCAGAAAAATGTCCAAACAAGCCAAGAAAATCGTGAAGAAAATGTTCGATGAATGTCCGTCTATCAAGTCTTGAATCATCGGTATACCATCTTTCCGTCAAATGTTTGAGCACAAAGGTGCAAACTGCTCAAAAGCCGCGAGCGATCTCCAACGAGCCCCATCAATGCGGCCGCAATTTGTAACACTTCACTGTAACACCGTGAAGAATCCCGTGTTGTTGCTACACGTGTGTATATTGATACAACGAGCTCTTTATCGTCATCTTCGTTCTTCTTTCGCTCACAGCGAGCCCGGTCTTGTAATGGTAGCGGAAAGGGGAACAAGGCGAGCACTCGCAGCTGCTCTTATTTGCAACCGTTGTCGACAGTCCGTATATTTGATCCCCGATCCCTTTTCCCGAGGGTTGGGACCGCTCAAAACGTAATTGAAACACCTAAAACAATGTTCCTCGATCGAGCAACATCGATTCTCCAGCATGGAGATCGATCGACGAAAGAGAAAATCGGATTCGTTGAACCCGGAACACAGCTGGGTGAAGGGTTCGTGTGAAATCTTGATAAATCCGCGAACGCGGTTTTCAATTTTGATCACGAGATGCGAAAGCGAAGAAGCCTGTAATCTGAGAAACGAACGTAACGCCGCGCCGCCGCCGCGCCGTTCGTTTCGCAATTCATGTTTAATTCAGAAGCGACTCAGAGCACTCGGTGATCTCCGAAACACGGGGTTGCGCACGGCGAAAATCTGAGACCTGCGATACTCATAATACTAATCGATACTCATCCGCCGGGTGCTCGTACATTTTCAACTAACGATGTGAAAATCCAATGTGGAACGGTGATTCCAGGGTTTACTGAGCCAACTATGCTATTATTAGATTGTGAAATTTCTTGAGATCCTCGATTTTTAGAAAAGAATTTTCGAAAGCTGATAGAAACTCGTTTCCACATTTTTTGAAGCGGTGTGGAAACTCCGAGAAATCTTATTCTTACGCTGTTCTAAAACGGTGGCTCCTTTCATTTTTACAGAAATGTGTAAACGTACTCCTATTTTGCCCTCCGACGGCAGAGCCTGGGTCTATTTTGACCCAGAGTATTAAAATTTCATACCTAAAGAAATATCCTTTACTTCCTTTCGAAATATTCCAAAAAAATACAAATAAATGACTACAGTTTCACCGAACAGTGATGTAAGGGGATCATGTGGCAGATCCAAAAAATCGAAAAATTTTTTTCACAAATTGCTTCTATAACATTCTTAGAATATGCAGGTAAAGGATATTTCGATATTCGAAGCCGTTCGACTGTATTAAACGTAGAACGGAGCATCTATTTGCCTCGTTACGATTAAAGTATTAATAAATAACCAGTGAAATATCAATCAGCTGGACATTGCATTCGAATCAACGTGCATTTCGGATCATCGAGCCAAGACAATTTCTCAACACATAGCAGACTAATGGTGAGTTTACATTTTCTTCGTGTAAATCGTACTTGAATCTTTAAACGCGTTTTTCTCAAAACTGTATTTTTCATATTGGCGACCATGATATCTCAAAAACTACTGAACTGATTTCGCTAAAATTTTTATGGTATAGTCAGCACATCTATAGTTCTCGCCTGTACCAAAATATTTTTGATATTTGCTATAGTTTCTTTTTTTAAACTGAAGAAGACGAAAAAAATGACGAAACTTGGATCTTAACGTTTAAAACCGTTCCAGAAATTCAATTTTCGATATTTTTATATTATTTTGGTACCGGCGACAGCCGCAGGTCTACAAATTAAAATGCCGTTTGATTTTTTGATATCAGATGATCGAAACCTCTCGAATCATGGTCGCCGTCAACCTACTTTTTTTACACATGAGTGTCTTCCGAACGGTTTAAAGTCTATCCAACTCATTATTTTGGTTTGAAAAAATTCTGAGAGACTGTTAAAATGTCAATAAATGTGTGGTAAAAATTTCAAGATTGTATGTTTTAAGGGTCCTTCAAAAAAATTCCTAAAAAAAGCAAGAAAAAGTAGCTCTCACATGGGATGTCCCCCTTCACAATTTATCGTATTACAACACAAAAATTTGAACTTTAGCAGCTGTTTATGCGGACGCCATCGGTAATAACCGACGCAACAGCGCGCAATGAAAACCGCAAATGATGGAATAAAAAAATACTGTTTCGCACGCGGCAGTCCGACAGTCCGACGCATTCCAGCGAAGGAATCCTAGAAAATCGACGATCACCGCGTGTATTTGCGCTCGGTCTTCGTCCGGAGAATCTCGTGAAATGACGCAACACTGATTCCACGACCGTCGACCATTCCTAATGCAAACATGTACTAGCACGTCAACGACTGTCAACGTTTTTCTGTCGTGGGGACGACGCGACGCCGCGGCGAGGCGAGACGCGTCAACAGTCAGCATTCTACTCTCACCGTCTCCGACTCGGGAACTAACGCGCGATCGAAAATTTTACTAGGACTGTTTAAAAAAAGAAACCTAGAATTATATTGTTACGAGGAAGCGGAACGTACGGCAGGACGTAATATTCAAAGGGAAAGTAATCGCAGGAAGAGAGATTGATCGCAGGGCGATAAGCTGGCCGTACCTTTTTTCGCAGATTCGCCGGCGAGATTCAGGCCGACCATAATCGGCGACGTGCTCGAAACAAATGGCTAATAAAACGTTCTGTGATCATTCTCGGGCGGCCGAGCTTTTCTTTAATTACCGGTAATGTCGTCTTCCACGAACAAAAAGAGGTCGCTAATTGCCGGCCCGCTGTTCGGGGAACCGATCTCGGTCATCCTGTATTCGAGAATTACGTATTACCGCTAATGACAGACTATTAGGCGCCGTGCACTTTGCCCGTACCTGTTTAAATCCTTATCTTCTAATTTTTACATCACTATATTCGCTACTGTTGCCACGTCGCACAGTGGGCTGGATCGAAGATTTTAGTGACATTTTACCAAGAAATGATCTTTCTCATATCGATGTCTAATCAATTGGTATTGTCTTTCGAATATCCACTGACCTCAAAAATGGAAGAATTAATCAAATTAAATGAAAATTGCAGTTGCACCGAGCTTTTAAAGTTGAACATTTTTTAGAATCTACGTTTGACACCCGAAAAATGTCCTAAATTTTTTAATTTTATTGTCTCAAAATAATATTTAAAATTGTTTATTTGTTACTTACTTAGTACTTCCTCAGATAATTTAAATCATCAATGTCGTTGGTTAAAAATTTCTTTGTATTTCTTGAAATATTCATAATATGAAGAATAAATGTCAAGAAATACGATGAAATTTATAACCACAGACATCGGTGATTTAAATTATCTTGGGAAGTACTAAATAAGTAACAAATAAACAATTTAAATTATTATTTTAAGACATTAATATTGAAACAATTAGTAAAAAAATTATTACAAAAAACATATATTTCTTACGATAATTATCACTGGATAGGCATAATTTTTTAATGAATTTTAGTGCCGATATCTCTTATGGTTCAAGAGTTATAGTAAAATGTCACTTTTCTCGATCCAGCCCACTGTGCGTCGGTCCTCGGGAACAGCGATGATGCGGATCGATTGCATAAGGAATAGAGATTTTTTGCGTTTTAACATTCGTTGTAATTACTTCAATAATGCCAATTAGTTAGGAACGAGTGGTCTGTGGTTGCCAGAAGGGGTCATGCACTTTCGCATATCTAAATCATAGAAACAGACGAAGTTCCACAAAACCATATTTGAAAAATCAACAACGTACCCTGTTAAAAAATATTCTAAACGAAAACAAGAGCTCTGAAAGACGACGATCTGCTCATTCATCTTGAACAATTAGATCCTCAATATTGATCTTGTACCAAATCTAGTCAGGTTATTTCGAGTCACAGGGTCAACAATCCCCTTACTCCAGAATGGAAAGGTAACAACGAAGACTCGTATTCACACGCTATATCGGGGACAAGAAAATTAAATATCGATTGCAGAGCGAAACAACGAAACTCGCCGGGCCCGCATTCTTCCGGTGCATCGACGTTGACAAGACCGACAAGGGTCGATTAATCATGGCAACCGGGGCCCATGGCGGAGGGAAAAGAAATCTCGGGGCCGCGTATTCGAGTCACGGAATCGCGCCAGTTCCCGGCTATCTTTATCAATGGCTGATAATGGATCATTATCCGGGACGCTTTGTTCGCGTTCCCGGTCGAATACGGATCCGCGAGCGCATTCAGATGATTCAAAAGGCGGCGCTCGGTTGCCCGCGGCCCGGCCCTCGGGGCTTTGTTGCTGCGAATCCTTGGTCGCAGCATTCTTTCAGCCGTGGCCCGATGCGACGCGACGCCGCGATGCGAAACGCGTGGACGGCCATTAATCATCGGAGAGGATTTAGAAAAAGCGCCGGCGCGTTGTCCTTACCGATGACACGCTTTGCCGGCGCTCGCGTTCACCGTGTTCCTGCTAATAGTTCGATCAGCTGAACGACCGTGCTGGATCACCCTCTGAATCTTCACGATTTTTTTTTACAGTCTCGTCTTTTTATCATTCTGTCTGCCAGGTGAAAGACAATCGATTTTAAATCGTCTCACAATTTTTCCGGTATTGCTATAATGAAGAAGCTTCGATCATTAAATCCTCACTAGTGTCGCTCATGAAAAAAATTTACCAATGATTTCGGAGACGTTCGAACTTTATTGATATATTTATTATACATAAATTGATATTGTTCCGAGAACTGTATATACGTTCACGGTCCCGCCGATACAGGACCGTTTAATTGTATTTCGCGGTACCTTTTTCTATGGAATCAAAGATAGAGCCGCGGCCTTTTGAGCTCGCATGCCGACATGAGCGACTCGCTGATAGTTAGTTACCTTTGCTTCCCAAAACCAACAAACTTGCACTTCGTATTTCGTGCAAGACCATCTTAGATGAAAATAGATTGCAAAAATAAAGTCGTCAAGCTTCAGAACAAGGATTATAAGATTCTTCGAGGGACTTCCAGGAACACATATTCTGGGATTACAATCCTACAATTCCTTTTCGCAACAGTCTACATACCCGGCCACCTCTCCAAAATCGAAAGCCTAGTGTCTAAATCCATTTTGGAACAACTCGGCACAAAAAGATTGCCAGTTCCTCGCGGCAGAAATCGAATGAAACGACAATCGGCGACCAATCCCCGGATCCTAAACTGGGGCTCTGAGGATTCTGGGAAGAGTGAGCACAAAGGGTCTCGCTGAAGAGGATCTCCGGGGCGATTCAGATATCTCGGGGCGCAGCGTTACGGAATTATCTTCCTCGGCGGGCAATTAATCGCGTTTGTTGAGGATCGGCGCGTGCAACTGGTGGACCACGGTTCGAATTGCTCGATTGAGCTGGACAGAGAAAGGGAGAGGGAGGGAGAGAGAGAGAGAGAGAGCCAGAATCGGATGCTCGGCAAACGAATGAACGAAGGGAACGAACGAAACGGAGGAACACGCGGCCGCGTGTCGCATTCCGAGGCCGCTTCTCTGCCACGCATGATAGCGTTCGCGCTGCCGTGGCCAGCAGCGGATTCTACGAAAGTATATATAGAATCTTACCACCGGTGCACCCTGCCACGCGTATCTAAGTGGTTATCTGATACGGCCGCGAGTATACACCGGGGTCCTCTATCGGGCGGTTCCATCTGACCGATCGATCGGGGAATTCCAAAGAAAGTAATGGGAGCTCGGCCGCGAGTCGCGGGGCTAATGATAAGAAAGGAGAAATTAAGTGTCTTTAAGGGCTGTTCGGGAACTCGGACTCTCGCGGAAAGTGGAGGACCTTGAACTTTGCGATTTTTCGATCGGTGTCAGCTGAATTATATGCGGGTGGAAAGAAACAATGCGGGTGCAGAGCTACGTTCCCGTATGATGGGGCGATCGGTCACTGTGTTGGGCTGCAGGTGCACTTCCCATCTGGAGATTGTTGTTCAAGTATGCGACTATTTGTTGTTTTCGATTCGAGTATTACGTCCATTGATTTTACTAATAGTTATAATATTGAAGTGAAAAAATAATAGACGCAAAAATTTCAATCTCTCGAAGAAAATAGACTCTTCACTTTCGTAATAACTAGACTGCGGTCTTTGTGCATTTATAACAAAAATTTGCTACGTACAATTTAAAGCAGTGGACATATTTAAAAAATCCAAGAACATCAACGTATTGGTTTCAGTTTAATAAAATAATTAAAAGAAGGAAATTTTTATTTAGCTTCTGTGTATTGGAATCGACGAAGACAATTTTTATTTTGCATACAGATCCGCAGTCGAGTAATCATCGACGAACTTGTCAATCCATAAGCAACTACCAGAAGCTCGCTGCTCGCTCTTACCTAACCTACGCAGCTTCTAACAATTCTATTAACCACCCCAGGACCACGGGACATCCCGAGGACTCTAACAGCATCATAAACCCCTTCGAACGAGCAATTTACATCGAATTCTCTAGTTTCCCTATCTCCATCAGCGTCCAACGCATCCCCGTCCTCATAATTGTCCATTAACGTCGACCTTTCCCCATGGAACATCTTCAACCCTGAAATTCGCGATCCCGCATCCGCCATAAATACGCATTCCCGCGATCGTTCGAAAAAAATTCTCCCGGTGATCTCGACGCGATGCAAGAGATGTTATGCATTTCATTAAAGGCCGCCGCGTACCCGAGGAATGTCGTTGCCACGGGAATCCAGCCTTGAGCTTCAGGATTCAGTCGGAAACCTTAAAAACGGGACCTTCGAACGGCTCCAAAAGGAAAAATGGCGGAACGTGAAGCATTGCTTCCTACCTACAGGAGAACGTTAGAACAGTTCATCCCCCCGTTGATTCCTTCTAGGCGTTGCATGATGGAAGCCGATCGCGGTTAACGGCGATGATCGCAGATAACAACGGGGAACGTAGAGAGCGTGCAACATGTTGCTAATCGGTGTAACACACCGCGAACAGAAACAAAGGCGATCTTCCGCGGCGCGAATTAATTAGGCTTGTTTTCTAGCTCGTTGATGGCTGATCTTGATACCGCACGAAATTAAGTTACCAAGTCGCGATGCAGAACGCTAGGATATTCATAAATCTGCGAGCGTGTCGATCAGGAATTTAGCCCGCGGAAAATTACTTCATCGCGACGCTTTAGCGAAAATGAGAAATGATTTTACGGAAACAATTTTACATACGATCATAATACGCTGTTGGCTATTTAATAGATTTTAGACATTCGTGACTCTGAGATGAGAATCTATTGAGGAATTGTTTCACAGGAATGGCAATATTTGAAACGTGGTTCGTATAAAAAAGTGTCATTCCTGTTGAATAGTTGAGATGCTTCTATTGGTAGTAAAAGTGCCATTTTTCAGAATTCAATGGAGCGTACAGAGGCTACCACAGCAAATGTATCGTAAAGAAATCCAGAAATCGGTACGCGATGTGTAGGACTGAGCCGCGCTAGAGCAACAAGTATTTATAACCGCGAACAGGAATCTGCGCCCGTAGAAATTATAAATCATCGATCCGGGGGCTTGGAGGGAGATTAAGCTCCTCCGGAGCGGCTTGTGGCACGACGCCGAAGACGATGTTGGATCTAAAATCTCCTCGGGCCCGATCCAGTGAAACACATCCAGCGGAGGCCGTTCGAATCCCAGCTCCCCATTGACACGGCCGACAAAAGGAGAGAGGAGGTTCATAAATAACCCGGCCAGTTTATCGTGGCTATTATGCAATTACGATTGCATCTTTGAAGCCTAGGTGGTCCCCGGCCTCAAGATCCTACGGCCGAGTCAACGAGATAATGCTCCTCTTAAAAACTTGTCGTTTGTTTCGACTCTGCCTCGTACTCTCGATCTTTGGTCTATTTTCTCTCGGTCCTTCTCTCTCTCTCTTTCTATCGTTCCGGGAAAACTCCCTTCAAGAGTTTCAGCACACACTAATCCTTTAATAAAGAAGGTTATTTCCGTGCTGGAGATTTTCTTCGATTTTCTTGCTCTCGTTAGAGGAACTTGTTCGGTGGAACATGCTCGCTGAACAGTCGCGTATGTTTCCGTTACGAAAGTGGGCATTGAATAGCACGCTGATAAGCACGCGTTGCGTAATTGATAATTGGGGACGGCGCGGCGGCTTGCACGAGTGGCGCGGATTGCTGCCGAGAACAGGTACCAACGAACCGTTGCTTGTTCAAATTTCCCGTGGATTTATCTTGCGTTACTTTCCGAGGCTTTCCCGGCGCGGAGCTTGTGTTATTTTTGACGGTGTCATTAATTTTCTACGCTCAAGCGATCCCTTCCTTGTAAAGTGGCTTGGTATCATTGGGGGATAATGTTCTCTCTGAATGTACCTGTGGTTCTCTGATAAGGGGACTTACAGCTCGATTTTTCTGGTAGCTTCGGTTACGTGATTGCTAGAGAGAAACTGGTCGATGAAAAGAATGGTACATGCGTCGAATAATTAATTTCTTCGTTGCCGAATCAGCAAACCATTTGTTAGTATAATAGATTTACTAGGTTTTAATTTCTGCGTGAAAATAATAGTACTTATGTAGAATTAATACTAATAGATCTATTAGGAACAAGAAGCAAAGTGTCTCTTTCCAATAAGCAGAGGATTCAAGCACAGCAGTTCCCTTTGATCACGACGATTATCCGAATCGTACTCGGCCAACATCAATATAGTATATGCAAACACTGTTGGACGCAGTTCAGCGTCGAGCCAAATTAACACATCATTCTCGCAGATATTCTCCAAAGTCAACAATTCTGATCCCGAAGTCGCGCCAAATGGAAGGGAAGGCAATGCTTTTCTATGATTTGTATTGTTGTAAATACTGGCTCTAAGCCTCGTAAACGGTAAATGGGAGCTGAACGAGCAGTGTCCTAAAATACATATCTAGATACAGTTACCGTTCTCTTCTCTCACTGTTAGCTTCATAGAACAGTCTTTGGGTGGCTAGAAGTCACTATTCCATTGATTTCGAAAGGTGTAGAGGCGTGCATTCGATTGAACTTTGCGAGGAGTCGCTTGTATCGATTCCGAGGAGCTAAATTCTGGGACCACTGTGCATCGCGTCCCGGGACGTCGTTTCGCATCGGCCTCTTCGGTCTCTTCTGCGGCGAGGAATGTCGACAGGTCGTTGATTTTGCTGGCCGACGACTGGCCCGATCTTTGGCCCGTGATTGGCCGCCAGCTGCGAAACCACCGAAAGGTCACAAATCAGCCGGGATGGAGGCTGAATGACGCAAAACACGCCTAGATAAATTTAAATTGCACACGGGCCGGGTCTGCTCGGTAGTCTCTCGCGTTCTGTCCGTCTCTCCCTTCCGTCGCGCGCGTTTCTCCACGCGAAACTCCGTGGGCGCCACTGGCCGCAAGCCAGTCGCCGCCGATCTGCCCCGACCTGATCACTATCGTCGGCGGTACTCTTTGCTAGCGAGAGGATTCCGCGGCTTTATGACGCATAGGTTGCGAGGTTCATCATGCTCGGGTCACTCGGACACTCGTTCCCAGACAAAGGATGCCGAAACTGGGTCGGTCAGTGAGAATGTTACCACCTCCAACTTCAAGAAAACGAATAGGAATTTGGCATTCCCAATTTTTGTAGACTCGCTTGGAACACGGTATTCCTACTAGGGCTGTTACTTTTCCGAAGCTTCGAAATCTTCAACATTCGAAGGAAAGTAACAGCCCTAATTCCTACGATTGAAGATTGAGGCAGGCGATAGATCCCTCAAAGGGATCGCATGACGTCACGGTCATGCCGAGAATTGCCACACCGATAGTGGGGTTACCTAGTAGTGACGTTACAATCCCAACTATAGGGTCGTGATAGGATCCCCACTTTCAGCACGAGTCGCGACGTCGCTATCTCGGCTAGACTTCGCTATAGCTACGTGACGTCACGCAGGTTCCGACTATAGCATTTTTCCCTCGCTAATCATTTTAAGGCTAAGGACCTATTTCTATACAAAGCAGAATGCTTAATACAATTACAGAAGCGCAAATTAGGATAACATAAAGAACGCTGTAGCGAGGACTGTTTCAGAATTATACTCGGGCAGATACATTGCAGACGAAAGACACAAACAAGCAAAACGACGCGACGTTGCAGACCACTATGCAGTAATCGGCCAATCCGATGCTTTCCGCTGCACGATCCACCTGTTACCGCACGTCCGACCCGCTCCTCGGACTGGTTCGGATCTATTTCGACTGATAAACAGCTGACACGTTCGACCCGCCGCGCGACTAACTCGCTCGTTATAAATTCTGGCGAAGTAATCATTTTCAGAAAGGGACCCGCGCGATATTTATGGGCCGTGACGGCCGATCCAGTCTCGCGCGGAACGACGATGAGGAAACGAGCCACCGGGGGCAGGATGGACGCTTCATGGTTGATAGTTTCTCGAAAGTTTCAAGTCTAAACAGTCACGGTTTATGTGAATCCACGGAACCGGCGACGCCCGTGTGATGGAGTGGACCCGCTGCTCTGCTGCTCTGCGGCTCAAGATTGATTCGTGCTTGTAAAATATTGCGGCCCCCGGAGGTTTCGGGTTTTCGAGTCGAGTACATGTTGCACAAGCTGGTTCCGATGAAGCCTGGGTGAGAGATGGATCTTGGAAAAATGTTCGGTATGTGTGTTCTCTGCTGGCTGTCGGCCATGTTGAGGGGTTGTTTGCAACAGCCCTCAAAAATGGGGGTTGGATATTTTTTGGATAATTTGGAATTTATAATTGGTAGAGTGAGAAAAAGAATTTCTAACAAAATAGATAACTATTACTTTTTGTAAATTTTCAATTGGAAAACATTCGCTGGGGGATGTTTATTTGTTCATGTCGAGTGTTACATTATGTAGTAAAATTTCAACAGATTAAGTTTTATAACGGTTATACGAACCTCGTTTGTTACTTGTGCTAGTTGGTTTGTTGCTCGTATACGATTTCATCGCTCCACTTTGTTTTGATTTCCCTGGTCTGTATGTTATTCAGAGTTATATTTGATTCCAGCAAACCGCTACTAGAACCTCGCTTGATATTTCGCACATGTGTTAATGCAAGTTCTTATTGTATACGTTTCGATGCGACTGCAATAAAGACTGTGTGGTATTATGTATTGACAATGTAAAATACGATTTTATTGGAACCAAATGATACTTTATAACGTGAACAGAAAACGTAAATGCACTCCTTCGGAGGACTTCCGCGAGGAGTGGAGATTTCGATACGTGGTATCGCGAGTAACTACGTTGCCTCTCTGTTCAGTTTCCAGCTCGAAAAAATTAGAAAAAATTTTCTAACGCTAAATACACGTTTGCAAAAGTCATCTCTAAAGCCAATGCTCATTCAGAATCACCTAAAAAATTTTCTAAACCTCAGTACAAAAGTCACCTGGAGACCGAATACACATTTTTCATCACCAGGAAATTCCTCAAATCCTCAATACACAACTCCAACTGATCCAAAGGTCATCCAAAATCATCAGCACCCTCACCCACCCCCAAGAAAACCTCGATCCAGTTTTTCGCCAGCTCGAAATATACAGAAGCGGAACCGATATTAGACAGGTGAGTCTAATACCCGATCGTTGGCCCGGTACCAAAACGTAATCCCCCGTAAACCGTCGAAACTTCCTCTCCGCGAAGGGCGGCCATATTCAAATCGGACGATTCTCGTTCCGCGTTGGCCGCGTGGAACGGACAGTTATAAATAGATTCAAAAACTATTGCTTTTCAATCCGCGGCTGCGTGGCGAGAGGTTTCTCTCTCAAAAGCGAGAAAGAGAGAGAGAAGAACGTGTCCCGGGGTTGAGGAGCACGGGACCGACGACGGCGAAGAGGGGAGAGGAGAGGAGAAAAGAGAGACAAAGAGAGAGAGAGAGAGAGAGAAAGAGAGAGAGAGAGAGTGCCGAGAGGGAAACGAACGAAAGAACGCGAGGGGATGAAGAAAGAAGCGAAGCGGATCCCGGCCGAACCGGAGAGGAGAGAGAAGAAGAGGAAATAGAGGGAGAGAGCTCTCGGGCGAAGCTTTTATGCCGAAGTTTGCGAGAGAGCCGGCCGCCGCCTCGTGGATCATTTGTTATCTTCCACGAGAAAGCTCCCCGACGCAAATAGGTTTGTTTCTGGCCGCTTTAAACGCTTCACAATAATCCACACGAACCCAAATTCAATTAACGCCTCGTCGCGTCGCGCCGCGCGGCACCGCGCTGAGCGGAGCGGAGCCGAGCCGAGCCGGGCGAAGCCGTTTCTGCACTTTGTACCGGTTGACAGCCAACGAAAGTCGCGGTCCTTTTACTTTCGCCTCTCTTTCACTATGCCCGAATATCGACGGACGTGCCAGGAACGCATGATCGTTCGAACGTGGCCGAACACCGAAGAGGAAAACCCGATTTGTCGCCCTGCCTAATTACCACAGCCAAAACGGAGATGCCTGAATGCAATAAGAACTGATTCCTCAGCCCGCGAGAAACAATTCGAAGCGCTCGGAATTGATTATTGAAACGTTCCACGGTCATTTATCAAGCTTCTATGGCGTGGAACTTCCAGATTGTATCTGGGCATGCGAGTTCGGAGCTGGAATCATCGATTATAGATTTTGATATTTTTCTGGCTCGAGAGAAACTTCTTTGCTACCTTCTGCTCTTTTTCTACGAAAGTATTAATATTTTTGTAAGGCTTTTTTTTTTACCGTGGAGTTGTTGCGACATCGGACGGTTCATTAAATGTTCCAACTAATAAATTCAATGCCAAACATGAAGTATTTTTATATGTTTGTAACCTGCGGAAACATTGAACAAATTTAACAATGTTGTTATACTATTGTAGACTTTTTGAAATTATTAAACGAGAACATTCATTTTGTTTTCTGCGTCTTACAATAGACTTGCGAACATTTGTATTATGCATAAGGATCACCAAATCGCGGATGATGCATTTTCCCATATTCACTAGCTATTTCCTAAAAATTGGAATGGCGAAAAATTTCCTTCGTCGATCAGAATAAGTCTCTTTAGAGAAAGATTGAAGTAATAATGTTATCGTTTCAACATCATTTTATATACATGTTATAAATACATAACGATCCGCAGGCTAATGATCAACATTAAAATATCAAAATCTGGTTCATCTCAGATTGACCTCAAAAGCGTGGACGTAATTTCCGACATGATCCAACGAAGACATAGCCCATAACGCGGCTGAGGCAACATCGACTATAACCCAGAAGCCGTTTGATGATTCCCGATCGATCAAACTCAAGCCAGCACAGCGCAGGAACACGCTATTCAAATCATTTAGGAAGCTCATAGTCCATCGAGAACATCACGGCGAGGAGGTCCGCCGGTACGTATAAGGCAGAGCGACGGCCGGACGTTGAGCCGGTGACATCAGTATCGGTCTAGCAGCTCGCCATACGTTATTCAACGAACGTATAAAGACCCCTAAACGCTCTGATTATCGAAAAGGCATCGACTCCAAGTCGGATAGCCGCGTACGGGGAGAGATAATACATTCGGTGGTTGTCCGTAGGTTCGAGTCGCGTGTGTCGACCGATCGGACCGTTGCCTGATGGATGGAGACGCGTATTCCCCATTCTTCCTCAATCCTGTCCCATCCTCTCGCTCTCTCTCTCTCTCTCTCTCTCTTTCGAAGCGAATACGCAATCTCCCGAGCATCTTCTTCTGGCCTCTCTTTCATCCGCTCGCAACAAAAGTAACCCCTCGGTTAGGACAGTTTCTTACCCGCGAGAATTAAATCCGGAGAACCCCGCCAACGGATATAATATGTTATTCCCGATACCACGATGACCCACTGAATAGACAACGTCTAATTTTGGACGTGTACCAATGGTGGACGATTTATACGGATGATCGAGAGATTACCCGAGAACAAAAATCTACGAGTACTAGGATCTTGGGGTTTCGATGATGATGGGTCCGTTTGGGTGCATGGTGATCATAGTGGTGAGACTGGGATCTTTGGTTTGCTGGCTCCTGAAGTGATGGAATGTGCGAGGAAAATAGAATTGTTTCCTGATTTTCACTCTTCTACAAATGCTGGTAGCGAACGTGTTATCTGGGGAGTTACAATGAAGCATAGAACCTAGGGGTTGGTTCGATTAGAATGATCGACCCCTTCCTTCAAAGATTTCTGGAGACGTCTCTCGAAACTTGGAAACCTCCGAGGCAACGGATAATGCACTTACTTGATGGGCTTATGGTATATCTGCTCGTTCGAGTCCGAGGAGTTAAACACAGTTACAAAGATGGCGCGGGGTCACCGGGCAGCGAAGTCTTTCACCCCGGGGAGCAAAAGCCGTGAGAAAGAGAAGGAGGGGGCGAGAAGCGGTCTGGTCAGGAAGCAGAAGAGGTCCGCCGAAAATAATCGCGCGACGTTCAGCTAAATCGCAGGATTCGAAACGCGGTAGTACCAGCCAACAATGTAGCGGCGTGGATGCGCATAAAGCACGGTAATCCGGCGAAACCGTGGCGAATCGGGTAGCACGAGCTCTCGCGCGCCAAGAGAAGACGCGCCGTCGAACGGATTAAGCGTTCAGAGCTCGGGGTCGCACGAAAAACCCTTGGCCGTATGAAAATTATACGCGTTCACATTCTTGCGCTCTTGCTGGAAATAAATCGATCCACACGCCGCCGTACCGTGCGTGCCACGCTTTCTGGCTCTTTCTCGGTGTTAGTCTCGCGTTCGCGTTCGCGTTCACGTTCACGTTCACGTTTAGGTTCACATTCGCTAGCTCGCTTATACGCTCACGTTTGCCGGCCCCGCTCATGCTCGCGTGCGCGTTTTGTTCGTTCGACCTTAGGCAGCTCGCATCACCGCGCGGCACTCAGACACGTAAAGAGTCGCAGCTGACTGTATTGTTCCCGGCGAAGGTAAGTCATTAATTTTCCCGCGGCAGGAACGCTGCCTGCTCTCGGGCCCGTGTGTTAGGGCCACACGCCGCTGCGCGCTCGTGCACGCGCGAGACTATGGCTGTTGAATGCCGGGAACTTAGGGTGGAGACGGACCTCGGTTATCGCCAATTAATTGCTGGAGGATTTGATACCCTATATTTTTCGTTTCTTGCAAACGAGTTTTGTTTGTTGCGGCATTCTGAACGAATTTTCTGATCGGTCGAGTAAACACTGGAATTGTAGACATTTTTTAAGTATACTTTCTTATTCGAGTATGATGTGACAAATGAAACACGAATAAATTCAATCATGTCGTTATCAATGAAGGAATATACATCGGTCCCGCTTGGGGCTTGGTAGTTCTAGCATTAAACAATATTTTACTTGAATGCGCAGAACGCCACGAGAACGGGTTTAGAAAATAGACAAAGACAAAGCGGATGTTTTAGCCTCGTCTAATGATCGAACCTCGCCCAGAATCAGCAGAGAACGATCCTCTGAGATGATATTTCCGTGGTTGCCAGAATCCATCCGCGATGGCCGATCGTCCGCCATCTGCTTCTTATTTCCCATGCCAAGCGTGCGCGTTGCAGATAAATATCATCGGAAACGCATCCCTCTTTCGAGGCAACCGAGCAGACACGCCGCGGTCGTCCCGTCCTCTATGAATCATGTAGTACCTATGTTTTAGGTCAGGTTGTTCCTCTTAGGAGGCTGTCGGTTTTGATCGGCCGTGGCGTTCCTCCTGGTTTACCCTGGTCTCTCGGCTGGTGCCCCAGCCACGAAGAGGAGCTCGGTGGTGGCACGTAAGCCTCGCGCGCACGAGCATTTATTTATGGTCCGGGATCGCTCTCGGCTGCTAGAGGAGAACCGCCTCTACAAGACCACGAGCACTCTTCGCGAACGGAGTCAACCATCCGATCGAGCTGTTCCCGGCTTAGATCTGGATCCCTTCGTTAATTTTATACCCTAATCCGCGGGTTTTTTTCGAAAACGTGTCCCAGCATCCTCGGTTTGCCTCTCGAATCGACAAGATTCTGCGATCCGCTGCTGAGATCAGCTTAGAATCCTCTTCTTATTCGTGGTAGCTAAAGTCCATTTTTTAGATTTTGGTAATGAATCAGGCTTGGAAAAAAATGACTGTGCTAGGTCCTCAAGGATTCAAACACATTTGAATTACTTTAGTCGAAGTTATTAATTTTGTGGGGCAACAGCGACCTCTACTTCGATTATCCTGTGCCATTTTTAAAACTAGTGGTAACCCAGGAAATTGTTTTAAAAATCTGTATCACTTTCTCAACAAATTGTTGGGAAACAATCTTCCCCAACAATCTCTTTTGAAAAATGAAGATTTATAGAAAAGATCAGAATGGTTTGATTTATGATAGACTGGATTAATTGCGGGCAAGTTTTAATTTTTTTCGTACGAGCTATCGCTTATGAGGGGAAGCGAAAGATTTAGTGGTTGTTGTTAGGATAGAGCGGCACTTCCTAGTATTATTTTTAGCGTAATCGGATTATTCCGATCTAAACAGGAGCAACTGCCTGGGAGCCGTATTCGTATATCGTAAGATCCCTCGGAAGAATTCACAGTAGTATGTAAACCTCACGCAAGCATTTATTTATGGTCTCGGGTCACCGGGTGTGCGACGGGGGCGCCTCTACAACACACTTTACAGAACATATTTTACACCGAGCATCACCCACGGAATAAAGCTGTTCCCTACTTAATTCTGCCTTCCACTCTGTTCCGTACACTCGAAACCGTCCACTTAATTAACGCTGCATCACTTGACAATTGGCGAATGGGGACTATCTGACATCACTCGGTGCCTTCGCGGATTCCTCGATTGCCTCGGTTCCAATAAAACGTTTTCACCGAGGAAAATTAGCACGTTCTGCTTGCTATGGTGTTGTCATTTTTACCAGAGTATTTGCATATCTATTTTATCAATCGTACAATTGAATTTATGTGTCGTTAACTCTTGAACGCTTTCAACCCCTAATTATCGAACATTGCTTTTCAACGAGACTTTATCAGTTTTAGACAAGATATTGCAACCAAATAAAATATTGCAACTTATAGTAACTTCAGTTCACCAGAATTGAAAATATGTATTGTTGGATTAGATGATTTTATTAGTACTATTATTAAATCTTCTTCAGGATTTTAATAGGATTTTCATACCGTTACGTTTGATTATGTATTACATTGGAGCACATACTCGACCCAACTCCATTAACCCCAACATCTGAACTTCAAGTGATATTAATGACTAGACTGCCAAGTTTTTGCTGTTACTTGTCCGAGTGTCTCGAATACAATAACATACAATTCTTAACGAACGTTTATTAAATTTCTCCTGTTATTGGCGACTGGGTAAAATGTTCAAAGAAACCAATAAGTCATCAATTAACCCTCGTGTATTCCTGCAGCGAAAGTTCACCTATTATCAATTTCCAAAACTAGTGAAGTGACACCTAAATTCAACGATCAAAAATTACAACAAAATTCAGTTTCCTTAATATTCTATCAAAAGAAAGGAAAGGCCTGCAATCTTCACAATTTGCATAATTAACGCATTTTCTGCGGATTCGTGCAATTTCTGAAGATTATTTATTCATTTAGTCAACCGGTCCAGCTGTACATACTTAATTGTACATCGGACGTTTCAATCGGCGAGGGTGCGAGAAACAGTATTTTTCGCTGCCGCGGAATCACGCTCAGCTTGCAGCGTCCCCTTTTACACCCTTAGCAACTATTTTCGGCGCGACTGTCGCTCGCTGCGATCGACGCGGAACCCATCGGAAAACACGCATAGTTCCGGCTAATGGGGAAAATACTTCTCAATTAGTTGCGCTGTTTAATGGCTCGGCAGGTGCACCACCCTTTACCCCGTTTTATTTCTCGAATCGCACAAATTTTTCGACGGTTTTAAAATCCTTTGGACTTCATCTTCGAACTGACGAAGACCATTTTTATTTGTCTTCTGTTGCTTGAAATCGATGCTGACAATTTTTATTAAACAGTCGAGTTACTAAAAATCGACGAAGAAAATTTTTCCAAGAAAAATCCAAGCTGTGTTTCCGACAAGTCAGAGCGATAGTTCTTCGAAGAGCGCAACGAGCGTAACCGGAGCCTGGATCCGCGATCCTGGAAAATTTATGTGTAATCGATGATGCGTCCGTGAAATGGCTACACGCGCGACGTAATGTGCCGTGTCATAGAACGAAGGTGTTAACGAATTCCCCGTCGAATGTACGCTCATTTGCCTTTAACCACCGAGTTTGTTAATGGGACTCGATTTGCGAGCAACGCGAGTGTTAACGTTAACGCTGCGACCGACCGTCCGACGATTAGCTCGGTACCGTCGACGAGTACCGGCAAACATTTTCAAGACGATTGCCTCCTCCTCGCCGATGCTTTGGTGGTGGTCGGAGGAATTGTCGGGTCGTTGGTCGACCACGTCTATCATGCTCGGAAGAATTCATTATAGCGGGTGCCCGCGGATTATTCGCGAGCTTGATGCGCACCGACACGCGAGACCGTTCGAACGGAGGCAGCCGGGTAATTGAAGCGGATACAAATTGCACGCCGCCGCGAATATTCGTAAAATATGTTATTGTTAGCACGTCGTTAACTCCATTCAGCTCACTAGTTCCACTTTAGCTCGCCCGAACCGCTTATTACTCTCATGATCCGCGTTTAGAAATCGCTTAGACCTTTCCTTTTTCCTTTTTTTGTCGCGTTGGATGGCCTGATTTTCCTCGCGAAAGCTCTCTTTCATTTTTATCCGACACTACTTTTTTTTTTGTAATTTTCGTCTTTGCTAGGTTATACAGTTGCCGCATCGGGAACTCTGAATTTGTGCTTGCACAGTTCGTATTTTGTGTTTTGATTCGTGGAGTGCGGTTCTTTTTGCGAACTCTTACGATTCTCGTTTTTCGTTTTTTAATTCGTTGATTCTGATTATCCTTAACTCGGTGAATAGGTACTATGAATATTGATTTTCTTTTTTGTTATATGCATATTGGACTGTTTTTCTTTACGTATTTTTTGGGCGTACTTTTTAAGGTCATTTGAAGGTCGTCTCTTTTTAATGTTGAGGAACATCTACGCCACAAAAATCAACGTTCTCGATCACTTATTAAAACAGCTCAAAATCGATCTTCACCGGTAATATAGAACGACATCGGTCCACCATGTTAGATCATAAATACAGAGCAACTGCATAAGTGCATATCAACTGCATAGTTCCATGGAAAGTGCATAGGAGTCTGGAACAGCATAGCAGCAATATTTCTTATCACCGTTAATTGAGACGTGAAACTGACTGATAGACTCTGTGTTGCATCCGGCGCAGAATATACGCAGTAAAAAATGCATTCTCCGATTGCGTCCCATATTGTGCATTCTAATCGATGCATCCGACGAATATCCGTCGACGTCCCAGGGAAATATGACGACGTGTAAGCGGCGCTGTTCGCATTTGTCGATTGTCGTACCATTCGCGCCATTTATGTAAATAGTTTTCACCGGTGCCGCGACGACGACGTTCCGCGATCCTGATTAATCGATCGACGCCTCCAGATTGATCCGGGGTCTTCGAACCCGTCGATCGCGGGCGAAAGCGTGCAAAACCGATTTTTCCGCAGTTGGCTGCCGTCGTGTTTAATTGACTATTTATGCTCGTCAAGGCTTCGGGGCCGATTTATCATCTTTCGACTTTCTGATGAATTTTCTGCGGGTTCTGCGAGTTTCTGCAAGACTCTACTGAAAAAAAATCTACGAAATTTTCTTCTTCGAAAATTTCCTTCGTTTAATTGCGAAAGAAAAGTCTTGTTTTAACCCATTGCACTCGGCGCTATTTTAACTAAAAAACGAAAGATTTTTCCATTCTAGAATATTCCCATTCTATACAATTTTTATTCATTTTTTGCATACGAAACCGATATAATATCTCGTGTAATATATAAATGTCTAGTAGTTTGTTAAATACGAACAAAAATAATAATGTGAACAATATTTTTAAGAATGGCATAGTAATTTTCAGTGGTGCCTCAGAGTCGCCATCTGAGTGCTAAGGGTTAAAATATCTTGAAGTTTATTCACAATTTTTTTGCATTAAATTGAACGGAGTAAAATATCGACGATTTCTCAAAATTCACAAATTCAATATTCGAACACATTTTGGAGTTACAGAAAGTGAACAAGCTGCAAAAACAAATGCTACGGGCTCGAATAGCAACAAGGGGGTTGAGAGAAATGCTGCAAGCATCAAATAACTCATAAATGTTATGACACCGAAGCATCGAGCACCGGGGAAATATATTGCCCAAAACTCGCGAGTAAAAATACCGTATGAATTCGATACACTTGTGAACGGAGACGACTGTCTCTTACAAGAAGGGAAACCGTGGAGAGTGGCGGAGGACAAGGGGCAAAAAGAGAGAGCACATCTCTCTTCCCCTCTCTCTTTCTAATTCATATAAATAACTCAGGACAGCGGCTTCTGCCAGGTAGGATTGTCGGACGATGTTACGCCTCGTGGACACGTGAAATTGTTCCCGATATTCGAGAGTCAATATTCGCGCGACCGTAATAATAATCATTGTGCGGTGTTCTCTCGTGCCGTATCAAAACCCCCAAGACGAACCGAACAGACGCCATTCAGGAGCAGGCCATAAATTTCCTGGGGAGCGAAAGACTGCTTTTTTACAATCGTCCGTGCAACCCGAACCAGTGAACGCTCTGTTTCATACGAGCCACGGATTCCGCCGGGATTTTTTGCCGGGATCGTTTGAACCGCTTCCGATACTTAAATTAGTTATATTGAAAAAAAAGGAGCGCTACTACAGCCAGAGAGGAAGCGAGACGGCGAGGGGAGACCAGAACAGGGGGAAAAAGAAAATTGGACCCGTGACCGTAACAACGTAACAAATTCAAGTAATTTGAATTTAATTCCTCTGGCAAGATAACAAACTACCGCTCATAAATATTTTTTTTACCGACGCGACGTCTTCATTGCGAGCGTCGCTGCGGGAATCGAACAACTCTGGAGACGGGAGGTGAAAGTGTCTTTACGATTTAGGATGAATTAGTAATGGCATTCTCAGTAGTAAATCTCCACAACTTTTTAAACAAACTGAGTCGCATTGATAAATCGTGATTTGGGGGCGAGCGTGGGCGTTTCGCGGGACTCGAGGACGTGGATTAGGTATGAAGACGTCGCGCAATAAGCCGAAGAGAGACATCGCATCGTCGGGATGATCGTGGCAAGGTTTTCCGGGGACTTTTGTCGCGGGAAAACCACGGAACGTGTGTAGCGTGCCGGCGCGGCAGGGCTGCTCGAGCTCCATTCACCGGCAGCTCGTAAATTTTCAGGAACGGGAATCCTCCTTCGGGAGGGGTTCTCGCCGGAGAGGGCCGAAAGACCGACTGCAGGAGCATAAGGATCAAGGATCCCCGTAGCGAGCGGGCCACGCAGCAACAGGCGGCCCACTTCGCTCCCGGCACACATCCATTACCCCATCGGCTCATCCCGTTTGCACTAGCTGCTCGCAATGAAAATTTATGCCCTAATAAGTGATTTGTACCGCGTCCTTACCGAAGCGCAGCCCCTCGCCCTGTAAATTCCATCGTTTCGGGTCGCGTCGTAAACTACCCCTGAGCGGCGAATATGCTGAGTAGACCCTGGTTGTTTAGGCAAATATTGTATAGGCAAGTAATTAGGCAAATAAATTAAAGTGATTGGTGCATATATAGCTTTCTGAAAATGTCAAAATTGAATTTATTCCGATTCTACGCCATTTTTATTGGAGTATGTACACTTCAACAATTTGAATCTCGTTTGATAGAATGAAGTAGGTGTTGTTATTTTGCAATGTTCTAAACATTCACGAACGTTTTGGACCCGCAAAATTGGCAATGTCCAGTTCGAGACATCGGCGTCATTTTGCTGGCGAGTTCAGCGGCCATTTTGTTTGCCCGTGCGCGCAGCAAGCAGATCAGCCTTAAGAAATGTCATGTCAATTGTACCGAAGCATTTTCTCGTTCGCAGCCCCGCGAAGGTAATGTTGACTTTGCTCGGTTAGGATTGATTGTATGGGCCTGGGCATTACGTAATGATGGAGATTAATTACGCTCGAAGTGGTGCAATGAGTAATTTCGGTTCGGCGGGGATGATAATTATCGCTTTGGCTGCCGATGACTGATGGTACGGGTTTTCGTTTTGTTCAGCCCCGTGTTCTGGTTAATATCGAGAGTAAGTATTTTTGATTAGGCAACGATTAAACCTGTTAATTGTTTTGTTCCGCGGCCGAGTAATTAATTATACCTTCTTTTCGAAGGAGAGCGTACACGATCCGTGCAAACTCTACCGCGCCGAGGAATCTATATTTAATTCGATTAACCGAGCGCTTAAAAATAATTAACCGTGACTGAAATATGGAACATATCTTCCGATTTAACGTAATTAAAGTCTGTTGTTCCGCAGTTTCTGGAAGCCAATATCAGCACAGTAAAGAGCAAATAAACGATATTTCGAGGTACTTCGAGATACATGAAGCAATTTGTAGCGGGCAATAATATGTAATAATAATTGCAAAAAAATAATTGGTCTTGGACGCTTACGCACAGCAGCCCTAATAGCAAACGTCACTTATTAAATTGAACGTTGATCCATGCAAATTCTGTCATCGGAATTTCAATTTCAACGCGCGATTATTTCACTGTGTTCAGGAGATTGTTAAAAATCAGTTTAATGGGCCAAAGTTTCGCTCGAAATTGGCTACCTTGTATGCAGTAATAAGATTGCAGCCGTCGATTATTAAACTTCGAGCCGCTCGATTTCCTCGGCGAAGAAATAAAATAAATCGGAGGAACTAAAATAAAATGTATCCATGAAGTAGCAATCCTGCGGTTAAATTAGGTATTGTTAACGGTGCGGCAAAGCGGTGCCGTCTCCTCTCGACGAGACGGAATCGGGGCCCCTCGCGGCCATAATACGGAACTTAGCAGGCATATTTGACAGGGTATTGCTCATGCATGCTGATTGATTAATGCATACTAATGAAAAGAAATTTTTGTTGTTACTGAAATGAAATATGCGATGCGACCGGGAAAACCAGTTCCAGGCCGGCGTTCCCGTGTTAGTTTCGCCTGTTAGCCATGGTAATCGCGGATGCATACACGTCCGCGTGCTCTCTCATCATCATGCGACCGGTATCGCCGGCCTCGAGGAACCCTTGAACGGGAAACCATCTCCTAAGCTTGTTAATTTCTTATGGCCGATCGGCGAAAAACCCGATCGTTTTGCCGATCTCGTGATCCTCGCGGCCGACTACTCCAGTCCCACGGTAAATGTCGTTCCAAAAAATTCCTCCGCTTATTCCGAGGGTCCTTGGAAAGATACAGAGAATCCTTGGAAGGATACACAGTGCGTTAGTTTCATTCATACTGCCGGAAAAATTTCTTTCGTATTTTTTGAGTCTTCGGCGATCGATGGATTGTAATCCTTTACGAAAAAATTTTTTTAGACATTTTTCGAGGTATTGGAATTGAAATCGAAGAACGTAATCTAATTATTCGCATGTTCGTTTTAATATTCTCTGTAGCTCAAAATGTGCACAGTCGCTTTTAAAAAAGAAAATGCAAGGAAGGATTGACGGGTTCAGTGTTTTATGATTTTTGTTTTGTCACTTTCTCATAGTTCTATTTATTTTATTTTTCAAACACTTAAGATACGTGCAACTTCTTGATCACAAAATGAGGTTTCTTATTCATCAGACTAACGATCAAGCATCACTGCGCGTTAATGTGCAGAGAAACGTTTCATAATATGTAAATATAATGTGCAAGGCGTATTAATCATAGGCAAATAATGGGAGAAGTTGGTCTTAATAACCTGTAGCACAAGATTACAGTAATTGCGAGTTTGATAAGCCAGTTTGAACGACAGAATCATGACGATAATGTCCGAAGTCATTTAGAGGTGTTAATGAAGTCTGGCAATAATCAAGTTTGGAAAACTTGATCAACCTGCTGGTGAATGTACACCTTTACATTCGTAGACCACATAAAAATCTGAAAAAACATACAAACAACAGAAGTTAACATGATTTTTCTATCTTTTCGTTGAATCTTTTGTCAAAAAGAATGTGGCCCCGTTTAATGTGACCCTATCTTTTTGATCCTATTAAATTGGTGTGTAACGAGTGTGATGGTTCAGCAATAAATCCTTGCACTGTTCATTTGCGAGGTGTATCGAGAATTGTTTCTCGAAGAGTTACCACACGAGAGGCTCAAATTGTTCGGTATACAACCCATGATCATCAGAGCGTTTTAGCGCGCGGATCACCAGATGATTTTGCCCTGCGAATTGCGTGCTACCCTTCGGAATTGTACCTTGGTGAACCTTTGCACGTCCTTATTTATAGCAGAATGATTGACCCGTGATTATGGGCTGCGGGAAGCGACCTTGCCGAATGGCGAACCGCGCCTCCTATCGAAAGACACCAACAGAGCATTCCTTCTCTCGCTTTAATGGCACACCATAACTATACTTCCTTTTTTACAGTAATTTCTATGAGATTGAGCATTTTTTAGGTATCTCCGCTTCCTTGATTTTTTCCATTTGCGGTAACAAGTGACAAGAATGGTATAGAATTGAAACAGGAATGGCGGTTTAAGGAGAAAATCGTGTTTCCAGAGAAAGTCACCAAGAGGGATTAAAATCCTGACGGCAGGCTTCCTGAAAGCTGTCGGTCCCGGATGCGCCTCTTTCCACGCTATTATCTATCGTTTCTGTTTCGACGGCGAAATGTCTTCCACGAAGGCTGCCGGCCGATCAACTTTCTATATGCAAACATGGAGCGTTATGAAAAACAAGCCGTCTTTTTTCAACATTTCAAATTCCAATTCGCGAGTCCTTGATCCTCTCCGCGCGTCATTGCAAATTTATAGGCTCAAAAAAAAAATTTGAACTTCTCGGAGATTTATTGGCGCAAGAGAAACAAGATTACATCTCGAGAGATAAATCTCGGGAGATTTGCTGAATAATAATCAAATTGGCAATAGAAATATAGAAACTGGTGGAAAGTTTCCCATTTTTAATAAATCCTACTGAAACATTTAGAGAAATAGAAAAAAAAATCGATTAACCAAATCTTAAGAACATGTTGTAGATGTTGGATGTAGCAATAAATTTCAGAAAGGAAATCCCTCGAGAGATTTGCTGAATAACAAAAAAAAAAAAGTATTGGCAATAGAAGTGTAGAAACTGGTTGAAAGTTTCTTATTTTTAGCGAACCGTACTGAAATATTAAGAGAGATAAAAAAGCAACGAAATGATTGATGAAATCGTTAGGATTTGTTGTAAAAGATCAGAGAGAAATAAATTCTTAGAAATGGAATCCGCTTACGATTCAGCTTGTTAGCGGTGTCCAGTTATCTACGAAAATTATCGCCAGTTATCGTTTCGCCAAGTTCGAACGTGTACAGGAACGAGATATTATTTATAAAAATTCCGGTTTTGAAATATCGCGTAGACGTACCGCGTATTATCTTTCTTCTCTTCTACTAATGACATCTTGCAGCGGAAGTAGACGCTCTGTAGTTTCCATTCCGTAGGCGGTCAATTAGCATAGCCGTACTATTTATGCTAAAC
The DNA here is from genome assembly GCA_916610255.1 of Lasioglossum lativentre. Taxonomy (NCBI): domain Eukaryota; kingdom Metazoa; phylum Arthropoda; class Insecta; order Hymenoptera; family Halictidae; genus Lasioglossum; species Lasioglossum lativentre. The sequence goes on from OU744358.1 coordinate 19,376,634, forward strand.
CACTAGTTCTTGTCTAGAACAACTTCTTGGACATCTTTGCACGCCCCGTCTTCTCGTTGAATACTCAGACTATTTTTGCACTGTATCTCAGAATCGACCTAACAGAATTCTAGAAAAAAATGGCACCCGTAGCCGCAAACATAACTAACAACAATCTAAAATATTTTTACAAATTTCGAAATACCCGTCTGACTCTCTTAAAATTATGTTCGGACCCTCTCGTTTTACGCCATGAAAGGCACCAAAATGGCTCCACTATCAAAAACCCGCATCATCGTCGCTTCGAATAATTTCGGTGCTCCTCCGTAGCGTCGCAGGGCCCGGTAATGATTCAATTACCCCAAGTACAGGTCAAAAAAGCTCGCAATGCCAATCTCTCAGACGAGGGAACCGGTTGCCAGGTGAACCTGTGTACCACATACCCGTTCGCGCTTATTTACGAGGAACCGATCGGCCCAGGTAATTACTCGTTCCAGGAGCGGAACCATCTTCCGACTGGCAAACAAGCGGCCTCCCGAATCGCGAGCCTTCAATTCTGGCCCGGGCAAGATGGTCACAGCCATAATCAGATCGGCTTTCTCCTCGATAATCGGCGATTGAGCCCCATGAAATCGGTCATGGCGACCTTTCCCGGTCAAATTCAATGAAAAATACGGTTTTTTGGCGATTTCTTATTTTGAACCGATGATCGTTACACTTGCGCAAGACCTGCTCCGCGACGATACTAATCGGTGGCACGCCTTTCGCCGATCTTTATCGGACACTCGTCTTAATGCTGCGTGATCCGCGGACATTAACGCGGTCTACGTCGACCGGCGATTCGCTCGTCCGACCGATTTTCCACAACCGACACGCCCCGAATAAAGATTTCGGCCCGGATTGGCGAACTCTGTCTGACGAAGAGAAACACACACAGAGAGAAAGAGAGAGAGAGAGAGAGTAAGCCACGCATTTGCATTTATGTTGCGCCGATCGCATCTTATGGGGGGTTGCAGGTCCGCTTTTGGGACAAGGTCTTACTCGCTGGCACGTGCAACCGCGTGTGGACGCTTCGGCTCTCTTTGTTATCCTTGAAAAGACTGAGCCGAGTTTACGAGTAATTACTTCTGACCATCTTCTGAACCCCCGCGCAGACTTCAAATGAAGATTTATTCCCTTCTCGTTTCTAAATACCGATTTGTCTCTTATTGTATTTTGCTTCTGCATGTTTCTTTCAAATTTTGACACGTTGTTTCACGACGAGAACCAATTATTTATTTCGGCTAGGAAGTGAATTAGTAGACTGCGGATTTTATCCAAAAGCGATCTGGTGCTATTTGAAACAGTAGATTAAAAGAATTTAAGAATGCCCAATATATTTTCAATTTATTCAGATCAGTAACAAACAACGACAATGTTCTGAAATGACAGCAGAATCTTCCACCTGAACCTCCATCCTCCATTTTTCCAATGAAACAGTTGTGAAGTTGTTATTATTTTCGGAACAACTAAAAAGATCGAATGAATGTTTCAGCGTGTCTTCAATCCGCTTTCCAACTTCTAACGACAGCAGTCTGGTAACTGAATGGTATATTACCTTCAACAATTGGATTCAACTTTATTTCTTTATTCCTCCTAAAATAGTAAATTGAGAGGATGAATAGTCAATTATGTTATAAGTCAAACGAATATTATTAAAGGAGCTAATTTTAAATTGTTCATTTGATAATGGGGAGCATTCTTGAGTAATACGTGTATAATTAGCATTTCCTCGGTCGCAGATACGGAAACACTGGATTATCACAGCGTACGTTTGTTTCTTCACATCAGGCTGCTGATGCGTTTATGGCTTCAAAGCGTCGCGACGGCGCGGCGCGGCGGCGGCGCCGTTTCTGAACATGATCCTTGACGAATCAATTATTTTCTCCTCGATTTGGACGCGCGAGATGTGGTTCCCTCTTGCACGATTCTTTCGCTTTTTTCACTACAATTTAATGCGATTTTCTGAATGAATTCTTTTTCGTTGTCAATAATGCAATTGTTTTAGTATTTCAAGATACAATTAATTTTACAAGTAATTTTTGGAAATTATTTAGGATTCATTACAATTCTTTTTCACCTTTAAAAATTCTTTTTATGTTTTATAACATACAGTAACTTTTAATTGCATTTTGGAAAATAATTTGAATTGTGAATTCGTTAAAGCACAGATAGAAAGATGGGAAACGTCCTCGAACAACTGAGATTGTACGGTGTTCCGTAGAAACTGGTATCGGCCGATGTTCATCGAACTTAATCCAGCCCCAGCAATTATGCTCCTCGTTATTGGCAATTATGTCCGCAATTACCAACAACCTGGCAATTATTCTCTTGCGGAGTTCCGTGGGTTCTCTCTCGATGAGACGATGCGTTTGCAATTTTGGGGGAAGCAAATTCGAAGATTGCGGTACAAATTATTAAGTGGGAAACCGGGGTCTCCTCGCAGTCACTCTTATTTTCATTAATTATTCTATCGGGCGCCGTTTCGTGTAGACGTTTACGAATTAATCACGATGTGTACTGAAAAATCGTCGAATTAACTTGTATCCCTGAACGATCGAATTTTTCTTTCAATTAAGTGGGCAATTGCAATCGTCCTTCAGGTCGCGAAGTTTTTCGAGCACAATTTCAACCACGAGGACCTGGGTGCAAAAACCGTATGAATCCTGATTTTTTTAAAATTGGTCAATAATTGTCTAAAACATTGGTCTAAAAATATACAAGACTTGGGCAAGTAAAATATTGCTATAAAAGTTTTTGCATCAAGATCCACAATTATTCTAGTAATACAATTTTAATAAAAAATTGTCAATTGAGAGTAGTGTGCACCTCATCCTCGGCACAGCTCTGAAGAAATATTATTATTATTAGAACCTAAGAATTTTTTTTATAAAAATGGGGATTTTGGCGTCGAGAAAAAGAAGAACAGATTTTAACAGGTTTCCAAGTTAAAATGTATCAACGAACTCGCTGAGACGGCGTCAAACCGCGTCTAAACATCGGCGAACGTCACGCAGGTCTAATCTAAGCGTGGTGTTATTATTAAATGCAGCCCGCGCGTTGTTAAAACGCAACTAAAAACGCAAACGTCGACCTTGACTCGGATCACCGTCAAAATCCGAAGCCAATCCGGTCCAAATCGGACTCTTACGTCCAAAGGGCCGAGGCAACGGGGTGCTTGCTTTCAGGATCGTTTAGAGAAGACACGGCCAGGTCAGAAATTACCTAGCAAATGATCTCCGAATACAATTAACCCTTTGACGAGACGAATCTCGTGCAACTCTGTCCGTGATTTACGGCCAGCCTTGCGCCGCTCTTCTCCGCGATTCGGCGAACGAGGCAATTATTTCGCCTCGGCTCGAGAAAACGTACAATGAACGTTCGGGGGGTTGCTGAAGAGGACACTATGGCATTTGTCCTCGAAAAATTTCGATCTCTCAGGAACCGAGACATTGTCGTTCCCGTCGGACAAGCTTCAGAACTACCTCAAAGCAAATATTTCCAATACGACAAATACTTTAATTATTTTTAAGAGAAAATTGTTGCAGAATGGAATGTTATTATCATTTGTCGATTTTTATTTTTATTTTTGTTTTCAGTGCTTGGTTTTTCTTGACCCAAAGGTTTAGGGACTCAACTGTTGAAAGAGCAATTAATAAGAAATTGATAAATAAGCTACTTTGAGGGTGTCCGTAAGTATTTCGCGGATGTTTGCAGCGTCCTCAAATATGCTCTGACTCATTAGGCAGGTTCCCGGCGATATTTCTTCTTTTTACAAGTATTATGGAATTCCGAGAGACTCGGCGGGAAGTAGAACTTCAAGGAAAAGAGAAGACCAAGGGAGAGAGAGTTCCGAGAAGCCCAACGGCCGAAGCAAATGCATAAATAAATGCGTGGCAAGCGTGCATGCCGCGGGAAAATTTAACAGAAATAAAAAGAACGCACGGAGTTTTGCGTAAATAAAATATCAAGCGACAGATCGTACCGGGAAACGTGGAGGTTTCACTTGCTGGAGGAAGATTAGAAGTGACCCACGAGTGGAAGTCGAGAATATGAGACTGGAAAGAAACTTCGTGGAAAAACTAAACTCTTACGTCTTTTGTGAATTGCATCGAGAAACGCCCGAACAAAGTCAGAAATCTAAGAAAAACTCTGCCTGATCCCTAAGCTACTTGTAGGTATCGCAGAATTTTCAAAGTCGAGGTCTGAAACCACGCCCGAGAAAAGACTGCAATTCTTGCACCATTACATGGAATATGTACATTGATTTTTTAGACTTTGTGGACATTTGGACATCGTACAGAAAATTGATGGTACTTTTATGGACCTTAACATATTAGGAAGTACCTGAACAAGACACTAAATCCAAAATGCAGACCCTAACACTCGTCGCAAAAAGCTGGAATCCCCAAAGTGAAAGGTTTGGAGTCCCCACAGTCAAGAAAAGGGCGTAAAAATGGATCGAAAGGTGGTAAACAAAGGTCTGCAACTCTGGGAGACCTGCTGACCCTCGGGGCCCGTCCGCCATGTTTGAGGGGGTCCCATGCTGCATGGATCGTGCGCTACCGTTCGGGAAACCCGTAATCCTATCCAGTTCTTCAGAAACGCGTTGAACTGCGTAAAGAAGCCTAGGTGGAGAAGGCGTGAGCTAAAAGCGATAGAAGCAGAGAAAGAGAAAGAGAAAGAAGGAGAGGCTGGAAAGGAGCGTTTTGGTTTTCGTGGTCCGTTTGGTAGGGCCGTCGAATGGGGCTTCGGCCTTCGTCCGTGAGAGGTCGGGAGTGACGAAGAGGGCCGCAATAGAAGGAGAGAGTGACGGAGAGAGCTCGGGCCGGGCCGCTACGGAGGGAGAGGGACGGAACGCGAAGGAAAGGGCCCCCCGCGCCTTACAATGCAGCCTGATTTATGGCCCGGGCGCACATACATAGAGTTACACACGATATCATAATACCATTAATTCTTCGTCAAATTCCCCGCTGACTGAATCATACTGGCCGCGCAGTAAATCACGCGGGGCGACTAATGTGAACGCGACCAGCGCTCGCTGTCTTATCTCCTTTGAACCACGGGGGCAGGTGAATCCAGTCCCTTGGACTCCGTTGAATTACTCTTGGTCCACGGTCCCCCTCTCTCGCTTTCTTTCTCTCTCGTTTTCTTTCGGCGCCGCGTTCCCACACCGTGTTTCAGCCGAACGCGACGCGCTCTATTTGTCTCCACTCGTTTCCGTATTTTTATAGCGAGCCAAATGCACGCGGGACCACTTGTTGGGACTCAGCTATCTTGGAACTGCAGAGACGATTTCACGTGGGACCAGGGTTTGCGTAATCTGCCCACAGGGAGGTTACGTCGGCCGCGCGTGGGCGTTCGTTCGCGGTTGTTGCGTATTCGATTTCGGTTTCTGATCACTGTTTGTCTCTTTGGCATCAGAGCTATGGCAAGATTTAATGGATAGAGTGTTTCGTAATGAGCTGTTGCGGAGGATTTGGGCCTCCTTTGAACCTCCTTTGGGCCTGCAGAGCTTGAGCCTCGCATTAGAACATCAAAATTTCCAATCTGCGCATCTACTTTCCAAGAATCGACAAAAATCCTTCCGGAACGATACTCGAAATCGAACACAGTATAATCAGGACTTCGATAGTCCTCTTTAATCTCGCATCGATCACCGATCGAAAACTAGAAATCCTCGGTGAACGTAGATCCACAATTACGACCCAATAGCGTCAAACTTCTCGCCGCTCTACATCGACGCAGATTACCCCCTAATTTCGCAAAGTTCCCCTAATCGAATCGAAGCGGTAACACAATATTCCGGTAATTCCCATCCGCTATCAAGCAGCCGGCGCTCTCTCTGTCCTATCGATTATTTTTCTGCTATTCTTGCTTTCTCGTCCGTGGACGTCAGCCGCGCCGCGATAACGTGAAACATTTACGAGCCACCGGCTAACCGAGCCGCAAATTGTTCTAAATCGTTCGCCGTGTAATTTGTTATCCGAGGCTGCGGAACCGACGAAAACGATCGACACCGGACGAATCTCGATCTGGACCATCCGCGATTGATCTATCGTCTATCAGATACATGAAAATCCTAGTGTAGGACCCCCATGAAGTCCTACTCTATCAAAATTTAGGAGTCGATCCGACTCACTAGCAATCCGCGATTGATCTATCAGAATCATGGAAATCTGGAAGAGATCCCGAGAGATCTAAAATCCGTGAAACGTTCCAGAGGGGGTCGCGGATCGCTATCGCGACGTACTATCGAAATTTATAATCGCGCTGCGAATATTTCAGCGGTGATTTAGCGGGCCCAAGGAGGCGGAGCGGGCCCGTGCAGTAATCGCGATTATTAACCGTCGTAATTCCACATTCCTGTTATGACACACTGGCACAAATTTCCGCGGCGCCGATCTACAAATCACCGCTAACTTCGGCCAGGCCGGCGATATTTCTTTCGTTCATTTCCATGATGACTTATCACCGATCGGCCCGGGGCCCGCCAGAGGCGGACAAGCGATTTACGGCTTAGCTCGACGATTTCACGGTCCTCTCTTCCGCTCTTTTTCACTGAGACTCGTCGTCGAATACCTTGTCGCGGACTTTCCGCCATAAGGGAAACACGAGAACAGACCCTGCGGGCCCTCGGAAATCCGAATCTTTTTTTTCGCAGCCGATCGGGGACTTGGGAACACGTGGTACGCGTCGTGGGAGGCAAAACTACGGGATCCGTACAACTGCCACAGTGTCCCATTGTGAATTGCCTTTTATTGCAGGATGCAGCGAGTGCACCGGAAGAACGTTAGTTTAAGGATTTTCGAGTCGCCATTTTGTAGCCGCTCTTGTAAAACTTTGCTCTTCTCATCTTTAGATGAGTGGAATATGCTTATCCAAGGGGAAAATGTAGAGTGTTTAAGAATGGAGATTTTGAAGTGCGTTCTTCTAACGCAAATTAGGTGAAGATCGCCAGAATTTACTTGTCGATGAGAAGGATGTGGAGTGTCTGAGGGTGGAGGCATTGGAGTACGTTCTTTTAACGCAAATTAAGGGTATGGGGAAAAAAGGGGACTGACAATTAAGTCAGTTTATCATTAGTTCTGTTTAGACTGTCAAGACTTTGTTAGACTTTGTCAAGAACATAAGTCGAACATTTTCTAATAGGGAAAAATGTAGTCGCGTTAGTTGATATTCTTTGCATACGTTTCCTAAATGTTCTACTACGTGTGACGAGTCAATTATTTAAGATTTATATAGGAACGTTGACAAACCGTGTTTAGGGTTAGACTTGTTTATGAATATGCCTCGTGCAATCAATTTCAGCAAGCGAAAAATAAATGGTCCTACAATTTCTTCAGACGATAACGTTGTCACCAAGAATCAGTAACCGATCATTAAATGCAAATTAGATGATGAATCTAATATATTCAAACGTTCAGGTGCAATTTTTTAAATGTTTTCTACATTCTAATCATAATCACGACGACAACTTCTATTGGATCTTAATGTTTTAATAATTAGTTTATAAAAACTAGCGTCTTTTTAAGGAACGACAGTCGTTTAATCGTTCTGTACGTTCAGCCAGTAAAACTAACCAGTCTAAACAAACTTAACAATTATCTACCTAAAGATTCTAGAACCAGCTTCTGTACGACGAATTTCAAAGACACCCGATTGCTAAAATGCAAACCACACGTTCTTCTCATACTTCTCGAAGACGCGACCACTATCGAGACTCGAATCACAAACAAAAGCACAAGGTGCCAACCTCCCCAGCATATCTTCATCGGTCCGCCCAGCATAATTTTGATTTTTCCGTCCATCGACTCCGCAACCACCAGAAAAATCCGCGCAATCAGCCCCCCGGACACCCAACGATTCCCCTCGAAATTCCACAGCCTCCTCAGCCGACCGCAAGAACTACTTTCCAATCGAATCTTGGCGGTCGTTGAACGGCCTCGGTCGAAGCCTGTGCGCGCGGCAACCCTCAATTAAACGCAATCTCGCGGGCTCAGCAGAAGCGTCCAAAGACGAAGATACCAAAAAGAGTGAAAAAGATCGACTTACTCTGGCCGATGTGCACCCTCTTCATCCACGGGTAAATCTGCGGCGGGTTGCTACCGGTGGCGTTGGACTTGTTCGACGAGTTGTTCCCGGTGCTAGAGGTGCTGGAGGTCGACGAAGCCGGCGAGGACGCCGAAGAGGCTGTTGTCAGAGTGGAACTGCCTTCCGGACCTGGCCTGGAGCTACCGCTGGGTGGCGATGCAGCGGATGCAGCGACCGAGGACCTTGACGAACTACCTGGCGGCGAGGTGAGTCCCGAGGCGGCTTTGCTGGTGCCGGGTGCGACCAGAGGCGTGGGACTGTTCCTCGAGGTGGACGTGGTGAGGTCTTGGGGCGAGGCGACGCTGGTGGAGGACGTGGAGTCGGCGTACTTGCAACTGGAGGTTGACGGCGCGGATGGCGCCGAGGCGGCCTGGAGGAGCGGCGTCGTCGGGTCCTGGTGCAGCTGCTGCTGGGGATGATGAGGTTGCGGATGGTGTTGGGACTGTTGCGCGTGAAGGCTATGTTGCTGCGACGTGGCGGTCGCGCTGAGCCTTGGCTGAGGCTGCAGCTGCGTGTAGTCGATCATCCCGGTGGGCGCCGTGTGCTGCATCCCGGACGCCGGCGTCGCGTACGGGTGCTGAGGATAGTGTTGTTGGGGCGAGTAGCAGGGTGCCGGGTAGCTGGTCGCCGCGGCATTAGGGTTGTAATAGTCTCCGCCCGCCGGCGACGCGGCCTGCATCGGCTCGCCAGGTGAACTCGCGGTGGCCCTCGGCTGTTGTTGCGGCTGTTGACCAGCGTAGCACGACGCCAGCGAGTTCACGAACTGGTACGAACTCATGGTTCACCTGAGGAACCGCTCGACGACGACGACAGCCTCTCACTGTATACCGATCGGTACCGGCGCGTCCACGGCTCGACATTCACGGAGAACCACACACCTTTGGATTCCTCTCCGGGGCCACGATTGTTCGTGGGGTAGGTACGTTGTTGTTTCGCACGGCACTGTGGGTGTCTCGGGTGGTTGTTCGTTAAGTACTAGATCGCGGTGTCATCCTGTCGGCGGCCCCGCGGCAACGGTCGCACGTCACACTTCTCGGTGTAGCCACTGACTCGGTTCAGAGAAAAGAAGAACAAACTGTGCGCGGACCACCACGGTTTCTTTTTGGTAGCCAAAGATAGAGATAGATAGATAGATAGAGAGAGAGAGGAAGAGAGAGAGAGAGACAGAGAGAGAAGAGAAAGGGGGAGGGAGAGACAGGCTCGTTCACACCTATCGCGGACGGTTACACGCGGATAAACACCGTCCCCGAAACGACTCGATAATGAACGAGGGGGTTGGAGAACCCGGGAGAACGTTTCGGCGTGGAGCGCGGTTATTCTGAAGAGGCCGGCCCCGCTCGCGTGTGGACCACAGGCCGGGGCAGAGAGTCCGATGCCGACCTGAGCCGCGCCGAGTTTACGAGGGCCACGTGGGCCTGGGCTATAAAACTGTCTTCTGCTTCTTTACGACCTCACGAGGCGCAATTACCTACGGAGAACTCGCGGCGGCAGCGTGCAGTAGCGCGTAACAGCCGGCTTATCGGGCCGCCCCATTGAAGACGAGACCCCGTTGTGTGCGCACTGTTCCCTCTCCTCCTTCCTTCTCCTTCACCGATGATTTATTTCGACACCGCCGGAGACTCCGACGAAACGACGAAACGACGAATTCGCTGGTACCGGTCACGGACTACCGTATCTTCTTGATTGTCGAAGAAGAAGAAGAAGAGGAAGAAAAACGTTGACACGCGGTTGCGAATGAAACACGGAACGGGGGAGCAAGTTTTGCGAAAAACCGTCCGACGACGCGGGCTCTCTCTGCTCTCCCTCGTTATCCCGGATGGAGAGACCCGATATCACCGCATCAGGGGGGTGAAAAGGCGTATTACCGCGGCCTCGGCGTTCACCGTTCCTGTTGCGTGCGCGGAGGGTGGTTGGTATCGTACTGAAGGCCTCGCCGCGATCCAACGGAGGCCCCGGTGTGTGCGGTAGCTTGTCACGTGCCCGCGCTCTCTGCGTGTCAGAGGAGAGCGCCTCGACCAATCCCCGTCGTTCGTCAAACCTTGATTGGTCTCTCCGCCGCGGCGTAGGATTCTTCAACCCCGTTCTCTCCTCCGCGTGCGTCTCCGTCGCGTCGCGTCGCGTCGCGTCGAGTCGGGTCGTCTCCCTGCTTGATGGTGGTGTGCGCCGATGCTGCCAATGTTGGTGATGGTTGTGGTGCTGCTGCTGGTGCTAGTGCTGAAGCTGCTGCTGGGTGCTGCTGCCGCCGTTGCTTGCTCGTGTGGTGGTGTTGCCTGGCTGCTACCCGACGTGACAAGAGCCGACGAGAGGGGTGTGCGAGCGAGATGAGAAATCCGAGGGGTCACAGAGAGGGGATAGCACCGTCAGGGGGGCTAATGGAGAGATATTCGGGAGCCCCGAGGTCTCTATGGTGGGGCGAGGATCTCTCTCTCGCTCCTTCTTTCTCTCGCTCCTTCCCTCTCTCTCTCTCCCCTGCTCTCCTCTCTTCTCTTCTCAGCAACCTTCTGGCCGGAACGTCACCGAGAAGTAGTCTTCCGCTTGCCGTCTCTCGAGGGGGCAACGCGCGCACGCGCCCCCTTCCGCGTACACCCTCGTGTGCACAGCCAAGAAGGAAAGAAGAGGTGGTTCCCCGCGATTCCAGCTCCCGCGCGATCCTCGATCCTCGATCGACGGCTCGATACACCGATACACCTCGTCCGATCGCTCTCGGGACCCCGGTGACGACCTGTGCACGCAGTACCCGTCGATTCTATCCGCGAACTTTACGGTTACGCGAATACGTTGAAGACTTTGAGCACGGATTTTGACTCGTTTGTGTTGATCAAGGATCTACCACTCGGCCCACTTCCGGACGCATCGCGGGCCCCCAAGAGATCGGGCACAGTTCGTGGATCGGGACAGGTCGGAAGCCTTGTCGCAAAGAGGGGTCGCGCATAAGTCAGCCGGCCGGTCGCGGCTGACAGTTTTATGAGAGTTTGATAGTCTGGCACGGCGCTCGCTGTCCTCCGCGCCGACGAGAGGCGGCCGTGTCGGTCGGGACGTGTCGAAGAAAAAGCTGGAATGCGAGCAAGCGAGAGGGGAACACGCGCGCACTACGCACCGGCACTCTTTATTGTCCCATAAATTCAAACCTGTTGCCCGGAGCCGAATCGGAGGGACGGGCAACCGCCGTTCGGGAAGGAGCGACAGAGACGTGTTCCATCCGGGGGGACAGAGAGACAGATATTTACGACAGCACGACGAGTAAGACAGAGGGAGAGCGAGGAAAACGGTGTAGCACGAGTGGCTCTAGGAATCCTCTCCCAATCGCCGCGCGGCCCGATTGACGCCCCCGTTATCGCGCGTACGGCGAACCCGGACGCAACTCGTAACTCACTGAGCCGACTGAGCCGGCCGAGAGAGGAGAGCCTTCGGAGTTGCCGGCACCGAGGCGAGCAGAAGCATGTGTGACGTAGTAGCCAGTTGGTCAAACGGGGGGCACCGCGGGGTGGCGACGTGTCGGTGGGGTTCCGGAGCGAAGGGGACGGCCGAGGAGGCGGAGCTCTCCTTGCCTCTCGCGGATAACGCGAGGCCCGTGGCCGACTTGCTCGTGTTTTCCTACGCATACTTTTCGCGTTTCCCTCCACCGTCCGCTTCTTCATCAACCGTCTTTCTCAACTTCCACCTTTCTTCTTTCCTTCTTTCCTCCTTCCCTTGGAAATCACCTTAAAAAACCCTTTCACCCGGTCGCGGACGTCGTAAATCATTTTTCACCGAGCGTCCTTTGTGGAAGGGAATTTTCAGTATCGCTTGTCCGAGGAAGGAAGGCTCGATTAGATCCCGAAGAAAAGCAAGAAGAGCCGGAATAGTGTGCCACTCACTCGCCAGATGTGGCAAGCGCGGCCGTTCCTGTTGAATTGTCGCGCGCGCCCGCCCCCGGCCGCCCCACCCCTTCGCTCGTGTCCCCCCACCGCTGCGTCGAAACGTCCCCTACCACCGAGAAACGGAACCGGCTATCTCTTCCACTTTAAGTTCTCTCGCAGTCGTGCGCTCGTGCACCGCCGGCACCATCCCCACCACCTCTTATTCGGTATTCGCCACTTCGGAGCCCGGTATTTGTCCTACACCTACCATCCTTCCTCTAGGCCTCGCTTTCCTCGTCTCGTCTCGTCGCGCCGCGCCGCGCGCGGCGGCGGCGTGCCCTCCACGCGCGCGCGCGCACTCAAGGAGAGACTGAGACGCGGATCCGAGAGAGCCCGAAGACCGATCGTGGATCAGACACGGTTCATCCCGGCCCGCAAAACATCGACGACTCGCTGGAAACGCGATCATCGCCGGGACGCACGCGAATCCGTCATCGGAGACTCACTTTTGTTCATAGATCTAGCGCTGATTTTAGGGGATGCCTATTTCGGGGTTGTTTGAGCTGCTATTGCGGAGATGTTGAATGGAAATGTCTTCTTTCAGGGGAGGTCTTTGTATGGTTTGACGGTGGAGAAAGTACTTGTTTGGTTTGGGTGATTTAATGTCGAATTGAGGGCTGTGGGAATTACGTAGTCTCTTCAGGTATGATAATGGATCTATTAGGTAGTGGTTGAGGTGGTGGGATCGTTATTCTTGGGTTTTCGGATTAGGTGAAACGGGCGTGAGGATGATTTTGGATGCGATTGTTGTTTTGCCGCCAGCTGAATACTTCTTTAATCGTTTTACACTCTTCAAGACTTAAGAAAAATTAATTTAGTCGAATATGTTGTAAAGAAAATTGAGTTACAAAATTTCGCCATTAATCTTCATACGTACATAGGAGGAAAATTTATTCATTTGCTGTTCTAGACTTGTGTTACAATTTAACCGTCGGACTATTTCAATCTGCACAATTGTAGAATTGACGATGCTGAGGACCGTGTAAATTTTTTTCAATCTTTTCGCGAATTTCTATGCAAAATAAAAATTGTCTGCATTAATTGCTAGACACAGTAGGCATATAAACATTGATTTCTTCTTGAAATAATTCTAGTGAGTGGAAAATAATATGTGGAAAACAACACTATTTTTAATTCATTTCAATGCTTTTCTGTTTTAAATTTCATCTACTCATTTTTGTCGTGAGTGCATAAAATCCGCATTCTAAAATATTTGAAAGCTAAACATTCTTCAGGGTCTGCCAAAGGCTTCACGGATCCCATCAGCACAGCAGTCCCCAGAGCAAGATAACGAAGTCATCACGTCAGGAAATGGACGTATTTCAAGCCTGACGTAATGAAAGCCGAAGGCATCGAAGGGACCCTGAAGAAGTCGGGCACGGTCGTTGCATTTCGGGGCCTGAACAGTGGAGGCTCAGGCTCGCGTCCGCGTGTCACTCTTCGCTGACTATTCTCTCTCTCTTTCTCTGTCCCCTGCTGTCCCATCCCATTAGAAATTCTAATAAAGCCGTCGCAGGTGTAAAAAACGTATCGGGACCCCCATGAATCACGTGTCGCAAAGCAGAGCCGCCAGGACACGTGTATCTGTTATGCCATTCTCTCCGGAGTCCTCTTGGTCCCTCCGGTTTCCCCGCACCCCCATAATCCAGCAGGTCGTCGGACCGCGACCATAACCAGGGGAAGTGATTATTGCGGTTGATACCGGGTTTTAACTGGCTGCGAATTACTGTTCAGATGTATTTGTATCACTCCCGGCTGCTGCTGGGGTGAAATCGAGAGATTTATAAGTAGTCGCAGCTCGAGGGGAAGCCTGGCTGCTTGAAAATGGGGTCCAAGCGGTTTAGCTGATGCGGTCTTAAAAATGGTTGCCGTAGGTCAGCTAATCGGCACAATTCTAAATTTTTTAACTAATCATCATTCATCGATTTAAGTTTAATCATCAGCTTATTAAAATAATTAGTACAAAAATAGGAATACTGTATACGTAGCTTCCGTCTTGAAATTAATTTAGACAATTTTTATCTCGCATAAAAATTCGCAGTCTAGTTGTTTCGTAAGTTCCGGTGTTCGTCAAGTATGAAAAATGTCCAGTGACATAATAATTGAATGGAAGCGAGAACGGTCCCGAATGAATTGTGTATATCTATTGATTCGCGAGAGAAATATTCGAGGACTCACGCAGAACGTCGTTCAGCTCAATCTTCTTTATTAGAGTACAAGAGACTCTGAGCCCCGGTGTCTATTAACAGCGAAAAGAAAACAAAACCTGGATCTATTCGATCTTGGTTCTCCATACACGTGGAACGGTCCGCGAGACCGTTAACATATGAGCATCATGACAGGCACAACCGCGACAAGATCTACATTAAACCTCTGCCTCCTAAACTTACTCGGAGAATCATTGCGTCATCGATCTCCGTGCTGTACTACCATCGGATGTGGTAGCGAGTTCAATATGTATCAGAGGTGCTCGCGATTCTACGCGAATAATATGCGACAAGTAGAACCGGTGTACGGGGATTTCATTCTAACGTTTGTTACAGAATTTATACATGTAATCGAAAAATCTTTAAATAAATTAGAAAATAAAATATGCATTTAATAAAGTACTTTAGTTAAAAAGTTCATTGAAGATTGACGGAAAAAATTCGAGCTGAAGTTGAATACGCTATTTATTGCTATTATCAACTTTATGCACTTGATATTCAAACCTACTCTTAAGAAAAATTTTATTCTATTATCAACTCATTGGAACCACCCCTGCAGAAAATATAATTGCATTGAAAGTGAACTTCTTCCAATTTTCATAAGTTTTCGGACCGATCAACCTATTTCTTGCAGCCAGCCATTTCCTACACGGATTTCCCTAATTGCACCAAGAAGATATTCAGCCCCATGAAATGCTCCAAGCGTCCAAGACCAACAGACCCCAAAAGGAAAGGGGGGAAAAGTATAAACAGAGCACGAGGGCTGATAAATTCCGCGCGGGTTACCCGGACAGGCCGTCAAGACAGAAAGAGAGAGAAAGAGAGAGAAAGAGAGAGAAAGAAAAAAAGAATATATTCAATTCGAGGTTCACAGCTAAGACGCGTTGCAGAAAAACCAATACGTATCCGCGTGCCGGCCATGATGGATTGCCGGAGCTATGGGAAACTATCTGTCAAGCACAATATCGACCCTCGCCCTCTCCGTCCAACCCCTAGAAACCGAAGGTTCACTCTCGCTGCCAGCGGCGCGTTCCGTCCCAGGGTTGCGCTCCGCAATGTAGGTTTACCTATACCCTACCATACAAACCTTTTCTCGGCCCCCGTTTTTCCTCTCTACCGTCCCCCACCGCTGACGCCTGGCCCGAGAGTCCATGACCATTTCGCAAATGGCACATCTCCTCCACCATAGATCGCCCCCGTGTTTGCATAAGAAAGAACCGCGGAATCTATATTTAACACTTTGCCTACCGACGACTTACTATGTTCTTCAAACATCGAGGATTTATAATTGTCACCCTCTATACACTCACTTTAACGGTGTCGTTTGCTATTCCAGTATATTAAATTTCATTGCAATTTGTAGGATTCTGAAAGATTAACCCCAGTCATTGTAGCTGTGAAAAAATTCATACAGCAAAGGGTCGAAGCAGTATTTTATACTTTTAATTCTATCTTTATTTAGTTTTGTCTAATTTCATCTTTCTATATAACATGGCAATAATAAATTAATAAAATGTCGAATCATTTTCTAAGGGGGTTGTTTCTCAGAAGAAAGCTTCTTGAATTTCTTTTAGTGCACTTCAATGATTAAAAATGCTATTAATAGGCCTCCGGTAGGTAAAGTGTTGAAGCAGCTTTGAAGCAGAAGGTATCCGTATGGCAAACGGAGGCTCGCCGCCCCATTAAAATGTTTTATCGATCGCCATTGATGGCCAGCGATCGACCGATAACGGCGACACGATTTGCGATTTAGCGGCCCCGTTTGCAACCGATTTCGATAGCCTGGAATCGTGTCGGCCCTTCGTGGGAGTTCTGAATTAATTTCTAAGGGTGCGAGAATAAAAAAGGTGCAAATATAAAAGAAAAGAGACGGTGTTGAGGAAATTGCAACAATTATTTTTCTTGGAGCCACTGGAAGGTTTTAAGAATATTTTTGTGAATTTGTAGACAGTAGATTTGACCAAAGGATAAAATATTAAAAACAATTGCAATGGAAACTGATAATGAGGACCGTGTTGTAAAATGATGAACAGTAATGCTTTTCGAATTATTTATTTTTACAGTAACATATATTGTCGTAAACTTAGTTTCCGAAGCTTCAATAAAATCGACTAGTATTTCATGTAGACTGCGGTAAAAAAAATATTGCTTTCGTCTAGTTACTATTCCTAATAAATACATTGATATAAAAATTGAAGAATTATCTACCACCTTACCATTAGGGGAGAACGGAGTGAAAGCAACATTGTAAGATTTTGTTATAAAACTTTTTGTTGTAAATGGAAAAGTTTTTGCGTAATCGTAGTTCAAAGTCAAATTGTTGCTTCCGACCCCGTTTCTCTTATATTTAATACTTCGATGCCAACTGTTCAATCTCTCTCGCAATATGTACTATAAAAATTATTCGAACGCCCTACAATCTAATCGGGCCATTTTAAACCATCCACACACACGTCTCTTGCGAATTCACAAATGATAGCATCAAGAAACACGTGCGCGCCAGTTAAACAGTAAGTCTTCGATAAACCTTAAACATATCGGAACATTTTCACAATAATGATCGATAAGATCTAATTGTCTACACACACACTTCACATTTTCAGGCGCAGAATTAACAAACACAGAATGACAATACTCGGCGACACACGTTTGATCTTTTGAATCGGAAGTGAACAAAGATATTCCACTGCAAATTAAACTTCAAAATTTGTCCGTAAAAAAGAAACTGGAAGGACGCTCCTGCACACGCAAGAGGAACGTTTTCGGCCATCTTGTTTGGTGTGAACGGCGCAGCTGCCAGCACGATCCCTACTCCTCATCCCTTAACTTTTCAACTCCCTTTGAAGCTACCCTATTCTGTTTGCCCGTAACTACCAGCCAGTTTCGAGCTGCCTTCATATTTTTAATTAGAAATATTCATTCTTTAGAAAATCCTGTCCTAATCCCTGCGCGAGCAAGTTCGTCGTCACCAAAAATATTAGCATCAAGTGTTTACTCACTTACTGAATTAATCAGTGGTGAATACTCAATTGTCTTTTATACAACATACAAGGTTTGTTACCAGTCAAAAATTAAGTTGATTATTTAGACACATCTTCTATTTATTTTTGTCATAAATGCATAATAATCTACAGTCAAATTACGACCCTTGTAATTATAAGTCTTGATGCATGAACGATTGAAAATTTTATAAAGACCCTCAAATGACTGTAGAAAAAATTTTAATGAACCGAAAGATCAAGGAAAAATCGTAAGACGCGATAAGAGACACCGATCTGATTCGATGCGTTTATACGATAAGTGATGCGAAGAAAGGAAATTACGAGGATCGCACGACAAAGTCCGACCTTTACAGTGGATCGTGAGGAGAGAGGATGCTGTCCTGGGCAAGATCGGGCCAGCTGACCCTGCAACCACTATGATTTATGGTCGGACCAAGCGAAACAACCGAGCATCCTGTAGCTCTCTCAGGTATACCGAAAGCGCGCGCGGCCGTTCACGCCGCGTTCCGCAGGTTCTCTCCCGATCGGTTCGCGTTTCGGCCACTCCTCCGCGGTTCGAGTATTACTGCGAACGTCATCACGAAAATATTTTGACGCGCCGAAATTCATACTTTTGCGGCTGATTAATGGCGATGACTCAGCGAACCGCTTCCGATTTCGATACGCCTTTCGCGACGGGCACGGTGTCTTCGACAAGCGTCGTTTGCTTTGACGGCGTCGGGAAATCTGGCGCCGAAACACTCGTGTTAAAAGCCGAATTTTAAGTCAACCCACGAGTACCATTGCTTTTGAAAAATGTTCTGGAGTCCGAGAGTCTCTTAAAAAATTAGAGAAGATAGTTAATATCTTTGTCTTATTATTTCAATCCTTTTTAATATTCGTATTCGTCAGAATAGTGTCAGTCACATTTTTTTTTTTAGTCAATGTTGAAGAGTTGAAGAAAATGTATAAAGTTCGAAGGTATCAAATCTCGTTGACTTGCTTAGAAATTTAGAAGTTAATATTCGTATGCATAAAAAAATAATGCAATACAAATTTTGTTACAGTCACAGTTAAAGATCCTATTAAAACAGATACTGAGTATTAAATAATAGTTGGCAATTTTCAGTCTTAGGCACGTTATCGTAAGGCAGTGAGTTAATTATTAATTGTACGCTTGTTCCACAGGATACTTCGACGCAACAATGACTAGTTATTCGTATGTATTTATCTCTCAACAAGTGCATCAACATAACCTGAGATCATCCGATTCCTCGAGCAACAATTGGCACATAAATGTCTTTGGAATTAGCGTTCACAGCTGACGAAGTACAGTATTCCCCCATAGTAATTGCTCTTGGTCGACCCCTTCTAATGGCGTTTCTGTTCCCACCATATTATGGGGTTTTGGAGCATACCTTCCTCATCATTAAACCGCGAATGTTCATGTAGATTTCAATTTTATAATTTTTCGAAACAAGATTCAACCAGATACTGACTATAACAGACAGTTCTACAGAATCGGAAAATCATTAATTAATTTTATTGTATGTACTATGTATCTTGTGCAACCTTTATCTATGCTGTGAATGTATGAACTACAGATTATCAGATTGTACTGATCTCTATAATCACGTTGCGTGACTCGGATAGTGCAATTATGCCGAGGGAATACTGTGGATATCTTCGGAATCATCAAATTAAGTTGTAACGTTTTCTTGTCTGACAAACGGCGAGTGATATTGTAATATATCTCGTTTGATATAAACCTAAGCTAAACAAGCCTTTCCGACTTTAATGTACATATCAGTCATAGTGATTGTAATTAGTGGCCTCCGGATTTTGTGCATTTGTAGAATTGTTGATCATACAGAATTCGGTACAGTACTCCAATATTTTTACACCTCGAAATGTTTACTCCCCAAAATTCTTACCCTTCAATATTTTTGATGTTTGACATTTTTACTCTTTCGCATAAAAATTAGCAGACCAATAATTAAATCCTAGAAATACTCCCTACATTTACACCTAATCTACCAACATCATCAAATTCTTATTTCCAAATATAAATTTACATTTAGTCATTATTGAAAGTGTTAATTGCCTGTACCAAGTCCAGCGATCTCCAGGTATTAACACTAAAAAATTATCACTCCTACACTAACCAGTCTTTGCAATCGACCTTGGTCCATTATTCGCAAAAAAGGTATGTAAAAATACCAAGTCAAAATGATACCAAACAGATTCATGACTCTCCATGAGGTTCCAACTTTACCATCTGCTCCATGTAGCTTTGCTTCTGATAATAGCTCTGACCATCATACATAGTCTGCTGATGTTGATGTCTGTAATGCATGTAGGCTTCGTGAAGACGTGGGTAGTCCTGCAAACCAGAAGTGGTCGGCCGATTGGTCGCAGATAATTGTCCTATGTGCATTGGCGTCGTCGTTGGTGTAGTCGTTGCTCCAGCAACAAATTGACCATCAATTGGCGAACCATTTTGACTGGTAGATACGACATCCTCGTTGTTTGTCATCTCTGCACTGTTGTAGCCTAATTTCCCATCCTTTTTCGCCTTCATTCGCCGATTCTGGAACCAGATTTTGATCTGGCGCTCGCTCAGACATAGTGCTTGGGCGATTTCGAGGCGGCGTCTTCTGGTCAGATACTTATTGAAATGGAATTCCTTCTCCAGCTCCAGGGTTTGGAATCTTGTGTAAGTTTGGCGGGTCCGTTTCTGTCCGCTTCCGTTCGTTTCACCTGAATCAAAAGGTTCATTTTAGTGTTAATCTAGTTTCGAAAATGTGAATATTAATTAATTTTTAGACAATGTCAAACGTCATTCAAAATAGAACAACGTCGAACCTCCATGGACAAACATCCCCAAAGAGTAACAATCTACAAACCATTCGAATAAGAAGATTTCATCCAAGGATAATCGACCTGTCGCTGGCCCTCTTCAGTAAACTTGTTGACCTCAGGACTCCGTTCTCCGTTATTATTATTATTAATATTATTATTGTTAACAATAATATCATTATTATTCCCATATCCAGTTCCATAAGCCTGCTGCACTGTATAATCAGGCGACCTAGACGTCGCACTCGACTGCGGCTGGTTTGAATAACTTTGATATCCTAGCAAGTAGTTCCTCGTATCCTGCACCCTATCCTGAACACACGCGAGATATCCTGTCACAGGCGACTTTCTGTCTGTCGAGGATGTCGGCGTGTATGGCGGCGTCTGCAGGATCTGGCCGCCTGGTGGCGTCACCGGTTTCCCGACGGAATTCGCGTAACCATCTGCGATCGCGTCCTTTCCGTGACGAAGGAGCGTTTCTAGGAGACCCGGAGGGGGCGACGAGAGTTCTTGTGTTTGAGGTTGCTGTATGTAATCCGAGCTGGAGTGCAGCTGCTGATGCGCCTGATACCCGCTATCCGGGTACATAACCTGTTCGGAGGATCGGTCGCCGATCGCTGATTGATAAGGCCAGTAGTCGGCCTCGCTGCTGGCAAAGTACGTGGAGCTCGCCATGTTGAAATGGGGCTGAAGAACAGGATACTAGGATGTTTAGGTCGAGCAGGACTTGGATCAAACTGGGCCTTGATCCAGCAGGATCTGGATCAACCTCTTCTCAATCAAGCAGGACTTCGATCAAGCTTTTCCCAATCAAGCAGGACCAGCATCAAGCTCTTCTCAATCATGCCCTTCTCAACTTCGAGGATTCATCGAGGACTCTAGCTTACACATTCGTGTGAACCCGTTCATGAGTTGTACAGGTCAGTATAGAGATTCTTCACTTTGCTCCACTATGTCTCACTCTTTCTCACTATGTCCCACTTTATTTCACTTCACTGATCGCGGAAGGTGACTACATCAAAAGGTCTATGTTTTTAGCAAACTTGCAAACTGGAACACTGCGACCTTGACAGTTACTACAGGGTTGTAGTAGTCACTATGCACTTTTACCATCACAGGTGACACAAATTCCACTGATTGTTCTCTGTTTTAAGAGTTCACCATAAAGCTGGAATTTAAGATTTCTTCACAGTTTCTAGAATTGTTATAGACCGCACTATGTATTTTGAAGGTCACGGAAAGACTTGATCCGAGTAGGTGACACAATTCGCACTGCACGTCCTCTTCGTTATTGAGAATTCCTCCAGTTTAGATACCTTCACAACTTCCAGGATGGATGTAGACAGTCCGGACACTTTTAGAAGTATGAAGAGAGTTCGGCTGCGCTCCAATCGGCGACACAAGTAGCACTGTTTTGGAGAATTCCCAGTAAAGTCTGGCTACCTTGACGACTTGCAGGGTCAGCGTAGCTAGTCCAGGCACTTTTAGGAAAGCGGAGAGAGGTCCGCTAGGCACCGTAGCCGACTTACAATGAAATGAAACGTCCCCGTTACGATTTCGACCGTCCACAGTGCACAGGGGGTTCCACGCGTGCCAAAAATGGGCACCCCGGCAAACTTTCACCGGGTTTATTGCCGTACCTCTCGCGGACAGAGGCTGCCGGGCGAAGGTGGTGGGGGTTGGTTTACCCTTAGGGTCTCTCTTTTCTTTCTCTCTTTTCTCCCTCTTACTTTCCCGATTTCGTTCCCTGTGTCAAAGCCTCCCGCGGCTACCATCCAGGGGAGCTCTACTCGCTTCTATCAGCTGCCCTTTGATTCGGAGTTAAGGCCACCCCCGTTACTACGCACCCGCTTTCCGATCTGTGCTGCAATCCCCTCCCACTATTAACGCTATTGACACAGAACCCATATTGGTTCCCCTTGGTTCCCCTTGAATCCCCATGCGCACGACCTCGCACAATGCCCGCCATGTGCACGACCCCCTTCGGCGACCCCATAGGTTCGGAGTACGTGTCGACCTATCGGCGAACACCAACCCCCCTACGATATCGAAAATGCCTGGCGCGATCTAGTAAAATTGGCGAAATTGATAAGTGAGATTTAATGGTCTTGATAAGAATTTTTCATACCGGAAAACGACGCTTCAGTCGATAATTGTTTCTAGCAAAATATTGTGCTAGCAAATTGTTCATTAGGATCGTGTGTTAATATGTAAAAGTTACCTTGTGGAGTATTTTAAATATTGATTGATTAATTGTGAGAATAGTATGGACGATTTTATTTTTAATTTATTTTAGCTTGTCCTATTAATTCTTGGTGATAAAATGTGGGGCGAGAATGTACGAAAAGAAAAATAGAAAATACAATAATTACTCATTGTCAGATCATAAAAAAGTGGGAATTTTTCGAAACGACAAAGAGGAATTAAACGCGATGCATGAATAAACATAAAGAAGTTCTCGATCATCGCTTGATACATCCACCTTAATCACAGTTTCTCCATTTCCTGCAACATCCATCTCGCATATCTTCCCCACCGTAAACGAGGCTCACGATTTTCCCTTAGCCGAGGAAAATGAAGTCAGTAGGTAAAATCATTTACGCTGCGCTATACGCAGGGACCCTCGTTCCTTCCCACAAGTATCGCCCTTTGCGGATTATTATTTATTATCATCGTGGTCGTTCGTCCCGTACACACGCGAGCCGGCTCCGACGTTGTTCTCTCAGACATCATTTACAAGATAGTATTGGTACCAAGCTTCGTATACGTGCAGAGAGGATAGTGATTGTGTGCGTGCAGACGCGTGTCCATCCTGATCAGCCGTTGGAGTCCCCGTAGGTTTGGTCACCGCGTCGAACGCATCATTAATCATGCTTTTTCTCTTCTTTTTTTCAGGGTTGCTTTACTATTTATAGTTTGTCCGCGAGGCCGTCTATTATCTCCGGCGACCGATAATTGTTTCGAGGCCGGCTCTTCAAACAAGGGCCGATCATTAGCGTCTTCTTCGCGAGATGATTGCGTCTCAATCCAGGGATCATCGATTCGACAGTTTTCAGCCCGGCGTTGATAATATTCTCACCTCCGCTTAGGAGAATTAATAAACGATCGTTGGAACATCAATCTTTCCCTCAACGGAGCTGCGAAACGTTCAGGTGTGAATCTTTTTTGTTGTAGTTTGGCAAACGATCTTGCGAATTTCGTTCGATTTTGTCCCTTGATTTCTGCTCCAACTTCTTCCTGAATTGGAAGATCGTTCGCGAGAATTAAATAATTATTTTGTACTGCTACTTCGAGTTAAGTCAATCAAGAATATCCTGCCGGATATTTCAACTAAATTTCAAAACACGAGCCATTTCCCAGGGGTAAGTAATATTACCGCGGTGGCAATCTCGAACTCGTTCTATGTCCCGTCCCCATTTTATAAAGGTTCTTTCGCCGTGATTCGAATGTTTTGCAATGTTTTTCCTTTCCAGGACGGAAGAGATTGAAATAGATATTTCGAGCAAGTAAACAAAGAACGTCGGGTAGCAAAGCTAGACGCAGGCAGTCTTGCGAGTGACGTCTCTTTCTAGAAGCCTGACCGGCGACGATTAATCAACCCCTCTGGAACCCTCTCTCTTTCCTCTCTCCCTCGTGTGTCTACTCCTCTCTCCCTCTCTCTTTCTCGCACTCCTACTTTTCCTGTTATATACACGTGCATTTAGCACGTCTCTTCTGCCCCCGTTCACCTTCTGTATTTTCATTAATCCCACTTTCGTTTCGGCGCATTCGCGAGGAGGGGAGAGAAACACACTGTGGTCAGGGAGAGAAAAGCCTGAGGAAAGCTGAAGAATTATGAAAGTAGGCCTTTCGTCGAGGAGGGTTGCGTCTATTTTGTGGAATCGGAGACAATCGAAACCTTTTATCTGTCGACGGGAATAATGATCGAACCTCTCAACCCTCTCTCCGCTTTGCTCGTTTTCTTCGAATGAAACAAGCAGCTGTAAATTAAATCACAAATACTGTTTCTTACTACCGTGGAATCTCGATAGTTTCACCCTCGGTACTTCAAGCAAATCTCGTCAGTTGCATTTCAACTTCAACACGCGGTGGGGATAGTTGCCTAATTACACGAAAACCACGTGACGACAGTTAGGGAAGCGAAGATTCGATATACATACAGTGATTTCCATATTAATATTCGGACGCTCTTAAAAAAACGATAACTTTTTTGATATTGCACCATACGATTTGAACTTTTTTGAGAAATTAGAGCAATTAATTTACTACACGATGTGAAAAGAAATTTTTTCAAAAATTGCAATTGGTCGGAATTGTAGAAAAAATACTAAAAGTTGCATTTTACAACTTTTTTTATGTGGATCTATATTGAAAATTTAAAAAATATGTTTTTTAGATCTGTGTCAATTATATGCATTGTAAAAGTTTTAACGAAATCGGTTGATGTGGGAAAAAACGACAGGCATTGAAAGATTATATGAATCCTTAGATTTATTGCAGTTAGAGGCCGAAAATCGTGAAAAATTGCAATTTTTACCATCTTTAAACGTTTGTAGCTCATTGAAACGTTGACAGATTTTAATGCAATTTTCAGAATATGTTTAATTGATACAGATCTACGAAACGTGTGTTCTACATTTTCAATATGAGCCAACATAAAAAAGTTGTAAAACATAACTTTTAGTATTATCTCTGCAATTCCAACCAATTCTTTTCACGTTACGTAACAAAACCGGTTGTTCTAACTTCTCAAAAAAATCCAAGTTGTATGGTCGAATATTAAAAAAATTATCGTCTTTTTAAGAGTGTCCGAATAGTAGTGGGAGTCACTGTACAATTACAGAGATTAAATATCATAAGTTTTAAAATTCATTTACTCATTTTTGCTAGAAATTCATGAAATCCGTATTTTTCCTTTGAAAGCTGCATCCTTGCGTGGATTTATTGTTTAAGGGACGAATTAAATTTCTGATGCTCTGTGCAAACAAATGTGTATTTACATAAAGAAATTCCAAGACACTTGGTCCAACAGCTTCCAGTTTGTTTACCTGCATCTCGCCCCAGTGACCCACAAACTCGGACCTCAAAACCATCGGCCCCCAAAACACGGTGTATCAAGATGTCCCGACGCGATAGATCAACACGTACACGGTGTAACACGTGAACAAAAAGCCCCCCGGCCTGTTCTAGCTTCAACATCGAGCTTCGTACCAGGTCGGTGCGTAGCTGATTGCCGGAAAAAATCATCGCCAAGGGTAGACCGTGGGTGAAAGTTTTAGTGCTCATTGTCCTCCTGTTGGCCCAGGACGTAAATTTTTGGTGAGCAACTGGCTCGTGGGTTTACGTTTTGCCTTTTACCTGGCCGGGAAAAAAAGCGGCCGGAACAACTGACAATAATCCTATTTATTGGTCTGCCTCCGGGTTCCGCAGCCGACGATGGAAAAATGAAGACAACGTCTTTTTTTCCCGGGGTGGGGATAACGCGTGGAGACGCAGGCGCGTGTCTTGGAGTCTGCTCGACTGTTAAGGACAATGCTATTTATGAAGCCGACTCGTAAAATATAAGGACAGCGCACTTCGGCTCCTATACATCTTCCCAGGTGTCGTTCAGGTAGTTTGCTTAATGCCACCTCTGGCTCCACTGTAAATAAGAACCTGGCCTTTTACCGAGGCCCTCTGTCCTCCTTTTTTCATAACCCCCTGCCTGCCCCTAGGCCGATTCACTGTGGAACGACACGCTCATTTTCTTGGACATTCACTACCATTTCTAACGTCCACATTTTGGACTGTACACTCACTGAAGTTTTGTCGAGTAGTGCTAGCAAAAGAGGCCATATAAAATTTAATTTTACGATCACGTTAACCCTCTGCCTGCAACTTTACGTTTACTAGTCTGCATACTGGGTCATCGAAATTCGTGCAATTTTCTTCCTAGGTTTCTGTGTTTGGAAACGGAACAAAAAATTGTTGAATACTCCTGAATGTTCCTAGAATATCTGACTACAAACGCTAATTAAAGACTCATCTTTTAAGGGCACCGAATGGAAGGCACTCCGGATTCAACGATCAGCGTCCATCTGCGCGTGTTCGAACAAAGGGGGTCAGCCTTTGAACCAGTTACTTCGAATGCGGATTCTTGCTCGCTTCTGCAGGACAAATTAAATTGGGGCTCGCGTTGCGTGAAATGGCGTGGCATCTCGGGGGGTAACATATGTGCCCCATGTACCCGGACGTACCCTCCTCCGAAGGGAACGAAATTCTCGACAACAACGGGAGGGCGACGTTTGCGACCATTTGGGAAAATTGGGAATATCGGGATCAAGCCAGGCGGCCTCCTATCATTGTTCGATTGATTTATATTTGTTTGCGACGCGCTGCCGCGCCAGCCGACTTTATGGATCTATTTGCTGGCGACCTGGGCTCTTTTCGATTTTTAATATTTATTCTGGGCTTTAGACGACTCCCCCAGCTTTGGTAACTAATGAGAAATTTTTTATTTAAATATTTACCGCCGCTAAAAAATATTTTACCTCGGTGAACCTTTCGATCACCCATCCTTTAATGGACCTACACCCTTTGTGGTGAAAAAAAAACCGTTTCGATGGTTGCTTTTGATGTTTATTGCGCTTTTTTATTTTTAATTTAATACAGGAAAACTGTATGTTCAATTCACTGTCTTCATATTCGAGTATTTTTGGAAAAACCATTTCACTTTAATATTGTTTATATGTGTATGTACACAAGTTGGTACTTGAAGTTGATGTAATGTGATAGAGAAAAATGGTGATTTAGTAATTTTGCTTTTTTGTAAGTGAGCGTGATTTAGCTCCTATATTTTTCACGCGTCTAATGATGTATTTTTGTCGCGTTCGCGATTAAATGGAAAAGTATAGCAGTATAGAGGAAGCAATAGAAAATTCAAAATGGGTGCCCATAACCAGAAGCAACGGCTTTAATGGCAGCAATACCGAGGCCGAGACAAGCAGGCGTTTCGGGGCGGAGCGGAAAAACCGCTGAGCAATCGTTCAAAGGGCGGCCGATCTTTCGGCCAGAGCCACACAGGACTCCGGCAAAAAGCATAATATCATTTCTCAGGATAGTGATATACTTTTTCGTTCGACTTTATTCCCTCCGCTCCCCTTGTATTTTGTTTAAACTGCACTCCGCTGTTGCAACCCTTAACAACGCGTTTAAGTGGCAGCCTCAAGAGCAACCTCAAAAAAAATCCTCAAACCAGTCTCAAGAATATAATTTAAATAATAAATGTATGTAACAAACTGTGAAACACTACCTTACTTTTTTTAATAATTTGAACTAGTTGAATTACAGCAAAAGGTTGTTCAGAATGACCTTAATAACATACTTCATGGTCATTGAAATCGGCGAGGATCTCCCTATTCAAATAGTGCCACGGTGTTTAAAAATTTTTAAATTCCTTTTACTGTTCTACAATCTACTTAATCTTGTTACAAATGGACGTAATCCGTTTAATCACAATAGATGCTGGAATAAGAAAATTGACTACCTCATTTCCCATAGGTGCATTTTTATAACTCTAGTAATTGTAAAATAGGTAACCAACCAGTCATTTGGTAGGTTTAGGGTACAGTAAATACATATTCAATTACTGTCCGCAATACTTTTTATGTGAAGCCTACGGTAGGCCTGTCTCTACCTGAACGAAACACAAAAGTATTCACGCTCGGGAATTTCCAAGGTCTGCAGGACAGTAAAAATCGCAATCCTCTAAATTGCCATTAATCGAAACTGCGAAGCTTCATTATTGAAGTTTACGACACCCCTGAGCAGAAAGTTCTTACGGCAATAAACCATCGGTCTCGTTCAACGCAATGCATTCTGACAAAGTCCGTTTACAGCGCAACACTTGGCTCGTAGACCCCATAGAAAACGTTGTTAACACACCGTACCCCGTCGCATTCAAATTTCGAAATCCCTCGAGGGAAGGGTTGCTCGGCTCGTCGCTCTCCGATTACCCGGTCGGGTTCGAGAAACATTTATCGCAACAATGCAAATCCCTCGGGGCATGTAAACAATAGGCGTGACCGATACTCAAAGAATTAGTCCTCGGCTAATAAGTGTCAATATTTACCCTTCCAAGCTTAACCTCTCGAGTAGCTGTCGCTCGGGACTTCGACTCTCAAGAAAGTATTGTTGCGAGGCTTGTATACAGTAAATAATAAGATACCTGGCGCGCCTGGACATTATTAGATTTGAGTAAAGTCGGTTCTAGAACTCGGAAAGTCCCTGACGTAGGTTCAAGTTGACTGTGTCATGTGGCTCGATATTTGAGTGTTTGGAAACAGCATTAATCTGGCAGTAAGACAAATATTTAATTTACGCCGTTCTTTAACACCGGCTTTTTATTCTATAATGTCTTTGTTTGGTTTTTGGTCATATTTCTTCGTTTTTATTGTGTTATTCATGTGTACTTGATCCATTTACATTATTATTTCTTTTCGCCTAGTTGCGTCCCTATATGTATGTACTATGTTTCTCAGATATGTTCGCGTCAATATAAATTCGTAGAACATACAAAAAAAAAAGGGTAAATATAATATGATTTTGGTTGAATGAAAGTATATGACAAGGTAATATTGTCGAATAATTTTATACAATACAATCAAATACCGCACTAATATCTCGTAAGACCTCCTTTAAACTGTATAACATTCAGCAACCGTTTTCGCATTGTAGTTGTATTATATTGCTTTATTCGTTTAGTGCGTTCCAATTTCGAATTTAGCTGATTAACGTCACCGAATGGCCGTCTACCTGCATTAACAGCACGGGCTAAGAAACCCCAAACGTTTACGACATGTTTAGGTCGGGAGACCGGGCGGGCCATTGTAAAACTTTCACATTGCTAGTTCCGAAATATTGTTGTACGGCTTTCGGATAAATCCTAACGTTAAAATAAAAGTCCTAACCTGGCAGTCTCGGAACAGTCTCTATTATAAATATCAAACCATCCCCTCTTCAAATCTTCATTTTCCGACGACGCACACTGGTCCACGCGCTCGATCTAGCTGTTCATACGGTAAAAAAACCTCTTGCTCAAATCGATGTTTATTGATTGTATATTGCTTCTTAAATGTTCATGACATTAAAAAACAACTACCTATTCGTCACCGATAAAATTACCTCGTTTCTTATCGATACCCTGGAGAATCTATTTAATATTATGTATCCATTTTTGTTTCAAACGAATAGTATTTGTCTATATTTACAGTATATCTTGTGTACTAAGATTTAATATTTATAATTTATTGAAATAACAATGCTCAATAAACTAAAGAAAATCTTCAAAGTTTTCTATCTTTGGTAAAGGATATCTTTTGAGTTCCACATCGTTCCCCATTGTAAGTGTATTATGTTCAGCGATCTTTTCTCTATGAAATCGTGCAAGAACCACATCCCATTCGGCCCCGGTACAAAAGTTATTATTATTTAAAAGGTATGTATCGCCTGAACTGCCGCCGAACCTCTGGCGCGGCGATTTTATTAAATTCTTTTAAATTTAAGAAACAAACGCATTTCGATGATGAAGTTGGACAATTAATGTTGAAAGATGTTAACAATAATGATTTGTCAATGTGATGTAATGTCAATTGTTATTTTTGTTTATAAAACTTATATTTTTGTTTTTTATAATTAATATTATGTTTTTGGTAATTATGCAGATTAGCGACCACCTCACAGATTTCGATGACCTTGAAATATGTTGTCAAGGTCACTATTCTGAACAACTGTTTCCTATACATGTTACCGCCGCTCGGCCTTAGTTTTCGAGATATTATGTTTTGACTTCACAATATTGTAGCCGATATCAAAACGAATCCAACGACCTAAATTATTATACCTTTAAACTTTCAAATAGTGCTAAAATATTAATGAACAGCTAGATTGGGCGAGTGGACCATGCAGTGTGTGTGCGACGAAATTAAATTGCTACAAATAAAAAGTTGTAGGTATATAGTCCGAACATTAACAATTTATTTCCACTCTAGCGAGTCCATTGGTTCTCCCGGATCTGCTCTCACTGTCTAATACCATTCTTATCCGGCTGTGCGAGCATCAGCGGCAGGCCGTCCGATCGTGGCAGCGCCGCGTCGTTGTGCCATCATCGTATCAATGCGCCACGGATTGACAGACCCGGCAATGATAAATGATATATTCCCCTCCCTCGATCCCAGTTCCGCGTTCACCGTGGATCCACCCCTGCTGAGCACGGGAAGGATCCAGAAGAGGGTGTCTCGGACCGCTCGCAGACCGAACAGACACTGGGAAGATTATGCGAGAGAAGATATCCGCGGTGAGAAGTAAACACGTTATACAAACGAATGCGGGATCGATAGCTCCGGTTGCTCGTGAACATTCTCTTCTCTCTCTCTCTCTCTCTCTCTCTCTCTCTTACTTCATCTTTCTCTCCTTCTTCCTTCTTCTAGGAGGTTTTTCCGGAGAAAACCGTGTTTCCTTTCGAACGCTTTACAGGGGCTAGGGGGGGGGAGACGCAGACCTGGAGGGCCGTTGATATTTCGTGATCAATAACCTTAGGAAAGTAATTCTCGGATTTACCGGAGTAGATGATTTACTGGAACAGCCTGGTGGATTTCCGGGGGAGGATGCCGGGGTGTTTCGCGAGCGTAATTGAAGATCATGGGGTTGTTAGTGTGCCAGGGGACGGGAGACGGATCGAAGTCATGGTAATTGTGTGGTTGTTTGAGGTTGCTCGTGGTTGGCGTTGTTTCTCGGTTGTATTTGGTTTAATTGTGTCGTGAACAAGGTGGAACGGTACAATGTTTATTACTGTATATTATGCGGAATAATTTTAGCGTTGATTAGAGCTTGAAATCAGATTCATCGAAAGTAAGCTTTGACATTTTTGTTTTATGATCATTATAGTATACATATTATACGATCATATAACTGGAACGATTGAAATTTTCTTTTTCTCAGAATTGCAAAGAAACAATAGATATTCAACGCAATTTTTTACCTCGGTTAGAACAGTGTGAACCGATGTCAGAAATCTTTGCGTATCTGCGGAAAAATCGCAACAGATGAGGCTCGACGTGGCGTCGCGTCGCGTCGGAGGATAAATAATACATGTTGTTTTCGAGCGTGATATTATTCAGTCGACGTGATACCATTTCCACTGTACCGACGATATTCCATAATCAACGAATTAAACGTTAACTCGCGTGTACGTAACGCTGAATACTGTCCACGCACGTGGAGTTCTCGCAAAGCCACACGCTTTTCAATTCAGTTCTTGTTCGGCGCACTCTTTTCGCGCGCGTACCCACATCTTTAATTAATGTACATTAATCTCGTTTGCGCGGAATTGCGAGCTGCCCCGGTATCGGCCGGGCGTGAATATAATTAATGTGCATAATATGTATGAGTGTAATTGATGTCGGCGAAATTCGCGTACGTAATAAAGAATCGCGGAATAATCTCGATACATACCGCGTATCGACGAACGTCTGTCCACCTTGTTGCATGTTGCGAGAAAACGTGCTTGTCTCGATGCATTTTATGTTAGTTCAGTCATTAGAAAAATCATTTCAGCCAACTCAATTCGCTATTCGCAAATTCAGCTTCTCGAAAAGCACATACTTATCGATTTACACTCTTTAAAAATCAAAGAGAAATTCTCCAGAGCAAATTCACAGTTTAGACCGTAATTAGGTGCACCGTTAATTAATAAAAGGGTTAGTGCACCGCATAGTGGGCCACCCGTGGCACAGAAAGAAGCGCTGTCATCTGTCGCCGGCAGAAGGGGCATGAATTTTTTTCACCGTAGACCCGTGGCACAGTTCGCTAATTGCACGACGTATTTAAGGTGCGTGCAAAATTTGGGAGTGGCCCGGACATTTGCCAGGGACGTACGTTTGAACGGGGTTCGAGGGGAGGAAACAGGGTTGGAAAGAGCGTGGCTGTCTCTGCCGGCGGCGGAGGAGTCCACTCGCTTCCGGAACACGCGAAACTCTCATTAACTTCGACCGAGCTGCGATATTGTATTGCACTTTAAAGTCGTTCCTTGCTTCTTCGGGAGACGCCGGCTGACACCGGGCTCTTGATATTCGTTCCGGATGGAAAACTGGTATTTGATCGAGCATCGTACCCGGCGACACCGTTGAATAATTTCGAACCAAAATCACCGGCCGATCTGGAGCCATTAATTGCACTTTCATCGCAAAAATCATACCTAGTCGTCGGAACTATTTTTGGACGTCTGCGAAAGTCAATTCTTTTTATTGCAATTTGGAGCCATTAAAGTTATTTATAGTCTTCGGAACAATTTTGATATAAAAGATATTCATGTAAAAGAAAGAATTTGAATATTTCCAGTGTTAATTTAGTGTCAATTTTGTGTAAAATTGTTACTATTATTTAGGCGTCCATGGCATTAGGAATAAGAAATATACATATATTGAAGCTCATAGATTCTTTCACAAAATGGTGAAAAATTGACTAAAGTGTACTTTCACCTACCAAACAAGCAAGAGACGATTCAGGCAGCATTATGTAAGCACCTAAGCGGCGCGCGGCGGTATAGTAAATTAGGCCGGGGATACCGGTTGGAAAGGTGGTGAAAAAGACGAGCGAAAAAGATTTGATGGTAGAAACAGAAGAATTACGGGATCGGAACGTAGCGAACGAGAGAAGCAGAGGATAAACGGTAAAAACGGACTAAATTTCAGCGGGAGGGAGGGAGGGGGAACTGGTGGACGGTACACGAGGACGGGGCACGACGTTTGGCCAACAAACCGGCAATGCATCGTTAGCCGGGATGGTTGGCAGATAAATGACGTGGTTGCCTCGCATCTGACGTGAATGAAGCCAGGATGGCTTACCTACGTGTCCGTCGGCCGGTGCGTGTACATACGGGACCCACAGTGATCGCAATGACTACCTAATGATACATTGAACAACGGCCCTGGTCGTGCACACCGGGTAACTTCGCCTGGCTTTTGTTCGAATTAGCCCTTTTTATTTCACGAGGGGGGGCTCAACCGACAGAAACTTGTCCTTAAGGAGCACGGACCAACAGGAATGTATCATCCTGTTCGGATCATTCAGACACTGACGCAAATGGAACAACCGGGTACTACATCTTTTCGTTTTTATTAAATCGAGCACACCCTTTTCTGTTGTTGCCTCTAAATGGTAGAGCTAATCGGGTGGTCAATCTTTATGAAAATTGTTGCGAAAAGTCATAAATTCAGATAGAAAAGTGGAATTTTTATTTTGTCTAAGATCAATTCTGGGACGACAATAAGAAAAGTTAGCTAGAAATGTTTAACTAGAATCACGTTGCTTGGCGGTAATGTTTTGCAATGTTCTTGAAAGAAGCTTGCAATTCTTTTCGCATTCTTCGTCTCGCGATATATACGGCCCGCAACTTTCACAATCGTTTTCGAGGAATAAACCGAGTCGCACGGGGCGTATGTATCATCGGCCAGTTGATAATCGCAATCGGTTATTGACTGCTTGTTCTATGCGATACGCTCTTGACAGTGACATGCCGGCGTGGAAAGAAACAACGCACCGTGGATAACGGCCAAGTGACGTAAAACTGGGTAACCATGTTATCGGGAACATTGTTTTGCCGAGTTAGCCTTGGTCGAACGCGATGAACTGAATTCTTTCTGTTCGTAGACAATCGAGAAACGCTGGCTTTGACTCGGCAGTTAATTCGGACCGTGCCAGACCCGATCTCGACGTGATCGGAATTTAACCTGGATCTAGACCGGGGGATCTAGACCTTCTTTGATGCGATCCGTGCTTGACGAAACGGTATGCGAAATTAAATCAGCTTTATTACAGTTAAATCTGTAAATTGTATAAATTCATGTATTCCCTCAAAAAATGAAATTCAAATCAGCCAGGATCGATAGGATTGCAACATAAAAAGAAAACTGATAAAAATGATGGGAAAATCTATTTCCGAGTACCCTTAACCCCCGATGATAAATAAATCACTAACGAAAAATAATAAATGTTAATATCCAGGTACTGAAAACCTAATCTCAATCACTTTAGTTCTAATTCAAGTTTGCCCGATGAGTGCAGCAAGATTAGGAACCATTAATGGTCTCGGTGCGTTTTGTATCGCCTCGAGAAAAGTATAGTACGCTCCGCAGAAAAGTATGAATACGATCGAAGTAAATGTATGGGGAAAGGATGCCGACGTCTCTCACGGATCTATAGAAAAATCTTTGGATCCAGGTGGATCCGGGGCGAGAGGGACGGAGGAGCGTTCGCCTGGGACATGACTCGCCACCACTGTAATTACGCGGAATGGCGTTTTTATGCCGCGACTGTAATTAATTGGCGCGTATTAATTAATAGGCAGTTAAATTCAACCGACGCTGTAAAACCGGTAGCTGGTCTGTCGTAGAGGAAAAAAATAATATACACGGTATCAGCGCCACCATCGCCTGGGCTTCGTGCAGTGTCCGTGAAGGTAATTAGGCAGCTACTTCGAAACCCATTTATTATCACTTGGCTATCTCGCGCGGCCAAGGAGCGAGAGCCCTTCCATTTTCGTCGGGTCCTAAGCAAAGTTAGGACAGGCACCTTCAAAATCATCGAACGTTCGATAAAATTACCTTGATCGCGTACTTGGCGCGTTGCTGCGAAGAAGCGCATTTTCTTTATTTTCTTCGAATCCTGAATGAAGGATTTCAGACAGCCACCTTCGGAACCTTTCATCCGTCTTATTAATCCTACGAGAAACAATTTTGCTAATCTTGATCAAGATTTTCCACTGGACGTTCGATAAAATCACCTTGATTACGTGTGTTCAGCTCCATGCCGGTTCAAGCATTCATCAACAACGATTTATGGATGTTAAACCATGGATGACGAATGACGCAACAAGGATAAGAGAATGCAAAGTCATTTTGATTTGTAAAATGTTTTATTATACATAGATTCGAAGGAGAGTCGGTACATAGCGTTGCTACGTAGTAGTGGTTGTGCGTGTATATTAATACGGCGAAAGTTCTTGAGTGTTTTAGATTGTTTTTGCATCTTGATTAAGCTTAAATGCTGCATCATCGCGCGCGTTTGATTAATTGAGCTTAGATTGAGCTGTGGGCAATAGATAAAATTATTATGCTTGACAAATACAAATGGTGGCGGACACTTTTGCGTGAATGGCGGAACCTAACCTCTGTTTTCTATAGCATCTGCGTGTTTCGCATACATTATCTTGTACGAAAGATAATGTATTTCAGTTTTACTATTGTTCCTCACTGTCCTCCTCCAGAACATCTTTCCCCAAAATCCCGGAGCAGAAACCGCCACAAGGAATCATTGTATTCTTATTTATTATCGCCCTGCCTTTATTATTGCCTGCACTTTCTGTTCTCTACTTCCTCCCTCGAATGCTGCTTGTCCACAAACAATCATTGTGACCGATCAAAAATCGAATTGCGGAAGCGGAGGGACCGCGCGGTCCGATTTTGATTCGGTTTCAGCCGGATGACAGACGGGGTGGGAAAGACAAACAACCGGTCGCGTGTGAGTGGTCTTCAAGAACGTAATTAATGAGCAGTTTGGCGGTCGGCTGGACAGCTGTCTGCCGGTTCCTTTTTTTTTCTCTTAGTCGGTGGTTCTTCTGACGGCGACGGACGGAATCGTGGCCGTCGCCACGGCGAGGAGAGCTGGAGAACGAGAAACGCGGAAACCTCCTTCTGGGTACCCCCGAGGTTAGAGACGCGCGTTCAGACGCAGCGGAAGGAACAAGATGGATTGCCTGACACTACCGGACAAGATCAATTGAATTTCTATTTGGACGTAACCGAGACCCGTTTTCTGCTACCTCCTCATCCCTCTTCGACGACCGCCCTCCTCCTCCTCCTCCCCCTCCTCTTCTTCCTCCTCCTCCTCTTCCTCCTTCCTCTTCATCCCCGAGGCCGATGGCGCCCCCTTTCCGCGCCAGCCGAACTCTAATTCTTCTTCCAGCAGTCGTCGATGTCACGATAATTGTAGACGGTAATCTACCGGGGCTCGATCCCTCCGCTCTGATTCATCGGTTATTCGATAATGGACGCTGTCCCGATCGCTGCACGGTTTCGTTAATTAAACCCTTGTCCTACGATCTATTTTATGGTTGCAGTGATTAGAACTTCTTTACCGTGCATAATTTCTTAGGAGAAGAAAGTTTATATTTATTTAAATAGAATTTCGTTGCCGTATAAAAGTAATGAATGGACTCCGGATTTTATGGATTTATGGCAAAAATAAGTACGTGCAATTTAGAACAGTGAAAAAATTAGACGACTTTAAGAGTATGTATTAATATATTATTGTCACCATATTAAAATTATTAGTGAAAAATATAAATTTATATTTAGCACTTGTGTCTTGCAATCGATGCTCAACGTATTTATTTTTCATAATGACCCGGAGTCTAGTAATTGTAAACTATACTGCGGATCTTATGCATTTATGGCAAAAACGATTTGGTGCAATTTAAAACAATCTAAGAAGGTTGATATATTATTTCCAGTTTATTAAAATCGTTAAAGAAAAAAAAATTTTAATGTCGTCTGCTTACTGCAATTGATCCAAACAAATTGTATTACTGCGCTTTTCCTGTAAAGCGTGACCCACAGAGTAAGCACGCGAAAAATGGGGGTGGTTTTCTAGGGACGTCTTGGCGTGGGTGTTCGGACACTTTGGTCCTTCTGGGAAAATGTTGTTCATCGTTTGCGAACATCGTCCACTATGTATAAGTCACAATCCACAAATTTCCAGACAAGTAATGTGTAGGAAATTTCCAATTTTTATGGACAAATTTTAAGAAAGTGGAATGAAATAAAATCCTATTTCTAATGGGAACGTCCGTTGTAGATCGAGAACAAATAAAAATAGTACGAAATTCTAGCATTTTTTGTAAATTTCCATAAGCCATAAATGTATAAAGATCTGCAGTCTATTAATGTGTAACGTAACAAGGCATAATGCGAAGCAGCTGTAAGGCTCGAATGGTTCAAATAAAAAGAGGAAGGAAAATTAAGCACATTATTCGAGAGCAATTTTTTCCCAGGGTTCTATGGCCCCACCTCGTTGATCGCGAGTGAAAAATTGAATGATTGCGAAACCACCCCCGGTTTCCCATGGAACAATCGAACGGGGCAAGACAAATTGGCGGGAGAGGCCGTTCTGCGACGGTTACCTGTACGCCTGGCGGCTCGCACAGGTAAGGATAATAACGATTATTCTCGGATTACCGATTTTATCCCGGCCGAGCGAATCGAGATATCGCGTTGATAGCGTGGCCGCGATACGCAAGGCCGGCTACCGGCTCCGCGTCGTTGATGCGCGTGCTTCCACGGCGTCGGCTAATTGGTGGTACAACTTTATTACTCACCGTTAAGTAATGACGGGGGCCATGTTAAGTGCGCCGGTTTAAAGACCATGAAAGGGAGCGTGAGTACCGCCGATACAGGACGCCGATAAAAATATCGAAACCCGTGGCGCGGAGAGAGCACTCGGGATACGGTCAGTGCCGCGCAGGGCGCACGCATAATCTCTAATAAGGCGATAAGGGTCGCGATTCGAGCGATTCGAGCGATTTCCGATGGCCCCGCGGCCAATCCTTTCCCCGAGTTTGCTTCGGTATGCTCTGGCTAGCATAAGCGACGCCCACATCCGCTCGGGATCGCATGAGAGTTTCCTTCGGGACCCGTGTTTCGCCGTCCGAGATCGATTCGCGGGGAAAGTTAAAAATTCTGCGCGGTAGAAAGGATGTGAGAACGATTATCTAATGGTAGATGCCGGGAAAGTTGTGATAGAGATTTCAGAACGATCTGGAGGCTTGGTTAGACGATTAGTTTATGGGGAATATTATTTTAATGGCGGTGGAACGGGGAAGGACGTTATTGGGCCATTTTATGTCGTGGGAGTAGAAGCTATAATTACCTGTCAATTCGGTATTGTTTCAAGTTTGATAATCTGGATCTGTTGCAGGATCATTACTGTTGCTGTCGTGTTGGTTTTCTGTTCTATAAACAATTAATCGGCATTTGTTACACAATGCAGATCCAACAGTCACAGTTCCGCCGATACATCTTCTGTAGACCTCTTTTTAAAGAGTCATTACATTTAATGCACTTATTGTCACTATTGTTTTCAGACATTTTGTATGTGGATGGAATGGATCTATATTTTCACCTTCCTCACACCCTTCTATTCTAACTTGGGCACTTAAACCCGCGTTAGCTAACAATTGAACTTCAACTGTTTCAATAAATGTTCATATACATCTACTATAACCGCTATACAGAGTTGTGCCTTATAAAAAGGATTACCGAAAATTGAGAATTCGAAAGGTAAGATGCTATTTAAGGAATGTGAAAGTTGTAGTGGCGATGGTAAAACCTAGTGGGAAGAATTGGGGGTGGATTGTTGAAACAGAGGAAACTTTGACTTTGCATGTTATTTCTATGGCGCCCTAAAGATATGTACGGAAATCTGGCGAGTCCCGTCGCGTCGCATTGAAGAGCCTTCGACTCGTAGACCCAATTTCCTCAAATCGGGTGGTCGAAGTGCTTGACCTTGACAATTGGTGTCGAATTTCTAGACATCGCGAGGCGTATCGTGCGTAACGTGTGAATGACAAGGGTTTGGACCGAGTGTGTAGACTGAGCGATAAATGTCGAGAATGATTTCGAAGAATGACATAAGACAGTCGAGACCCATGCAGCGGGTGTGTGTGATTTTGGGTTCAAGACCGAGCGAGCGTTGGGGACCCAACAGAATGATCGAAGTCGCAGAGAAACCGAATGAGTTTAAGAGTGCCACAGTGAGAGTCGTAGCCAGGGTATCTTAGAATCAATAATAAATACATATAATCACTACATAAATCTGCCACTAATAGTATTATCCCTACATTATAATGGCGTAATTTCATTTGTTTTTCAATATTTAACTATGTTCCCCCAATCCGACCATATTGAAACTTTTGTATATCTTAGATATTTAACAGAACATCGTTCTTGAATTTTTTGGAAGTGGTCACTCGAATGGTTACTTGCAATCCCGACACCTAAAAAATTAAATTATTTTTTTTCTACCTTTAATAATTTTATCACAATTGTGAAAAAAATATATGATATGAAGGAGAGGTAAGTTCGAGTATTTTCGATTTTTTGCCATCTGAAAATCTTAATTAACAGCCGAGAAAAAAAATGATACAGTTAAGGGTATTTACCCTCATATTATCCATAAACGAAGGGTTAGCGACTTAAAATTTTGGGGGATTATCTTTCAACCTAAAACCATTGTTTTCCACACAATACCAATAACAATTGTGGCCGGGGCCGCTGGACCATTCTTATCCTGCAGGACCCTTTCATAGACTTCTTACCTGAGTAACGAAGAGGTAAATTCGTTTCGTTAAATTTCTTTGAAAATATTACTTTTCACCACTAAAATTTGTACGCTTGCTCCTCCTCGAGCACCGGACGCATTAATTTCGAATTAATGACATTTCCTCGGGAGTGCGCACCCCTTTTGCTCGGAAATGCATTAAACCGAACCGCGAGAGATCGATCGAAGTCCACCTGGCCCAATTTTTCCTCTCGGTCAAATTACAAATGGAGAAAGCGAGCTGTAATAGGGGGGGAAGAGGGAGAGGATCTGCTGGAGCTGAAAACAGGCTCGCGCGAAGACGCGTCGGCGAAAAGAGACGCACAAGAGAGAAAGGAAGAAAGAAAGAGACACGTTATGCGGCGGATATGATTTATATTTCTTTCCGATCGCTCGCATTAAAAATGGTAAATGCTCTTAATGACGGCATTAATAATTGTATTCAACGAACCGCCGGTATTGACCTGAAGACACCCGTTAGGGGCACGCCCGTAGAATACCCTTGTAACGATCTGGTCCGGCATTCATCTGGGCGGAGAGAGATCGTTTTGTGAATGAGCGAACATTCAATGGGCACACTTTTGATCCCGGCATTATTAATTATCCGCAAGTAGCTGCGAAACCGCTGTCGACTTCTTTTTCTAGTCCGACGGTTCGACCTGGAGGAACCCCCGTGTCTTTGACCCCCGTGACTCAACGCGGATCCTTTCGAATTCCTGGCCCGTGGTACCCGCGATCCAAATTTAATTTACTAAATCATATCTCCTTGTTTTTTACATTGTTGCATGGTGCGTGCATCTAAAAGAATTGTCGGCGTCTCTGGAATGCGAAGAGGGCTCCTTTCGTGCCCTTATTTGGTAACTGAGAAATTTTGTCGATCGTAAGGTTTTTTGAACAACTTTTAGGAATAATAATATCGGCGCTGTATGCATTCTACCCTGTATATAGCTAATATGTAGTAAACTCAAACGTTTCGATTCGGATGTGAATCTGTGCGTCCTAAGACCACGTTTGCTATAGAATTGTATTCTATTAGAGGAAAACAAAGGTGGTGTTTCGTCCTGGACCCGCTAGTGGACTCATCGGTAAGGCTATCTATTATTTGGTAACGTTCGATAACTTCAAATTGTTAGTTAATCTGTCGAAGGTTTTTGAGTAAATAAAAAATTCTGTAGTCTTGATGAAATAAGCATTCGGGAACAGATTGCAGCTGCAAAAATCGATTAATTTTCTGGGCTGTTGTCACGGTGTTGGGCGAAAGGGGAGAATGTGTAAACTCTATAAAGTGTTAGAGATGATATGTATGTAGTATGTAGCTAGCAGAACGAGAGGAAATCTGATAGACCGGGCACACGCTCGACAGCTTCGCCTTTAATGAAGCCCTCCGCAAAGGAGCGCCGCTCGCGAGGATATAAATTACTAGGGAAGAGTTAGCCGGCTTCGTAAGAAGGGAACACAGGCCGCGGAAATTCGGTCGTTCTATCCTCGAAAATGTATTTTAATCGCGGTTAAAAGAGAGGCCGTGCACGGGGGCGAAACGCGTCTCTGTAAGAGACACGTGTCAACGCGATAAATCGTGCTCGATGTCCGACATACGGTTTGCTTTGGACGGCAAATTCAGTACTTGCGTGTATATAAACGTGAGACCGACTATGTATATAGTATAAACCGTGCATTGGCGTCGACGCTAATAGCCACTCCCTCCTTTTCTATTATTTTCCGACCATTGTGTCCCGCTCTATTTTCGACGACTCGCACCCTCGATCAAATTCAATAAGCCCGAACTTTGCTACACTAATTTCAATCTTTACAATCCATCTATCATATTTCGAATAATAAAATATCGAAAAATAAAAAATACCTAAAAGAAACAAAATCACCCTCCTTATCAACCCTTTGAGGCTCGAGCAACATGTTTATGTTGCTTCAAAAGAAGTTCCTCTAAAAATGGTTAATAAAAAAAAAAAACAATATAACGTCGCATTGATTCAATAAATTTTCTAGGGCTTGTCTTTTTCATTGACAAATTCCGCCGATCTTCAGACAGGATGAAAGATAAAAATCTTCCAACTAAATTCGCTGAAATTTAGAGTTCTCTGTACAACTGCATCCGCGAAAACGTTGTTTAACTGGCTCCATTGTTCGAGAAAAACGGACAAAGTTCCGCGACAATGGAGCAACAAACAGACACCCGAGGGTGCCACGGCGACAGAGGATCTCCAAGGCGTAGAAGACGGTAGGCTCCCCGACTGGCATCGCAGAGATTATATGGGGCGCGTCCATTTCAAACATGCTTCTCTATTTTCCGACACTCTTGCTCTTCCGCGGCTCTTTCGATCCGCTTCTGTCATTCCTCGTTGCTTCTTTCGCGCTTCTCGCCGCGACCGGGAACCCCGTTACGCGCGGTTTGCGTCCGCACCTCGCACGATTATTTGTTGCTTCCGTTCCTAGGGAACTATTTTCAAACCGGCCGCACCCGGTGATGGATTCGAATTCGGAATTGACCGATTAACAGCGATCGGGAGACTATCTGCCCTCGGTTGCGGAAATGGACGCGAAAATAGAGTGCTGCCTCGCATCAACTGCCCGAATGCCTCAGGTTCTAATATTTTATTTTTCACAGCTGTGGAAGCTGCAATTTTCGTTTTTTTTTTAGGGTTGTAGCAGAGGATTTGGATTTTGTGGCTGGGAAGAGAAATTCTTGAGGAGTTCCGGAAACGATTGACATTTCCTGGCTGCTTCCATGGGGAGTGGAATTGCACACTTAAATGTTGCTACGGCTTTGTTGTTGCTTGAAATTCATTTTTGTACTTGGATTGTTGTGGACTATTTTATGAGACATAATAGGTACAAGTAAAAAGATTCCTATTGAATAAGTGTTTTATCAAGACTGTTTACCAAAAACGAAATAAAAATAGATCATTTACTGGAGAAACCGGGGATCTAGTAGATCTAATGCGCCATTACCAAGGGATTCCGATCGATTTATTCTTTGGATCCCACGCAGTGCGCGAGGCGATCCCTTTCTCGTTAAAAACTGCCGGGTAACTCGCGCAGTCTCAATCAGGCCCGGTAATTAATTATCGGCGTGGGTTCTCGGGGGTCGCCAGGAATCGTTCGGGTTCGCGGAATCGATAAGAGTGTATTTTCGTGTCCTGCGAAATGTCCCTATGTTTCACGGTTCCTCGAAGAAGGCGCATGCGTGTCTCGGGCGTATAGTGTTCGTTGAAAAATCGGGACCGATGTTCGAGGTAGGCGGTCGCCGCGCCGCGCCGCGCCGGGTTCCCCTGTTTGAACGGGTGTTCGCGATCGTTGTGCTTGGGGCTCGCGGAACAGCCTAGGGAGTTATGGCAGCCAATCGGTTGGCAGGCCTGGCTGCGTTCGCCTCTCGCAGAGGGCGTTATCAGGCGGCTTAATCGAACGATTAATGACACGGCTCGCGTAAAAGTACCTGGACGAGGCGACGCGAAAGGGAAACGGGCTGGGAATTAGCCGGCATGAATGAACCGTGGGGCCCGCCTTGTTAAGAGTTCGGCCTCGTTTCAATAAAACAACGCTCGCCCCGCTGACTGATTGACTAATTATCGGGCTCGGACCGGACCTCAGATCAATACGTAGGCTCTCTCTCTCCCTCTCTCTCTCTCTCTCACTCTGTGTTCTTGCATCGCTTCTCTTTTTTTCCACGATTTTTCCTTCCCCAGATGATCGAGATAATCGTCGCGTGGGGAATCCGGATTTTTATCGCGATCCGACTGTAATTGTGACTTTTCGGTTAATTAACAGGCCGGAACGCGAGCCTAGGGAATGCACAGCCGCGTTTAGGGGAATAGGAACTCAATTCGAATCTTGATCGCGCTAAGCCGCTTGAATTTTTTCAATCTAGGCACGCTTCAGTATGCCGGCTTATCGGTTTTATTAATGACGGACAGCGCTGGTGAAAACTGCTTGTATGCAAACTTGTATGTGGCATAACTTGCGTTTTTATCTGATTTTTATGAATTCTGGTATTTGTTGACTGGCTCGAAGCTGGATTCTAGCAACTGGAAATGGTTAGCGTGCTTTTAACACGTTCACCGACACGTGGGAGGTTACGCGAGTGACACTGTTTTTCGAACAGGTTTAGAAATGAATTTTTATTTGCCTAGCAGAAAATTCGATTTTATTCATTCATTCGGGTCTTGTTTCATTAGCATTACGAGTCCCCGATCCCGGGATTAGGCAGTGTCCACACGTTCCCGAGTGCTGCCTAATCCCGGGGCCAGGTGTGTCGAGATATCGAAAGGTGATGGAGCGGGCCGAGACGCGTTAAATATTGAGCCGGTCACGAAGCACACGCGGCCCAGGCCCGGTAATGAGGCTGTCCCTCGTATCTCGAGGATGATACTCGCTCGGCGCACCAATCGGCCGGTTGCTCATTAGCGACGGATTAATACGATCCGGTCGAAAGGAACGGCCCCTGGACAAATGCACGGTAGCCGTGTCCACGGGGACGCGGGCCATTCGTTTCGCGAATATTTCGCATGCGATCTGAATGCGCGTCCGCCGGACGATCCCGATCTATCTCGGTCCTCGATCGCCGGAACCACAGCCGCCGCCCGTAAGGTCTTTATCGGGCATCTGGATATTAAGTTGACAGTCCCGTTGCTTAATCAGTGTCCACGGAAATTCGAGGCGGCCGCCGATTAATGGCGGTCCGCGCAGATTTTCTGTCGCGGTCCATTCCATCGCCGCCGTCCATTTCGCGACTGATTTAGAAATTGTTTCTCCGCCGAGTCCTGCTGCGCGGCCTTGGATCGAATTCGATAGCCTGAGGACACTTAATTGCTTATTACTAGACTACTGCGGATTTTATGCATTCATGGCAAAAAGTAGACGTTATATCTCTAAATTCTATTCATGTCTGCTTCTTAATGTTTGCCAAGTTTTTATCAATTTTTCAAAAACAAAGGACCACCGACTGGAATTTTTTTCGGGCTACTATCTAAGATTGTGAACGTAGACTTGAGAATTTAATTTTTCAGTTTTCCTTTCCTATTTCCACCTGAATAACAACAGTTTTTATCCGCAGGGAATTATTCAATAAAAATTGTATTTTTCGAGGGGAAACGTGTTCGCCGTCGAATAACTTTGGTGGTTCGAATGCGAACGTCTTGCGTAGAGGTAGATAC
Source organism: Lasioglossum lativentre (assembly GCA_916610255.1). Classification (NCBI taxonomy): domain Eukaryota; kingdom Metazoa; phylum Arthropoda; class Insecta; order Hymenoptera; family Halictidae; genus Lasioglossum; species Lasioglossum lativentre. The sequence goes on from OU744358.1 coordinate 19,421,270, forward strand.
GATTGACCAAGGTTCCTGTCAGCCACCAAGTCAGGTTTGACGCCGGCCCGGGGGCGATTTATCAGAATAACGCACACGCCATTACCCCCGTGTCCCCACCTTAAAGCCCGGATCTTGATTTCGCGCGAAGTCCCGTCTAAGGCTTTGACTTTCTTCAGCTACTCCCTTATAAGTTCGAATCTGCGGTTGTAACATTATTGCGGTTGCGTTCGCCCGAGACAGTTCAAGGGAGAAACCCTGGCCGGGGATGATTCCTTTTCGCTTGATCTGGAACAAAAAAGGGTTGTCGCCTGAGAACACAATGAAAATGGTAAAAACTTTACAAATTAATGATTTCGCTGCTTCCAAACCGTGTAGCATCAGTACACAATAATATCCTTCATCTTCATGAACGAGGACCGAATGAGTTACAAAATAGTTTTAAAGTAACTCTATTCCTTTTATTATAATCTCCATATAATTAGATATAAAAGTGAGAATAATTTGCACAAGGACCCACAGTGTCACCGAAGCCATTGCAAATTATATTACCCACGTGACAACGCGAGTAACCAATATTTTCCGATTCAATATAATTTTCAACCCCGAAAAACAGAAATGATTTGTTACAGGAGACGAAACGCGACAGAGCGACGTGAAAAAAGAATCCAACACTCGGCAAGAAGTCGGAACACCGGCAACAATGGTCGAACAATAAAAGGCGGCCGAATTTCATTCGTCCATGGGATAACGTCACGTCCGCGATGTCGGTTGTAATGCAGTAATCCGAGATCAATGCGCGAACAAAACGAGGAGGTAGGCAGCAGCAATAGCTGCAGAGCGCGGCCGCGTTTTAATTCCAATTAAAGCACTCGAAGTGCCGGGCAAATTTACGACGAGTTGATTAATGGGCCGGCGGGGCATTTGTCACGTTGTTTACGAACACCCGAAAAGAATAAGTTGACTGCTATAACCGACCGTGAAAACCGGGCCAGATTTATCGCGTTATTATCGATCCGTTCCTCGTCCACGGAAATGGCAGAAAACTGTAATTGAAAGACACCCCTGGAGGCTGGGGGCGGATGGTCGCCTGGAAACTTGTCGAAATCGATCCATTGCCAATGCTCGGACAAATTCTGCTGTCGATTATTAACGGATCTTCACAATTTTTCTTTTATTTTATACATTAACGCGTATGTCGTCTTACAAGAAATCTTCCAATAAAACAGTAATAAATGTTCATACAAATAAGATGAATGAATTCAAGATGAACGTAACGATGTTGAGTTGACAATAATTACTATTACTAACACATTTTATCTTCAGGAAGCTAACCAAGGCTAAGAACGAGGAATAAGTTAATAACAACGGAGCATTTTGCAAACTGTACCGTTTCAGGTGGTCGCAGGGTAAAAGTACAATGAGCAGAGCTTCGCCAAAGTTTCTTCCTCCCTTATATTCGAACGGTTCGGCGACAGGCAAACCCTGAAGATATCGATAAGCAGAAGAAGCTCGATGCTGTGTGCGTTTACGTGCGTGTGCGTGTGTGTGTGTGTGTGTGTGTCGCGACCTGAAAAGGTTCTTGTACCGTGACTGCCGAGATTTATCGTTTAAACGCGCACTTACGGCCTCGGCAGAGGGTATTGCATCGCACACAAGCGGCGATAAATCATCGAAATACGAGCCGATGACGGGTCGCGAAGAAATAACATTTAGTACCTGCCGCGTGCCCGCGCGCGCGCTGAGTTTCGCGTCGTCCGACGTTTTCCGACAAATTGTCCGAGGACGGATCAACGGTGGCCTAACAAACCTTGAAAGGACCATCATCGGTTGGTCCCCGGAAGAAGACGTCGAGCGGCAAACAGTTTCGTTTCGGGGAAGAACCGTCGCGAATCGACAGGCCGAAAAAAGACACATAAATCAGGGTAGATCAAGTTTATCAAACGAGAAACAGTGGAAGCGCAGCACGTGCCGTGAAACATTGAACCCTCTTACGCGGTTTATCTTCCCGCCGCTGTAAAAAGGAATATCGTTCGCGTGATACCGCTGTCGTTTATATGTCTACGTATTATACCGAGAATTAATGACTCTTGTAGCCTGGAATCCTCGTTATTTACATCGTCGCGTTGTTAATTTCGATCGACTCTCAGAGGGGATCGATGAGATACCCTTTGCTCGAGTCACTGCTGGTGTCTTGGACACTCGCGAGGGGAGTGGTCATGGTCCAAGATCAAGATTGAAGCAGTTGGGACCAGCATTCGTAATAAAAGAGCTCCGAATGACTTGTTAATCGGTGATTCAAAATATTTGCATAAATTAATTTTGTGTTATGTGTAGTACATGTTGTGTGATACATAATTAAATTATTTGTTTGGATCTTCAAGAATGAAGCGTATAGTCCTGACGTGACCCTGTATCGATGGGATTTATTCTCGAAGGGTTAATCCTCGATGCAACTTGAGAAATCAATATCAAGTCAGCGGTACATGTTGCAAATAAGATTTCAAAGGTATCATTTACTTCACTGCATTACCTACCGTAGTTGTTTCATACTATCGGTTAGATGGCCGGTTAGATCCTGTAAGAAGGATCATAGCATTCGCTAATGCCCCAGGATACACACAGGAGCCAATGCCACGTTTCTTGGAAGCACGCCGTTTCCTATCAGTTACGGGGCGCTCAGCTTCCGATAATCACAAGGTTTCACTTTCAGAAATCAACAGTTTCATCGCGTCTCCTCGGCGAAGCGGGAATTCGCAGCGATCTTCTGCACAGCTGCACGACGCGGCCTCGCGATATCTTATTGGCCGCTACCGTCCCCGTAATCGCGGTGATTCATGGATCGTAATTATCAAAGCACGAAACTGAAAGCCGGCTCTGGTTAATAAGTGGACGAAACTACGCGCGGCGAGTCGCGATACAATCGTAACGTGTAATTCAGCCATTAAGGGGTCATGGCTAGTTACACGTTTGAAAAAAAACCGTGATTTTTGCGAATTTTTTCTGTAGAAATTAATGGGCACCTTTCTTCAACGTGTATCTTATTTAAAAGCACATATATTGAGCAACCTGTAGCAATATTTTTGTTGGGAAATCTTAAGAGACGGCTGAATAACACTTTGTCTTCCTGAAGTAAAGAATTCGTGAAGGTTATGTTGATGCGTGATTTTATCTGGTAGGTATGCGAGGGATTCCTAGTCAATAGTTTGTAAAAACTGCATTTCCAACCAAATGCAACTGACAAAAATTGATGTAACGCGACAAAAGTATGACAAAAACATACGCAAAGTTTCAGATTATTATCTTCGTTCGTTCTCCTATGGAAAATTGTTGAATCCTAGGGGTTGACCGTGGAAAAGCTGGTTCACGGGCAACGATGATCGTCGCCTATCGAGACTCAAACCGAGCCGAGCAGAACCAGCGAGTCCGCGACGACGCCGATGCATTAGCTATTTAATGCGAGGCTCTTTAGCCGGGGCTAATTGATGGCTGGATATTAGCGTAATTGTAATGAGGCGAAATTACGGCGATCGCGCTCTACCGTCTTGCCCGCCGGGGCGGTCGAGGCTTCGTCGGCTTTCGGGGGAATCTTCAAAGAAACTTGCCGCCCGATTTCTCTACCCGTTTCTTCCTCTCTCCTTTCCCCGTCGTTGATCTAGCTGTTGGCATCCGCGGTATGCTACCGAGCCATTTTTGATAGATAACGGTACGGGGCTGATCCTTCGTTTCCATGGTCCGCGAAAGGCTGGGGTACCAGTTCGTCATTTTTCTAGCTGGACGTGATCAAGGACTTGGGATTCGGCTCTGTCTGAAGATCGTGGACACGATTAGAATCCTAAAGAAAATTTAGCATATTATTAAATTTGCCGTTGGTAATTAATATTGTAGGAATTCTTCGGAAGGGATGAAGTCGTTTGACGCGTCAGCAGTGCGTTACTTAATCCTGAAGTTAATAAGCGTATTTGTTTTGAGAATTTTGTTAGTATAGTAAAGTAGCCAATATTACTGGCTTACGAGTGGTTTAAATTGATTTGCATTCGTGGCGCAGAAAAATCTCTAAAACCCCGAAGTCAGCAACGTGATCGAACGTCGTGGAAAATATCGGGTATTGACACAGGGGTTGAAGAAGAAGATCGAAGCGAACAAATATAAACAGTGGCCGTTGAGGGAGCACGGCGAGTCGTGGCCACTTATTTAGACGAGCGGCCATAAAGCTGATCCTCTCGTTTTGACGTCGGGTCGGTAATTCATCCACCGTCTACCCTCCGGCTCTCTGCCGCAGGATAGACCAACAACAGACTTACGGCTTACGGGTTGGCAGGCTTAGGGGGTTGAAAACGACGCTTAAACGACGGCCATCTGTCGGGCAGACCGCGAAACTCCTGTCAACGTGAGTTCCACCGTGTCCCGTGGCCGGTAAAGGACACGTGGCTCGTCGTCGGCCACGCCACGGGTTCATGTATCGGTGGGTGGTTAATGATAACCCTACAACGAACACAAGGATTATGATAACTATCTGCGACACGTGCACAACCGGGTCACACGATACGCTTACCTGACAACTGGTTCGCGACTCCACCTGAGAGCTAAACGATCATGATTTCGCGAGGTGAGGCTTTTTTCACTGTTGCTCCGACCGACGCCATGATGGATCGACAACCCTGTGGAATATGGATCCGATTATGCTAAGCGCCATTCGTGGAACGGGGTAAGTTCAAGGCTGTGTAGTACTGCTAAGAACTATTTTATGGGTTACAATGTTTGCAATTATTTTTTTTATTCAGTTTTGGAATTTTTGGGGTGTTTGCTTACTGTATCTTCCTGAATAATTTTATAGACGATTCTTAAAAAATTATATGAATATATTATATTTTGAACTTCTGCAGGGGAGATTTGTTTGCTGTACCTTTTTTAATCATTTTTTAGACTGTTCTAAAAATGTTATACAATTTTTCTAGATGTCTGTCTCATTGGTTAATTGGTTTACAATTATTTTTTAATTTATTTTTAGCTGGGGGTATTTGTTCGCTGTATTTTTTTACCGATCTTTTAAACTCTTCTAAAGATATTATAAAATCCCGAGTCCACTACTCGCAGCTAACAACTAAAACAAACACCTTACGTTGCAGATTAATCAATCACCGAGCCAGGGATCAAAAGAAAGAGCCTAGAAGTCCGCGAGAGTGTCAAGTTCCAGCCGACTCGTTCCGGTCGGCCATAGTCGCCGATATTAATCGCCGTCCGGGACAATTCAATCGATTACGGTAATTGTACGCCGATCAAACAGAACCGTTTAGTCTCCCACTCGGTTCCTACGGCATTATTTTTTCCTCGGTAGGAAGCGAGGCGTTCGGCTCGCAACACGTCGAAACGATTCCCGCGGCTTAATGGTGCTTGACGTCGGGTTTCGCGGAAGGAAACCGCAGGCTTTCGGCTGGCAGCGATTGATATAATCGACAGCCGTTCGTTCGTTCAGTTTCTGGGCCCCTCGTTAGACAGCCCTCGCGGAACAGCGAATTTATAATAAACGTCGGAACGGCGGTGCACGGACCGCTACCGAGCCGGCACCGATTTTTCATCCCATAAACACGGCCTGATTATTTATGAACGTGCAAACGCACGCGGCACAATCGATTTCACGGAGGCAAATTAGCCCACGGGCCGCCGGCAGATAACCGACATTAAAATAATAACTGCTCATCGCATTAATGGGTTATAATAATTAGGGAAATTCTTGCGATATCGGTCCTCGTTTGGCCGCGTTTCTCTTCGCTGACACCCCCGCCAACTCTCTTCTTCGACCTTTCTCATAATCGCAATATCTCTCGCTTTCTTCGTCTACTTCTCCTTCTTCTTCTTCTTGTTCTCGTCGTCTCTGAACCCTCCTCTCTATCCACAACCGGCTACTACGTAGAAACTTGGCCAGATTTATTATTGAATCGCGATACTTTCTGCCCTAGTGGCTGCGCCGCTAATAACCGCCACGCTGCCGGAATTAATTAGAAAGAATCACGCGATACTGATGGCCGGCCGTCAGACACGCGTGTCCAACGCGTGTACGACGCTCTAATAATAAATCCTGCGACCATTCTTCCTCTCGTGCCCTGTTCCTGCTCCCTGATTCGCTTTATGGCCTCCTCCTATATTTCCTAAGGTCTGGACAACGAGTCCCTAATTGAGGGTCGATCTATTATTTGTTGCAGATTAATGCTTATTATTTCATAACGAATTTTATTGCCGAATTTTCCTGTAAAAACTCTGCAATAATCTCTCTGATACGCTCTTCTACAGTCTCGTTCATTTAGGCGATGTTCGTTGAATTGAAAAGCGTAGGATGCCATACTCCGGAAAAATGGTTGTTGCCGGTCCTCGCTGATCGTCTAATTATCGAAGCGTCGAAAGAAGCGTAATCTCGGTTGGAACGGCTTCGGGCAACGATATCCCGAGTTTAAGAACCACTTCGGTCGGGTCTCGGCGGTTTCGAAAGTTAGGACATTACCGTCAAAATCAGCGCGAGAAAATTTGCGGGAGCGAAACTCTCGCTCCAACGCCAAGAACGCGATGCGATGCGATGCGATGCGATGGTTGGGTAGGGCGTTTTAATGGGCCGCGATTAGCGAAGCTAGGCGCCAGGGAGCCGTAGACACCGGAGAACCATGAGCAGCCACTTTTCGCGCGTCCACATTCCTGTGTTTCTTCGACGGAACCTCCGCCGATACTCTCGAGACCCGGAAAGCCACTTTCCCCGAACAGTTACGGAGTTCTAATCTTTTTACGCCTGGAACGCCTCCGCCGCGCGCCGCCTGGAGGTTCCACCAATCGCGCCGGGAGATCGGCTGCTTTCCGAAAAGGATTTTCTTCCACTTATCCCGCAGATTTCCCTCGATTTTTAAACCGGTCCCCCATCCCAGAACTTATCTGTGTTTTTGGAATGAAGTTCTTCGTATGTGCGGCATTATTTTCAAAGTTCAAGACCGGGCTCCATGATGTTTTATAAAAAGTCTATGATGATGGGACTTGAAAAGTGAATTGTAAATACAATTATTAGAAATAAATATTTTTAAATTCTAACTCGCTTCTTCGACACGTGCTAAAAACTAACTCGCTTCTTCGACACGTGCGCGCTTATTAAATAAAACTGTGCAATATTGATCATAAGTCTGGGTTCAATTAAATAAGACTGATTCCGATCCCGGCTGAATATCCTGAACCACTAACTCTAACAACAATTTTTATGACGAATATTGTATTTTCAAGTGCAGATAAAAAATACACATGGTCCAAATCTTTATCTCTCCAACCCCTGCCATTAAAATCCACCACTCTGTATTATATCTTCTCGTTATCCATTATCGGGAATCAATGTTCAGCATATCAATTTTGTCAGAGACCTTCCACTTCCAAGCACATTTACAAAATACACAAAGTTTACCAGCCCCTCTTCAACGCACCTTCTAAACCAAACCTCCTCCAACACAAAAGCACCAGCATTCCAACGGCTCGTAAAGTCATAAAAGATTATAAAAGTCATTCTCCCATTCCCAATCACCAATACGATAATAACGATCACGGAAAGTCCACATCCTCATCGATACCTCCGCAACCCTTCCTCCGAGACAACCTTCTCCGCGATTCTAATTCAGAAACGGGCAATTATACGAGCCGCATAGAAGGAAGGTCCGCGCAATCCGATCAGACCCAAGCGTGCCGTAGATCGTTCTCACCTGGGCCTGCTTAAAATCGGTGATCGCGGGTGGGAACGGTGTACTCCGCTTGTTCACTGTCGCGCGTGTTAGGGGTCGAAGAGAAACGAGAAAGAGAGAGATCCACTGGCGGATGGAAAGGGGGTCGGCGCGCAATTTGCGTCCTCGCGGATCCTCGCACGTATTATTTCGCGGGAGCCAGGGAAATGTGTAATTCAAATGAGTTACGAGCGGTATCGCACTCCTGGGAAGTAGGTGCTAAGCGGTCGGATATGCTGATAGAGCGGCAGTGATACGTACGACTGGAGGTGGGATCGCGATGGGGTTGAAAACCGGGCTCTGCCAGAGAGAAACGGAACGATACGGTTACGGTTCGGGGCCGGGGGGTGGATTCGAGAGTTCGAGAGAGAGAAAGAGAGGGAGAACGGGGGGAGAGGGCTAGGAGAGGATGGAGAGGCCGCCGTGACGGGGACGCTCTGTTTGTAATAGTCTGCGATGGTACGAGGCGATGAGATGTGATCGCTTGGCGATGAGCTGTGGGCGACCTGATGGTCCCGCAGCGCTGCCATGCCCGCCTGAACTCGCGGCCGACCCTGTTCATACCGGATCCAGTTACTGTCTCTACGCTTGTCCCGCGTAATCTCGCTTTTTTAAAAAATTTTTTTTTTACCAAACCCCCTCTAGCCACCCCGAATCTCTACATTCGGTCCGCGTTACGGATTTCGCGAAACGTTGCTTGGGGAAAAAACCCACGAATCAGGAGGTGGAGACGACGCGACTGGAACGTTGCGGATCGAACAAAGGGGTGGGTTCGTGTTGGTGGATGCTTGTGGGGGTTTAATCTTGCGTGCGAATGCGGTTAGTGAGAGGTTCTGAAGTTTTTATAATTTTTTTGGAGATGTCTCTGCCAACCACGGGCCCAAGAAAACAAGAAATCTTAAATTCCCCGCGATTCCAAGTCTGTTGCTAATATAATAGTTTGTAAAATTTTGGGGGAAAATTTCGGCCGTTAAAAACCGGGACGAAAACAAGCGGATCGGCGAATGGTCGGTTGACCCTTGCGAATTACTGGAGCATCTTGGCAAAGCGTAGGATTCCGGGGGCCGTTCACCGCCGGCAGATCTCCACGGTCGTGATAAACGGTAGTTTCAGCCAGCAGCGCGGCAAAGGAACGGGCGATGCAAAGTGATAACATAATCAGGTGATAATGTGGCAGTCATATCTCATCGCGGGAACCCGAGCGAGAAGGTAGACGCGGAGATGCCGAGGGTTTGCGGGGCGAGGGGGGACAGCAGTGTAGGAGAATCGAGGGGGCAGAACGCGTACGGTGAAAGGAGAGGAGAAGAGAGTGCGAACGAGCGAGCGAGAGGCTAGTCCATAGCCACCAGCGAAAGACGGAGCGAGGGAGAGAAAGGTGTACACAACGGAGGAGAGGAGACCAGAGTCTCTCTCATTGGCTAGTTCACTCTAAACCCTTTGCGATGCCTCGAGAAGGTAGGAGGTGTACACGACGAATGACAACACCATTCAGGGAGAGTAAGTTTTAGCGAGCAGCCGTCGTTATCTTCTAAATAAGGGGGACGCCGGGGCCGATCCAACGGTGATAACGCTTGTCGAGATACACTCTCATTATTCTAGCAGATAGTCATCGCCAGCGGATTAATTGAATTTCAAGACGAACGCCCACCGAGCACTGGAGACAGCCAGGCTACCTACCAGCCGATTTCCATTCGTACCGATTAATGCACGTTCTACTACGATCCGGATGCTACCATCCTCGTCGTTGGACTCGCGCGATCTTTAAACGACGATCCAATTAGGGGGAAACATTATTGCATTTCTGGCTGGCCGGCTGGCTACGGGTCCTACCATCTTTTGGAATTGGCGAGCCTCTTTCCCTTTCCGATTGCGAAATTTGTAGAATTTTCTGTGTAATCGAACTAATCAGCCTATACGATAGGATTAACCGATCGCCCTTATATTTTTATATACGTAGATAAATAAATTCACTGTTTTTAATAGCAATTGTAACGGAAAATCGAGTCTTTAATTTATATATTATTGCAGAGTGATTAACACGTGTTACGCTCTTCCCCATTATTTTCCCCAGTAATTGCAAACATTTCTCATTGACGTATAGTAAAAGCTATTACCAGCTACTCTGTCTGTCTTTCGATGAAATATCGCTGCAAATAGGTTACTTTAGACGCAGCTATGCCAGGAGCACAAAGTTCAGCTTCGTTAAAAACCGTGCTTAAAATCATCTCACTACATATCGTCACGTACGACGTTCCTCTACCAATGTTCATACATTATTGTTAGCCACAGGGCATACTGCAATTATGGTCTTACATTAGATACATTCTAACCAATGGTAAACTCAACAAGCGCAATTTGTCAAGGGTCAGCCTCCACGAAAATCAAATAAAAAAAATATGGATCCGTTTGATTACCCAGAATTTGTATCAATCGCAGGTCAGCAGTCCCCCGAAGACTTCCAGAAACAGTCGGTAAGTGCTCTAGGGATAGCCAGAGTATCCGACCCGGTTCCCGGTGCGAGCAGAAGGTATAATCGCGTTAGGAGGTTTCCCGAAGGGAGTAACGGGCGGCGGGAGCAATACTCCTCAAGATGGGAATGTATCAAATCCGAGTTAGGGCTCCGGCTTGGCTTGGCTTGGCTCTCGGCCTCGGCAGCCTGTGCCTCGCAATCCAGCATCTTTCTCTGTTCGTTTCTGGCCGGTTTCCCCTTCTCACAGCCTCCATCTCGCTCCATCTCTTTCTCTCTTTCTCTTTCTCCCGACTTATTATTTGTAGCCGCAGCGTGGTGGTTTGCCGGCGCGCACCAGCATCCATTTAATCTCTCTCAGTGAGGAGCGTTTCTTTGATCAGCGCGCGACCGCATCTGCCTGGTAATATCTCAAGCTGGTCCTGCAACCGGCGTCCCGGGCGCGAGCTCCCCGTCTTGCCCGCACCGAGGCATTTGTTGCTGTCAACCGGCACCTCGGATAGTCTCTGTACCCGTTGACTGCGCGCACTCTTGCCTTACCTTCTTCTTCTTCTTCTTCTTCTTTGGCTTCGTCTTCTTATTCTAACCGCGTCTTCTTCTTCTTCGGCTTCTTCTCCGTCGACCGCTTCTTCGAGGCTCCTCGCGTGAGCCTGGAATCCAAGTCGCGTGCATGCCACGGACCTCCTCAAGTACCGCGAAAAAAATGCATGCTTTAGACCTGTCTTTGTTTGTTTTATGACATAGCCAAAGAATACCAAATTAAAGATTGAAAATTAAAAGCTCATCGATGAATTTTTCAATAACATCAACTTTGAGATTGTTATTTCGAAGAAAATTATTAAGCCTTTTTCAGAAGTACTGTCACTAAAAAAACGTATTAATAGACGGAAGCCGGAAGGTAAGGAGGAGTAATAAATAAAACAGAAGCTTAATTCCAGTAATCATGGAACATTTTATCGGCGATGTAATTACCTTTGTCGATCCTTTTGCGTATCATGAAAAATTCAGCACATAAATATGATCCTCGAGTAATGGATAGTGTAATTATGAAGTACACGTCTTACATTAACTATTTCCTTTTAGTGTTTCGACTTATTTTAATGATAGAAAACCTTTTATATAGGGAGATAGGCGATTGAAAATTTAATAATCCATGTTATTAGTCGAGTTTAGAATCTTGGCACATAATCTATCCGCGATTATCCAATATATTGTTACAATACAATATTGCTATTGATCAATTTCAATTGTGGAACAACGAATCACCTCGAGAAATATAATTTTATGAATAAAATGATTTCGTACAGAGACAAGCAGCTATTCTTGAATAAATTTTCTTATTGCCTTATTGTTAATTTTAAATTGAAGAAAGCATGAATTGAGCACGCGTTGAAACAGATGCACGCGTGCTTAATAATTCGGAAGCACGCGAGAAATTTTGGTCGGTTCCGAAGAAAAGTTCCCGCGCGCTGCGGACGGGTTTCGTTAATTAATATTCGGGGGAGAGATCGATCGCGGCCGTCCCCGGCAATTTTTGTTTCATTTTTCACGCGCGGCGGCGGACCCATAACGGCTTGTCCTTAATCCCTTCGAAGTTCGACGGGAGCGGGTAGAAACTTCGCGGCCCGGTCTACAATTTCGCCGGGGCTCGTTTCACTTTTCCCGTTCCATTTTTCACCGGCTTAACCTTTCCCTTCGTCGCTGAACTTTCTTGGGGCTTCGGCTCTTTTCGAACCACACCGCAATCTTCAGTGTCGAGACGCTGCAGCGGGACCAAATATTGCTTCTCTCGCAACCTAACCGCATTGTATGCATCGAAAATTCTCTACAAAACCACCACCTTTAATTTCATTCTTTGAGACGTGACCTCACTTTTTCGCAAAAAATTATCAGTCGTTATTCATCGATCATAGAAAAGAGAAGAATATGTTCGTTTGGGTCCGTTTTTATTTTAAGACTCGCAAGGTGGAATCAATTTTCATCCTGTTTCTAACATCAGAAAAATTACCGAGACAATCAATAAAATACGATCTTTCGTGCGATCGGACGCATCGACAAAATCCAAACAAATCGTGTTTGCAATGTTCGCATCGTCGACGAGCCGGTGTTTCGCGTTGAAAAATCGGGAAGAAACAGTGCGCGATAACTCAGTGGGCAGTCGGGCTACCGAACAATCGCTCTTAATAATCATTTTTGCGAATTATTGTCCCGGTTTTGTCGAGCGGCCGGCAATTTGTTCGCCGATCGTAATCCGGTCGGCGCGTTCGCGCTTTAAATAATACTCGGGCCCGGGGTATTTGTCATTTAATTAACAGGTACTGTATTTTATGATCCGCGATCGTTAAGGCGGGCCCACGGCGCGGGTCCGGCCGCTGAAGAAAACAGGAAACGGAATGGAACGCGTTTCTGTTGGGACAGGCCTCGCCCCGAGGAATGAGATATACATTTATTACGGGAACGCAACGCAACGCGCCCGGGTAGAGGACCCCGGCGTAAAAATGCACAAGCGGAAGAGTGTACACGTGTACCACCGTGAACCTGTGTATATATATGGTTAGTAATATGTAACGCACTTTGGAGTAATGCTACGTCAAAGCCAGCGCCACCGAAAATATGAGCCGGCTGCCGAGCGCCTCGCTAATGCTCGCCCATTTATTATGCTTACATTATTTCGAGATTATTAGTCTTCTCCTCCTCTTCTAAAAACCTTACGTAATGTTTTGACTCAGAACCCGGTTTACGTCCACGCGAACTATACCTCGGAATCGATGAAATCTTCGATGATTACTTTCATCCCTTGTTTCAACCCTTTTAACCCTCAGAAATCGAGTGGTGACTCTGAGGCGCTACCTGGATAAAATATTATAAATTTTTCAAAAAAGCTAGAATCCACTAACTGCATTGACAATTTAGAATTTTTAATTTTTCTCAGGAAGATCGATGATCGACGGGATCGTTTGAAGGACAGACACGGTCCCCGAGGTGAACCAGTGTGTTTTCGATCGTCGTATCACGGTGGGAAGGGAACAAGGGGGGAATTAGAGGGGTTTGGCGGGTCCGTCTCGCAATTAAAACAGCTTTTTTCGGAAGGATTTTCTCGACGGCAAACGGACCAAGCTCGCACGAATGGCGGCCAATGCCCGATTTCTCCTCCGGGATTGGTTTTAAAATTAATGCTGTGTTTCTTCGTTTCGGCTCTTAATGGATTCTGGGAGGAGCTCAGCGAGAACCAATCGCCTTCTGCAGTCAACCTGAACCGAAGTGAAAGCATGACACCCACGAAACGATGCCTGGGCTCCGTGAGATTAGGTCGTATTCGCTCTTTTTTCCCTTTTCCCTACCTTCCGTACCCCCACCGACCGAACAAGAGCCCGTTATACCTGGTCATCGTTTGTGTATTCCGTCAATTCCACGGTTTGTTAACAGGTTCGTTGTGTCTGTTAATCTACCGCAACTCCATTTTAATTTGGGATGCCCGCTAATTGCGCATTAAGTAGAGGCTGTTGTATAATTTACTTCGGAGGCAAGTGGCATTTACATTTTAGCGTTCCCATATAATGAATACCACTTTTCGTTGAATTTTGATTTTTCGGAAAGGTTCGAACATTTGGTTGAAGAATCACCTGCATGTTAAATCCTACTTCAGATATTTCTAGCCACAAACATAAATCCTGGTACTCTTGTTGAATTCATTCATTTAATATCTCCCCAACTCCTCAGCCTCCCCCTTTACATTGAGAAAACAATCGACACAGGGTCGACCCGCGCATTGAGTGCAGCGGGGGTACATCGAGATGCACGGTGCATCGTTAACCCGAAGCGGGCCCGCGAGTCGCGATAACGCCGAAACTGGCAGCATCGGAACAGAAACCGTAGAATAGCGAACTTGGAAGAATGATCGCTGGAATATAGGAAGAAAGGAGGTTAAAAGGAAGGAAGGAAGGAAGGGTTGGGGAGAGGGAGAGGAGAGAAGTGGAGGGGTACGAGGGATAGGTGGAAGCCGAGCACAAAAGAGATGAGGAAGGATAAGGAACAGAGAGCCGGAATAAGAAGAGAGCAAGAGGTTTAGGTAGCTACTCTCGCTCAGGTTGAAACGAAGGGAGCCGCCCTGTGTTTGTGCTCTCGCCGGGGAGCACAAAGAGAAATGGCGTGGTATTTATCAGTGCTCGCCCCCTCTCGACCCCTCCGAACCCCCCTGTCCCCCATCTTTCCAGCATCTCTCTCGCCTCCGACCTCTGTCTTTGTCTAGCGTTCTCCTACTATTGCCTTGCTTCCATTCCACATCCAAATCCATTCGCTCGCCTGCCAAACCCTCTCTCCCTCCCCGCTCACCCTCTCACTCTCGCTCCCTCTCCTCTAAGCTCTCCTGATGCCCTTTCGCGCACCACATATATGGCCACTCGATCTTCTCCTCCGCGGGACTTTGACAGCTGTCTAATTCACGTTGCGCGCCCGTTCACCTGTGTTCGTGGATTTCCTCGCGCGCCCCGCACTCCGTAGCCAAACCATGGGGGACCACGCGAAAAATCGAAGGGGCGAGTATGCGATTGTCCGCGAGGATGTCTCTTTTTACGTTGCACGGAGCCTGGAAGCCACCCCTCCGAGTCTGAGATCAGTCTAGGGGTAGGCTCTTCATTTTTCTAAGTTTTGGGGGTGTTCGATTTCAAACGATGGAGGCGGGTAAAATGAAACAGTTTTAATTCGATTTGAATTGCAAAGTAAGACAGTTTATTTGATGAGTTGCCTGACTCGTCCTAAGACCTACTGGCGTCTAGGACGCCTAGACCGCACACGCACGGCCGCGCACACAAGCGTACAACATAGTTGTATGCAACAAGAAAACAACACGTATGTAGGCCTCGCAGTCGCTCACCGAGCGCTGGCCTTCGGTCCACAGTTTTGCTTACTTTTCGGACGCGCAGAAGACACACACAATTTAACAGGGGGGTTTAGCAAGTCCCTTTAAAAATTGTACTTATCAGTTGGAAATAATACATTGTCTCTAAATTCCCTGAATTCTTTCACTATTTTATTTTGTAACTACCTATTGTTTCCATAAATGCGTAAAATCCGCAGGCTAGTGATAAATAAATAACATCAGAATCGAAATGTTCGACAACCATCCGCAACAGTGAAGGTACCAGTGCACGGTGCAAGAGATCGCCAGTCCAGTTATTAAATTCTAATCAAGCCGGCTCATTTACCAGCGAAGCCGGTCACAAAGAGCGCGCTAAGGGCCATCAAGTTCGAACAATACCGGAGCCCATTGTGTTCCCGGTAACATTGTGTCGGCTCCGACTCCGACAAGAGCAGGAAGAGGATCGAACGTCCATCGCCGGCGGCGACGATCCAGGTGCAACAATGGCGTCTCTCTCTCTCTCTCTCTCTCTCTCTCTCTCTCTCTCTTTTTCTCTCTCACTCTGGTTTCTATTCGCTAGAAAAACGAGCGGCGCAGCGTAGAGAGAGCCTAGCAAGCGAGCAAACGCGATTCAAAACGAGGGTTGCGCGAGAACCCGCAAAGCAGCGCAGGATCTTTTCGTTCTCGTGAATGCGCCGCATTAATCAAGCGCCGCGGGCGCCTGACGTCTTAATCCTGGCCTGGCCTACGCATCGTCCTTTCTACGCCCACGCCTCTATGTACCCGCTAAACGGCCGCGGACGTTGTCGTTCTGCGGCCTTTGTGCACGGGCCTTTAACCCTTTGCGCGGCCCTATATCCTATCTCATTCGACAAATTTCGTTCCTGGTAGCTTCGTATCGAACTCTTCATTTCTAATCGGGCTCGATGATTTTTACCACGGAGGCTTTTTTCCCGGTTGAATATTTACCCTATGTAGATGATAGTTCAATGAGCTTGTATTTTATTTCACTCAGAACAATTGTAATTTAAAAATGTATCTACATGTTCACATATGTGTCCTTTTTCCTGAAGAAGAGAAGAAGATTGTTCTGTGAGACCCTACTGGTTTCTTCTTGTTAGATATATGTAGATAACTGTAAAGATATACATCGATAAAGTAGATGACCATACCACATTATACGCGACATCTGCTATATTATACATTATAAAATTTATACATTTCCTTTATATTTATTAACACTTATATTAATTATATACTTATTAATTGACAGTAAACACTGACATGCGTCTCGACTATTGTACATCGTCCTAGTCAGACGTACAACGACTTTATCAGAGTAAACACGTGTCCAAGCAATACTGCTGCGTAATAATTATTACACCCACTGCTTAACAAACTCATACTAATAACACTTCTTCTTGCGAATCCTGATAACGGGACTGATTCGTGGCTGAAGTATCTGATATTGAAACTTGCTCAGGAAAATGGAAATGCTACACAGACCTCAACAGGATGAATAACCGCACGGGAAACGGGAAACGGTTGCTGAAGACACGCCGCGGGTAGACGTCCATGAAGAGGATACGCTCCGCTGGTTGTAGCGATGGATCATCGGCCATTCTACTGATCAACGGGTGTAGATAGGTGTGTCGGGATCGGTGGGTTTAACAGTTGTTCGACAGAAGATGTTTGGGTTTGATTAGGATTGAATGCCGGCCTACGGCCGCGACGTGGCGGGGTAATTGATGATCTTCTGGCTGAATTAGACTGAATTAGCGACGTCTGGGAGGGTATATTTTAACTCTTTACACTCGGAAACCTTTCCTAAATCATCTCACCATCTTGGATCATTCGGGCAAGCATGTAGAGGGCTCAGAAGCTGACTAGTGCAGGACAGCGGAGGTACTGGAGATTTTATGCTATTTATTAGCATAAACTGATTTTGCGAAACTTTCGATGCATGTAATATTCTCGAGGCATTAATACCGAAAATGAGATTTTTGTTGAAAATTCCACATCCTCGAAACCCGTAATAATAGCGAGTTCTCACAAAAATGTGCGGTCTTCTAATTATTACCCATCAAATTATACCTCCTTGATCATTCACTCGAGACAGAAGCTGCGAATTCTCTGGTAAAACGAACTCCGATCCGCTGATTGAGAGTTTCTTCGTTGTTAGACGTGAAAGGGAAGTTAATGAAGTCGTGTATCTTTTTTCTGCCACCAAATTGGCATGTTTCCATCAAGATAACTCGGATAAAGACTCTGAAACACGATATTCCAGCGCGATACCTCCGATCAACTAAAAGATACTAAATAATTAGTCGGTTTTAAATCCTCGGCAGCCTCGAAATCGAACGTAGCCTTGATTTCGAGAAGGAAAAAACGAAAAGATAAAAACCGAACGCTTAACTAATAGAGAACGTTACATTTAATTCCCTGCGAAAATTACAGTCGATTGTTCGTTCGCCACCGGTTTGCCTCGACTTAATATTATTATTGCAGCCACGGTCTCCGTTCTCCGATGGAATGAATCACGCCAATTTCCTGTCTTCTTTCGCAAACAAAGCTCTTTTTACAATGTTTGCGATGCTGCGGGGACTGGCCGGCGGCAATCTGCCGGTCGATTTCATGTAAATTCACAGACTTGTAACGCCGTGAACGTTTTCGCGGTTCTTCTCTCACGATCTCGCAAATTGATCGGGGTATTAAGCAATTTCCAGCCGATAAAATAGCAAATACGGAGGTGGTTGTTGACAGAGCCGCGGAGGACCACGGTGGAAGGGTACATACTCGAGATAACGAGCTCATTAACGATGGATCACCTTCCTCCATCGAGAGCAGATCACCTGTCAGTATGGCGTCGATAGCCGTCTGCACCTGCGCTAATATAGAGGCACTCCTCGGCCTCGATTAATGGCAACCGGGAAAATGACTTCCTTCACGATCCTGATTCAGGGACGACGCCGGCTAACGACGACGAAACATTTATTACCATTTATTCGACCGAGGGGGCAACTGGTTCTCCGATTACGCCGGACAACGAAATACAGATTAATTATTATTACTATTATCTTCGCCCGATCACAAAAACCACGCGCATCTTTTCGAGAGAAATTCAGGCTCATTTTCACTTTGTTAAGGATGCTATGATCAAGCAATTTATATTGGGGTTGATTTAATATTATAATCTATCAAGGCTTTCGAAGGCAACTTCCATTTGAATCCATGTGCATAAATTTTAATATTGTGAATACTCTGCTCATTTTATTCGACCAGTTTATATTGGAGCTTATTTAATCCCTAGATGGATGAAAACAAAAATAATATTCGAAGATTCGCATTTAATTAAATGTTCATACAAAATGTTTACAATTTAGAAGCTAAAGGGTTCGACAGGCTTGAATTTGTTCGAATGAGAGGTTCTGGGCTGCATTTATTTGTCCGCCTGTAATCAAGATGATTGCATTAATTGTAGAGATTCCTGGCACAAGGGACAATTTTTGGGAAATTAATAGATGATAGGTTCTCTTTCGGAATGCCCAGATCGTCAAGAATCCAGTACCCTCATTAATAAAAGAGTCCGTCGATAAACGTCGGTCCAGGTAGGAGTGAGGCGTTCTTGTTTCCCATCAGCATCCTTTGGATCGCGCCATCTTCGGGTCTCGAAAATTTCGAAGGAAAGGTGGTCGATCAATTTCTGTGTCGGATCTCCGAGCAGGTTGAAAACCGCTTCACAATTGAAACGTCACGAGAACGAATGGCCCCGTGTCA
Organism: Lasioglossum lativentre; assembly: GCA_916610255.1. Lineage (NCBI taxonomy): Eukaryota > Metazoa > Arthropoda > Insecta > Hymenoptera > Halictidae > Lasioglossum > Lasioglossum lativentre. The sequence continues at coordinate 19,440,093 of OU744358.1, forward strand.
ATTCGAACGGAGAACCCATTACGGAACAACGAACCGGGACACCGGGGGCTGATGAGAATGCTTCATTATTGTTCGAACCACTTTTTCTGCCGTGCCAAGCAGATTAAAACAATTTTAAAACACTGGTGAAACGAACAAAATCAAAGATTTCAAAAGACATTATTTTCAGTTCAAAAACATTATTTAATTCCAGCAAGCCTATACAGGGTGTCCCAAAATTCCTTCAAATCCCTGAAATGAGCGGTTCCTGAGGTCACTCGAAGCGACATTTGCCTTTTCCAAAATGTCCGCCGCGGCTTTGTTTAAGAGTTATTAACGAAAAACAGGGACCAATCAGAGCACGATCTACGCGCGTGTTGGCAAATATGGCCCGGTGCGCTAGCAGAGCCGAAATACGACGAATGCCGTCCCGACCCATCGCGGTATATCGAAAATTACTGTACTGTTTACACTAGTGTTTTTATGACTGATACGTCACAATGTATGGATCAACACGGACGGTTTCCGCGTATCTGCGACGACGAAATTCCTCGTGTCAACGACTTACAGACCCAGACGACAGCTGGCGCGCCGGACCATCTTCGTCAACACGCGTCTAGGTCGCGCTCTGATTGGTCCGTGTTTTTCGTTAATGCAATATACTGAGATAATAAGTTAGCGACCTGCGTTACCGACGGACCGGACGTTCATCGTACACCTGTGATTACGCAGGCAGTATCGATCTCGTATTAGACACGATCACTTGTACTAAATATACTCTAATATATAACAGTTAATAACTCCTAAACAAAGCCGTAGCGAACATTTTGGAATTGGAAAATGTCGCTTCAAATCACCTCAGAAACCGTCTGTTTCAGGGAGTTGAAGGAATTTTGGGACACCCTGTATGTAGAAACATAGTATAATCTATGTACACACTGATCCACAGTATAACAAAATTATATTTATTATTTACAGCCTAGAATTTACAAGTGGAGGTCTCTAACAAAATGGTCCGGCCAGGAGCAGTTATAAAGACATCCTCGGCCAGAATCAAACGAGGCCCGCCATCAATCATGCTCCGAAATCAAATTGAATCGCTGGAGGCCCCACCCCGAAGACATGATTTCCTGGTCCCCGGAACAGCCGCTCCTTCCTGCTTGATTCTCGGGCCGGAAGTCATCGCGAAATGTTGGCAAAAAAGCGAGTGAAGGAGACTGTCATTCATGGGAGAGTGGTCGCAGCGGGTCGGCGCGACGGTACAAGACTCTCAGCGCCGTTACAAGAGCCCGACGATCGTCGGGTTTAGGATGGACGTCGTGGTTCAAGAAGGACATCCAATTGAAACGTCCGGGAGCGTCGGATGGATGGGTGTCGCCGGGCTCGGGGGAGGTCTGGACACACACCGGTTGCCATTTTGAATTCCCCTCGATCCTCCGGGGCCGAGTTTGAGGGATCGTAGGCGGAGATGAAGCTTTTACAGGCGCGGAACGAACGACGAGAGATGGAAGGCTCGTCGCCGGGTACAGGATGGATGCCGGTCGTACGGCGTGGAACAGGTAACGTCGGGCCGGGTCGGGCCTCGGCTACAAGGATACACCTTATTCCGAGCGGAGGATAAACGCGGTAAGAGAGAGGCGCGGCCCACGGCGTCATTTATCATTGCTGTAGCTCATTAAGGCCGAATCTGCCGCACGCTGATCGTCTGGGATTACACTTTCCTCTCCTGCCGGATCCCTCCGGCGCTTAAACCCTCCGTCGCCATCCCTTCGGCTTGTGCTCCTCTCTCGTTCGCTCTCACTCTCTCTCTCTCTCTCTCTCTCTCTCTCTCTCTCTCTCTCTCTCTCTCTCTCTCTCTCTCTCTCTCTTCCTCCTTCCTTTGCTTTCACCTTTCTTTTTCTTGAACCTCGAAGAGCGCTGTTCCCGTTGCTGGACGACCTCTGCTATGGGAACTTTTGGGTATGGTTTAGTACTGTCCTGCAAGACTGTTGCGCGGGGATTTACAATCGTTTTATCTTTTTTTGTGTGGTTCGTTCAACCCTTCCGCCAATAGTTAAAATTTTTCATGATGTTTAAGAACATTGGACTCGTTAGATTTTGTGATTTTAATCAGAACCAATGTTAGAATCGTCCTCCTCAATCTCTCTTGAAATGTGCTTCCAAAAAAGAAGATTCCAGGCACATACAGCGAATGGTCTCAGCTAGGTTTGCAAGTGCAAGGCGCCGGGTGCCAAAAAGGGGGTACCCCGGTCGCAAAACAATTTCTAAAGGCATTCAATCAGCGAGCATGCGATCGGTGCATCAGCTGCGATCGCCTCGTTACGCGCAAGCTCCCCCGAGCGTTTTCTCCGGTCCGCGGCGTACGAACTACGAACGTCGTTTCTTTGGCCGAACCGGCGCGGAATTTCTCCGGGCTAGAAGACGGAAGAGAAGGAGGAGGGCTCCAGCGGAGCGCGCGCGCGAGCGAGCGAGCGAGCGAGGCGAAGAATCACAAACCGTGGCAACTTTCGCAGACGCCATTTACGCGGCCGTCGTTCTTTCGTGCTCGGCTCACATGCTGACCTCGCTCGGTTTTTCCAAAGGCCTCCGGCGAAATCCGGGGGAACGGTGCATTAGCTCTCGTCCGAGCAGCCTAATGACGCCACCGCGCGTCCCCATAGGGTTCCCTGCGCTCGTGATTTCTTTCCTCTGCTCGCCTTTCTGTTACCAGTTCGGGTCCTGGGCCATCTATCAACCCGCGAGAAAAAGTCGCTCCTTATATCGCGCGCGCTCTCTATCCTCTCTCACCCCTTTTCACTCTCCCGTCTCTTTCTCTCTCTCTCTCTCTCGCTCTATCTCCCAGGACCTTTCTATTGTCTATTACCGCTCCTCTTGTTTCTTGCCCCATCGCGAGAGAGCCCAGGTCCCGCTAATGGCGAACGTTGTTACCTTACCTCGCCGCGGACTCTCTCGCGTTTAGAGGGATTTATGGCGCTTGATGAAATCAATTCGTGGCCACCGGGATTACGGATTACCGGGGTAATTTGGGATTAATAATCGACTGTCGGGAACCGAGTTACGCCTCGACTTTGTCGAGTCCGTAATAAATCCACGTAATTGTAATTCTAATCAATTTCGCTCGCGCTGATGCGGAAGCGGATTTACAGATGCTTCCATGATTGTCGCAAGAGCATTTCTTTCTAAGCAAACTCTGAATCAAATTATGTATCTATTCCGGTGAAGTGAAACTAGCGTTAAAATAGCTGCCAAAATTGGAGAATACTTTGACAGAACCTGAATGCTTGGTTCTAAAGAGGCAACATTTAACCCGGCGTCGGTAAGGTGGGGTCTCACAGACCCACCGAAATAATAAATTGTATTATAGAAATAAATACCTTTTTCATAAGTTAAGGAATTGCTTAAGATGCTTGTAATTTCACAGAGTAAAGCAGAACCACAAAATTTTTATTTATTACTTTTATTATTCAAAAATATTTAACTACTGAAACATTTTTAGTTTTCAACGCAAATCTACAATGTCTGGGGTCTGTGAGACCCCACCTAACTAACACCGGGTTAAGAATGTTCTGCAGCAGATTGGATCGCAAATTTGCCAAAAATTGGTCGCACAGTTTCAAGTCTCTTGAATCAAGAACGCATGAATCCTTGTCTCCTTGCGAGGTTACAAGGAGGGAAAAAAGGGACAACAAGAGGCGACACGGACCGATTAGAAAGAAGTAAGCAGAGTGCAGAGAGAGAGAGAGAGAGAGAGAGAGAGTCGAGTGCACGAGTGCTCGATTACGTCTGTCTGTCGTTCCAACGGGGGTGGAAAAGGCGCGTGTTCGCCGAGGGAGCGCACGAGGAAGGAACAGCGGGAAGACAAATGCGGGGGCCATCAGTGCGCCAAGCCATTTCTGCCTCATTGTGGACTCCATTTGCGACTCTTAGATTGCCGGTGAAATATCTCGCCGCGGTGATGGAAAAATCGCTAACGTAGGGAACTGGCAAAATAAAAGTAGCGCGATTTCTCACCGGGGGCCCGAGGACGAGCGGGAGGGGAGCACCCGGTTGCCACCGAGTGGTTGCGCGTCTACAAAAACCGAAAACCGATAGAGAGCGCCGACGATCCCGGCAACGCCGGGGACGAATACAACCTTGGAGAGGCAACACCCGAAAGAAACTTCGGGGACGTTGATGGAGACCCGAGTGTTTGCTCGGAGAGCGACAAATGTTCCGCCCTGTCGTCTTCGCTCCTCTTGTCCGGCCACCCTTACGCTCTTTACTCGCTTTTTACCCCTTTCTTCCGGGACCCCCGATGCACAACGGTCGATACCTCTGGCGCTTAACCGCCGACGGACCTCTGCGGATATCGGGAATCGTCCCCTTACTCATTCAGAATTTTTATGCGATTTTCTACCGGTGTTGAAAACCTGTGACCATTCAGGATGCATGCAGATTCGGTTCTTCTGCAAGATAACGTTCAGTTCTTCGTGTTAATGCTTCCAATCCTTATGTCAATCACCAAAATTTTCTACGGTATTCAATGATAAAAGAAGCTTCATTCAAAGATAATGAGAGACGCGGAAGTATCCCTGTACAAGTCTCTTTTGACTGGTTGTAAAAGCATCTGGAAACTTGTCCCGGTTAATAACTTGATCATAGTTACAATGTACCCATCTAAATTGAATTTTATTATGAAAAAACTGAAAGGGTTAACAACCAGGTTCGTTTATTCAATGATCCCAAACAGTTTCCTTCAACGATGTCTTACAACTTCCTTTCATTTTCTGATTACACAGTAATCATTCTCAATCCTCACAAACGGTAATAATCGTGCTCTAAACATTCCGCTCCATTACCACCAAAAAAGAACAACCCCTTCACCGTTCAGGTACAACTGCAACATCTTCATCAACAGAACGTACAGCCTGGATATCTAATTTCTAGACTCCGGCAGATCAATCAGCGTAACACACTTAGCGAATTAGCTCGCACGTCGCCGGCCATAAAATTAACAATCGTCTAACAACCGATCCAGTCGAGCATCCGGTCCGATTAGAACACGAAGGCAGATGTTGCCACAGAATCCGGTCGGGGTAAATAAACATGCGCGCAAGTAGGCTCGCTTATTAACCGAGTCCGCTATCACCGGTGCCTGAATGAGCGGCATCGAGGGCTATCTTTATGCAAAGCGCGCGTAAACACGAGTGCATTAGGCTGGACGAGGAAGAGGCAGGTACGCAGCGAGGGCTAAAGGGAAGGTGCGCATACTCTTCAGGATCCCCTCGTTTGCCCAGCCCCTGTTTCGCGAGCAATACTCCCGCAATTATAAGGCCATCAACGTTGAACGAAGCTACGCGTTTTTCTGACGGCGCACTGCGCGGCGATCGGGGGGACGAAAGCCATGGGAGACAACGCTTTTGGTGTTGTTGTGTTCTGTTCCGTTGTGTAGGGACGCGGACGCGATCAGAATGGCGGACGAGAGCCAGTAACGCGGGCATTTCGTGCATCAAAGTCGGTCTGATGCGATTTTAATCGAGGCTACCCCCCTCGCTGCCTACCCGCGCGCTGCCAAAGGCCCCGCCGACACCGGAGGCCTGACCAACCCCTAGCCGCTATCGAACCGATTAACCCTTAAGTACGCTAGAACTGTACTATAGTAATAGAGGCATAGATAAACGCCGAGTATACAAAGTGCAGCGAGTGATCAGATTATTAGACACTCGCACAATAATTGACAAATCTGCATAGAAAAAATCAACTTTTAGATGAGAGTTTAGTTACATTGAATTCTCATAATTTTTTTTTTGGTGAAGCGTTATTGTTATACTAATAACTAGACTGCGGATGTGTATGCAAAATAAAAATGTTCTGCATTGCCAGGTACTGGAACGAAATAAACAATTTGTTGTAAAAAGCAATTTTTACGATCAGCTCTTTATTTACTATTCTTGTCTTACCAAATACGTCGTTCTGTGTGATCCCGTGTGATTTTGTGCAACTTTCATGGTGTCTATGGAATGGTACCCAACCTGTCAAGGGTTAATTCTGCTGCACTGCCCTCTTCCTTCATGATATCGAAGAAATCTAACAAGTCGACAGCCGCCTCCCGTTCCTAATTCATGTCTTCCTGCCATTGTTGTCCCCACGAATCTCGGGCGCGAGCCCCGGGTAATTAACTCTAGCTGACATGACGAGCGGCTGTCGAGTCGCGACGAAAGCCACTCTTAGCGCCAGATCCAAGGATAACTCTGGCTGCTGGCCGAGATCCGACCCGGCGATTAAAACTTGAACCGATTATAATTACGAGGATATAGTTGTCAAGCGTTTAAGGAGCCCTTCGGGGGCGACTCCTCCTGCTTGGAACGTTCTGGGGATCATCGCGATGCTTGGATAGCGGAACGAGGTTCTGTTTGCGGTGTTAGAGCTCCTTCGAGATCGGTGTTTAATTATAATGATCAATTCTCTTGCGTTTTTAAATGTGCTGTCTGGTCCAGGTGATTAAGAGACTCTTCATAGTTGCTGGGAGGGTCTGTTGTTGATTTGACGAGGATTGTATTGTTCGATAAAATTCCTAAGAAATCATTGGTTTTCAAAGAAACCACCCCTCGAGACATTCACCTGAAGATCAATCCTGGTAGTCCTGAGAGTCCTCAACCGACCATTCCTCGTTCTCTGAATCCTAAGAAAGTCCGGAGCCCAAGATCAGTCTCCAATTCCTCTATCCTCCGCCATCAGCCGCACCCCCCAGAAAAACGTGGAACAGCTACGGATTCCATCGTTGGACAGTCGCAGCGTCAGGTCAGGCAGACTGAGACTATGGGCAGCCGGCATAAATATGCATGTCTCCGCGGGCCCATGGTTCATGTGCCGGTGATCGTTATATCTCCATCTGACCGGCGACTGGAAGAGGCAGGGGTTCGGTGGTGGTCCGGTAATACATTCAAAGTTGGCTGTAGGGTGTAGAGAGTGCTGGGACAGAAGGTGGCGGCGGAGGGGGTGGGTTAGGTTGTACGAGAAGGTCGGAGGAGCCATGGCTAGCTAGCAGGTCGGTTGGAAGAGGAGAACGCGAGGGTGGCGAAGTAGGTGGACGCTGAAGAGGTGAAGGCAGGAGAGGGCTGAAGAGGTGAGAGAGGCAGGAGGGAGCCACCGGCTGCGAGAGTGGGATGGGGGTTCTGCGGGGGCAGGGGGTTGGAGAAGGGGGAGGTTTCTCGTGTTTCATTTCCTGAGCTCCTATATAACTTTGTGCTCAACTCGACACCAGATTAATAACGGCCCCACCTATCCTATTCTATCCCAACCCGAACAAGTTCGTGCTGTGTGTAGGCTCTGTGTGCCGTGCTCGCGATGCCTGCCTCGTATCGCTTCGCCCTCCTGTCTCTCCCTGTCTTTTCCACGCTGTTTCTCTCTCTCTCTCTCTCTCTCTCTCTTTCACCCTCTTTTTCCCTTTCACGTCACCATGTTTCCTCCTATTCGTCCCGTTTCGTCTCTCACTTTACCGCGAGCGACACGCTTGGAAATTCTGACTCTGGTACCGATTCATCCGCGCACAGAGCGCCGCTGAACCACGCTGCGCTCGAATTCGCGCGCTGAAAACTTCGCTGATTGATGCCAGTTGCGAGCTGAGCCTAAGTTAGTTGTTGTTCAGAATTTAGTAGTTCATAGATTTTATTCGTCATTTCGGAAGGTTTCTCATTCTTTTAGGACGGATAATTTTTTTTAAATACTTTATAAGTATTTAAAACGCTTTAAATAATTGTATTCGAGTGAATAGTTGAAACTCTAATTTCAATATGAATCGAACATGTATGAAGAATTGGTAACAATATAGACAATTGGTAGCAACATTTGCTTCGGGTTGGCAATGGGGTTAGAAATCGTGTTTGACTGATGCGACTCGTACGCCGAACCCGAGTAATCGTATTTCATATCAAGATGGCGAACCTGTTATTTGTCGGTCGACGCCGCGGGAGAATCTGGAGCAGGAATCGACTACACGCACCAATTTTTCTTTATTTTTTATTTTATTATTTTCGAGATGCTAGAGGGTGGAATACCGAGGAGAGAGTGGGGATCGTCTTCTCGAAGCGACATCGATCGGTGATTGTACGTTCGTTTTCTGGGGGAATGAGGATGGAGTGGAAAGCGACGATCGGCAGATGGAATGCGCTGATAAATTCTGTGGCCTGCGTGCCACGTTTCGAAAGTTTACTTTTCCTAAGGTAAACGGCTTTGGTCGAGGAATTCCTTGCTTCAGGAATCCATTTGGAAGCGTTTTTGATGGCGGATCCGGAGATGGAATAGCGGAGAGAGAGTTTGGAAGGGTTAGGATGGAAGGAATAACTGGAAGACGTTGTATCGAGGACTGGGTAATTAAATTTTTCATTGGGAATACTCGTTGCGAGGTATTGCTCGCTTTAATAAAAATGATCTAACAAAGGTGTCCTCATGAATATTCACCGACGAAGATTAATAAATTACTATTAACTCTTAGCACTCTAAATACCCATTCGTGGCTGCTTAACATTATTATTTCAACTAGCATGAAGCAATAAAGAATAACCGGCGATTAAGACAGAAAAGCTGAAACAGAATGAAGCAATCTTTTTATTCGAAGTGGCAGGTACTCCTCGGAACTGCCCAGAAGCCTGATAAAATCACAGCCGAAATATTTCGCTGTAATAGTTCGCGGGATAAGTTTTCACGCGATCACGTGCCAGCATGCATCCATCCCTCACAAACCAACAGTGCAACTAAACCGGCACTGCTCTCTACTTTCTAAAGCAGCGTTGAAATCGCCGTCGATCACGGAGCCATTGTCACCCGGCAATTAGCCTGAACAGGTTAGGGACGGTCGGTCGGTAACAGGCATCGAGAGACGTGGATAGTATTCCGGTTCCGTCGCGGCCCCTAAATCATCCCCGTGTGTTCTCGCGGCAACAAATCCGAGGCACGTATTCTTTTTCCCCGGCAGATCTCCGCCACTGATTCGGGTTCATGAGCATGATGGTCGCCTCGCGTGCCAAGATAAATGCGCCGCAGACACGTTATTACCTATCGGTACGTGGCGCCGGCCCACCGAAACACGTCATATCAAGTGGTACGCGCGGGACGTGTAAGTACGGAATCGGTGCTCAAGGAATACTCATCTACACCGTAACGTAACGTAACGTCACGTAACGTAACGTCACGTCGCGTCGAGTCGAGTCGCGTCGCGTCGCCGCGCCGAAGCCGCGAGCTTCTGCAACCGTGCGAGCTTCCGTGGACACGCGACGCAAGCTGAATCTACACGTAATGCGTATTTGATTACCGACTGAGGAGAACGGGGCCCCTTCGAGCACGCGCTAAGGAATGCGGACTTTATTCGATGGAAAATGAACAGGAAAATTGACATCGTCGCTGGCACGTTCAAATAATTATTTCGCAATTAACCCTTGTAGTACTTGAATAATTTTCAAAAATGCAGAGCCAAACCAGAATCGCCAAGAAAACGGTGAAAGATTTCACAAGTCTTGGCATTTGCCGAGGTGTACGAGCACTGGCTGCCTTGCCCCCGTCGTCGTTCCAGTAAGCAGTTAATTGGCAACAAGCGCGGCTAATCGCGAGAATCCCATCATCGCAGCTCATCAAACAGCGAATCTTCTTCGCGGAGTCGATCGCCAGCGCATAGAGCGTGCAGATTCGCGACAGGTTTCGTAGTAACGGGGACGCGCGAGAGCAGCGCGGCGATAATGATGATGACGTTAATGGTCATTACCGCGGAAGCGAGCCGCCCATCCAGCTTCTTTGCTACCAGGTAGCAAAAAGGATGCAGGGTAAGGTGTTTCCTTTGGGCAAAGCTCTGCAAAGGAGGAACGCCGGCGGGGTTGCGTATTCGAGATTGATCGTTCGGAATCAAACATTCTACATCGGAGGGAACGGCGCGAGTTCTATCGGCGCATGGCCGCCGCGGGCCCAATGACAAACGCGTTACAAAATATTTTTAGATTAGCCTGCCGGTGGATTTATGGCCGCATTAACCGGCGTATTCCTCCGCGTCGTCGGGCCCTGCCGATATTAACACGTACGAAAGTGAATTACCGAGCATCAACATGCATTCCCGAACATATTCCCTTCGACGTGTAAAAGATGGCCGTCCATTAGCGGGCAAATCGTATCCTCGAATCACGGGGGCCCGCGTGAGGGCCCCTCTACTCCTGTAATCGGTCGAACAGAGGCCCCGGGTCCGAATCGAAGTAGAAAATCGGGCCCGAGGACCGAGGTAGTGTCGCGAAATCGGTTGCACGCCGAGGGAGCCAAGACGGTAGCAGCCCGGCAAGATAGATCACCGCCATTATTCCAGATATACTAACTGATGCCTCCGCTTATTAATTTAATTGCCCGCCGTTACAACCAATGCATAGCTAATTAAACTCGAATGGAAATGAATGCGCCGACCGTGGACCGCTGGACGCGCGCGATTCTGACGAGCGCCCGGCGATCTGCATTCGGAAATTGGAGGATGATTGCTCCTCGGAGGGTAGGATCGGTTAGGTTTCATTCTTGCTGCGGGATTTTCACATTTTCTTGTTTTGGCTTGGCTTTATCAGCTGGTGGATCTCTGAGGTTCTTGGCTTTTTAGGTCTATAACCACGTTCACAGTCTTAGCAACCCTTGGTGTTACTCGCTGAATCGGCGGTGGTTGGGGTAGCATACTTACTGAGTCACATCGTACCCAACACTCTAGATCGGCAGGAGTCATCTAAAAACCAGTGTCGCCTCGAGACAGCTCGTCAAGCGTTCATAACAACATCTCTGAATCGGGGGTGGCTTAGACATAGCATAATTACTCGATCACCTCGTGCTGCGGATCAACAGGAGTAATCTAAAAACCTGAATCGGCTCGAAACAGCTCATCAAGCGTCCATAACATCTACAGGAATCGTAGCAACCCTTGGCGTTTCTCCCTGAATCGGGGGTGATTCGAGGAACAGGAGGCTGCGTTTAGAACTCGGGCAAACCTCCGACAAGGGATACGGTAATGAATTTGGAAAGTGCAATCAGTAGCGCAGCCCTAAAGGGGTGGTGCGGGGGGTTGACTTCAGGGTCGTGGAGCCGGCGAAACTGTGGAGTGGGTGGGACAAGGAGAGAGCTGGAGCCACGGTATCAGAACCGGAGGGAGGAAAGAGGGATGAAAGAGGGCGGATGTGACGCGGAATGATGGAGCGCGGACCGTGGAGAAAAATGAGAGTGGCGGAAAGGCGAGGGTGGAGGGACGCTGATGGATCGGCGCTCCTCCCTCCGTTGCACCCTCTCCGGGCTTCCACCCCCGTGAACCACCCTCCACGTTCAGGTTCGCGCTCCCAGGGGTGGAAAAGCCCCGCAATATTACTCATAGTCCGTGGGCCTCGTTCCACCCCCTCAAACCCACCACCCCTATCCTCCTTCTCTCTTCCGTTTCCGCGCTTTCACCCCCCCCCACACACACACAACCACCTCCTTCTACTTTTCGCCTATTCCGCGTCGAGTTCGAGATGGACATTCGATCCCTTATCTCAGGGAGAGATTTAATCGCCCGGGAGATTGAATCGACGCCCACCCGAACTTTGATATTGAAAAATTGTTTCGGAAAACGACGGCGACCTTGTACATGCCGCCACTCCGGCGTTGAAGTCTCTTGGGAGGCTCCTCCAGCCTCTACCTTGCTTGGAAATATTTTTTTGGCAATAGTTAGGAGATTCCTCCAAATGCTACCTTGCTTGGAACCATTTTTTTTTTATCGTTGTTTAGGTATTTGATTCAGTTAGTAATAGTTGAGAGACTGCTCCAGGTACTGCCTTTCTTGGAACTATATTTTTCTCGTGCGTTAGGTGTTTGTTTAAGGGTTGAGAATTATGCTTGTAATGAAATGGGATTCTCTTTAGTTGCAGGGAGTTTAACCATTCGTTGTTTGCTGTGTTTTTGCTGGGCTTGCTCTGCTTGCTGTGAGCTTCTAATAATTCTTGACGGCACCCCATGGTACAGAGGAGCCCGAGAGGGAATTATTTATTCATACTCGATCTTCTGAAAGCAACGGCACTTTTTTCGCGAACCCCAGCCACCCCGATGGTGGTTTTGCTCGGTGGAGAAGCTTTATCGCACGTATTGCGGGTCAGTTGGATGCTGGACTGTATTAGCGTACAGATTAAATCTTCATGTATTAATTCTGTGCGTGATAATTGCCTGGATTTTATGCAGTACTCTATCATGAGCTATTTATATCCCCTGTACCAAACTGACAATTTCTTATTGGTTACGGAATATAGTAAATTCAATCCTGTTATCTCGTGTTAATTTTTATTAAATCCATTTCCAATAAAGTCTAAAATACCTTTAAACATCACCTGAATCTAGTGCAATGGTTCCATCAGCAACGTGTCCCCAATGATAAAATTGTAACAGATAACATTGTCGGTCGAGCAAAAATCGAAAGTATTTATCCGCATGTAAATCAGCGAGCCATCGTTTTCATGATGTAGAGATAAACAATTTGCCGGTGCATTTAGTTATAAGATATATATTGACAATGTGACGAGCAATTCTCCCGTAAATATTGTACGTATGTATATTCGCGTACGCGCGCTTGCGCAAGCGAACGACGGCGATCCTGTGCTACGTTCCGCGGGTAAATCTGTTAGGCGAGGACTCACCAACAAATCCGTATATTTATTTGTTGTGTCTGATGCAAAACCCATACGTTTTGCATCCACCTTTTTTGATCCGATAAATTATAAGCTTGCGTTGCAGCGGATCCCTGTCGGCCACCTGACACGTTTGCCGAACCGGTGATTGGTTGGACATTACGCGTCACTGTCGAGGTCTGACCTTTTTCTCGTTCGACGATCGCTCGCTAATTGCGGCAATATCTGCTTTAAAACCCACCGTGGAATCCATCGAAACCATCCACCGTAATCCGGTGTCAATGGATCTATTACCGAACTGTAATTCACTTGCTATTGGAACTGGCAAACTTGACAAGTAATTTTATACAAGATTTTATGCAATTAGAGGTGTTGTGCAATTTAACCTTCCGTAGGCAAGCATGTGTTTTACACTTTCTGTGGGCAACTTGGGTCGTTTATATCCACTACTAATTTATTATTACTGTTCTAGGCTTCCGAAAAATCTATAAAAATTCTGGAATACGTATTGACGTCCCTACTTTAGTAAACAATCACTTTTACCACCAAAAGGCTAAAATAGTCAATACGAACGATCACCCAGTGTTACCATCCAGCACACCCCTCACCTTCAGCTTCAGCCCCACCCGAAAACAACACGGATTCCCGGCGCCGCGCCGCGCCGCGCCGGTTCATTCAGCGATTCTAATACGCGAGACATCAGAAGCGATTCATCTAGCGCGGCGCTTCAATACGAAAACTGTCGGCGTCAGAAGTGGTTGGCAGGGGGCTGCGAGGGGGTCGTCTGGCAGGTACTATCGGGCGGTAGCCGAGACTGAGCTTTTGCACGGTTAGCGCGATTCGGATGGCGGCGCCACGAACCGCCATTACTCAACTATTCACTCGGTAACGCAATCATACGTCACAAAGGCCTTTCATTTGCAAGCGCATTGTGGAAACCCGGCGATATTAATTGCCGCGGCTCGTTACCCTCTCCGAGCCCTGGGCCTCCCCCTCTCTTCCCGACCCCCTCCTGCCCCCTTCTGCCCCCCGCCCCCTTTCACCGCGATTCCCCGGCGAACCACCCTCCGAAAGCCCTCCAACGCCACGTGAACCAGGGCTATTCCCCGTATTACGTATTCCGGTGCCATGCGGCGGCTCTGTCCCGCGTTGCCAGCGACAACCCTCTGCCCCGACCACCCCCTTCAACCCCCATACACCCCTGCATCCCGTAGAGTAGTCTTTCTAAAGCATTCTTGCGCCTGACAAATACGTCGTCCGAGGACGACACGGCCAAGGAACGTGACTGCTTCCTTTCCGCTGGCCTGCCGAGCGCCGCGTTCGCGAATATTAATTTTTTGCGGCGAACTGTGAGACCGGGGTGGCTACAGAGGACGCTGAAGAATGGGGATGATGGCGCATGATAGTTCCAGCTAGATTCGTCCAGAATTTTTTACAAATGTTTAAGATGCCGGTCAAAAGTGGGTGGGATAGTGATTTGGAGTGGTTTTCAGGATTGGATGGATTAGGAGGATTCAGGTGAGTTTAAGGATGATTTGGAAGGTGGAGGGGATTGTCGAGAGTGATGTCCATTGGTTTAGAAAGGGTGCATGATTTTTTCCAAATATTGGGTTTCCAATCCTTAACTCTTGTGGGGGAGTCATGGATGTGATACGAGGCATTTTAAACACTCGTTGTAAACACTCGAAACACTAATTTTACAATAACTCTTTTAACCGAGAAATGTAGAAAATAAATGGGTTCAGCTGGCAAAGAGCGTGACGTTTGGTCAAATAAATTTCAGAATTAGCGAATGTTATGTTTTAAGAGCGGACCGGTCTTATCTACAGGTGTGGCCGACTGTTTATGCGACAAGGGCGTTGTTTATTAGATCCTCGACCGTGTTACAGATATTCTTCATATTATATATTCTATTTTCGGGCTGCCTGGTGTCCCGCGCTGACACCACCAGTCTCGTTTATGCAAACTTCTCGCCAGCGTGGAGTGTTCCTGAAGCACACTTGCGTGTGCCAAATACAAGCTGCAAGATAGGACAATAGGATGCAGCATCGCATGCAGCATGTACGAGGTACACGTTGCGCTGGCAAGAAGGATGTTCGGAGCGGTTAAGTGCTGGGCCTGCCAGCTTTTTCGACCCGTTAAAAACATTGTTGCACGCTTGTCTCGCGAATTATTGCATATTTACGCGGGTTTTAATTGCTGCACTTAACACGATTTACTCGTTTCTCATTTTTCTCTTTCAAATAAAATCTCTCGATGCTATACACTCTCTTGGATCTGGGTCATTAAATTATTTGGTCAAAAAATGAATTTATTCGTAATATTTGTAGATCACACATTCGATACCGTCACAATTATACAGAGAACGCAAATTCATATTTTTATCAATTAAATGTGCTGACATAAGGCTGGATTTTTGTTATCTGTTCCGTTCAATCGCGAAGACGTTTTCGGAATGTTAGAGGGGGCGGAATAATTCGATGAAAATTTTATTTGTGGACTGCGTTACAACGAGATCGATTCCGTGATCCTTCTCCTTTTTCACTCGTCGAATCCCCCGCAGCGAGCCGGCCTCAAAGGATCCGTGCCAGTGACAAATACAAACCCGAAGACATTCTTCCAATGGCCGTCATTGATTAATCACGGCGTATGGATCGCGAGACGGTGAGGTAGGCAGTCACTCACAGGCACATATACAATATGGCCGCGATTTCTCATGTCCACGCTCGGGTAAACTGCTTTATCACCCGTGTCACGAAAAAAGCAAACATCGAAATTGGATTACCCGGGGTCCCCGGCGATCGGACGCCGAGTTATTATACATTAGAAACGTCCTGCGCCGGCGACGTTGCGCCCCATATTACTTCCTATTAATAATAGATTCTTTTGCAGAGTGCCTCGTGCCGTAATTAATGTACCGTCATCTCGCCTCGCTGTTCTAATCGTTGTTCAATGCGCTCCGAGCGAGAAGAAAAACTTCTGAACGGTATGAATCGTCGCTTGCTAATTCCAACTGCTGCACTGTGTACTGTCCGGCTTTTTGTTCCACGTTATGGATGGACCATGGTGTACTGCAGACGAACTATTATACTTTGGGTCTTTAGGAGAGACCGTGGGCTCGTTCGGATTAGCTGAAAGAGATTTTCTAGGAAGTTTTGGAATATTTTCGAAATTGCTCGGATAGTGTCGTGAGACCAACCATTAGAGGATGCGGTGCTCGAAAGAATCCTCTTTAAACCCAAATTACCAAAGCATCCGAGGTCCAGAGACGTCAGGATGATCTCCTATACGTCCATTACCATTCTCATCATCCCCTACACATCTTTCTCGCGCGAACTCGCAGCGAGGAATGAATAATCAAGCACCGATGAGCTTAAAAACGTTGAACACACAGAGTGTCTCGTCTTACGTGATACGTAGGGTCGTCGAAGGACGGCTGGTACATCGTCGAAAGGTTCACGGGGAACAGCGTCCCCGATTCATCACGCGACCCCGCGGCACCCTTAATTAATACCTAAAAATCCGGGCGCGTATCCTCGCAGGCGGACATGTTCCCGGTTATCTCGAGTACAGCGGCGAGACGTGTTCCGCTCATATTCCCGGCCCGTGTTTACCGTGTCTCGACCGTGTCGAAAGCCCATCCCCCTTCAGGGTCGGGCCCACAGGCAGCGCGTTCCTCAGCCTCTTTCTTTCTCTCTTTCTTGCTGTTTTGAAAAATCGACCGAACGGAAAACCGCCTGTCTAAAGGGCTGGGGGGACGTGTTCGTCTTCACTCCTCTTGAAATTCACCGAATTCGAAGGAGAACCCCCCTTCGACCCCCTTGAAAAGACGAAAGACGTCCCTGACAACAGCTGGCCAAGGCTTCAGAGGGTAGCTTGGTGCGAACCGCCAAAAATCAATTTTTCAGGGTTTACGCGAGGAATTGGTTGGGCCGATCTTTCTGAAATTTTATTTAAAATTATTTATTTATTTTTGTCTCACCTCGTATACTATAGCAATGTACAGTTCCACTCTTGGAACCATTCCAGAACTTTTTTGAGATTGATTCAATCCGAGAAATAATAGGACAAAATGACTAATATTTCACCAATATGGAAATCTAAATAAAGATTATAAACAAAACTGGTAGTAGTTGAAAACTTTTATGCTGCACAACAGTTGTTTGGAATAAGGGTTGTCCACAACCGTTTCAGGAGCCTAAATCGATACTATAACAGTTTCCAAGCCCCGCCTCTCCCCAAACTTCAGGTCCCCGAAGATGCTGAAGAAGCGTGACGGGTGTGCGTGCCTCGGACACACTTTCTGGACGGGAAAAAAAGGCGATCGGTGACGTTTGATGGATCGCGAGTATCGTGTCACGGGAGTCACTCTGTTTTTCCAGGGCCCAGAGACCGCAGCAGCTCCAGTCCCCCAACTGTGGGATGGCCTATGCTTTCTTACGTGACTTGGGGAGAAGAACAAAGACATCAACGCTGATGGATGCGCGAGAGAAGATCAGACTCTTCTCCTGTATTGTCTCTGTTGCTTCTTCTTCTCTAGCGGGCTTTGATCGCTTGGAGAGATCAAAGAGATTCGTCGGGGATGATTCCCGTGGAATGGAGCTTTGACTGCCTCGGTGGTGTTTCTTCTTGTTTGGATTTCTCGGGATTTGGGGATGCGTGTGATGAGGAGAAAAATTAGTGTGGGTCTCCGTAGGGAAACGATGCTGGGAACGGTGGTTAAGTGGTCGAGCGTGATCGAAGCTTTTATTAGAACGAGGTTCTTTGCGATGGTGGAAATGTGGGGGGATGGGAAATGCAATTCAAGATACATTTTATTTAACGTTGGAATTATTCAAATGTTTTCTAACAACAATATATAATTCCAAAATCTTACAATTATCAACTTTGGTAACTGAAGATCCTACAACATTGGAGAAAGCAGACCAAAAACTGAAAAAATTCGAACTTCCCAAAAAGATCAGCGGAACAAAAACATCAAAGGCCTGACGAAGGACTTCTTCAAGTTTTTCACACCGGCGATTATCAGCGCTGTCAACATGGCGTCAGAGGATATACGCTCCAGTGAAAAATTCGAGAGATTAGTTTCATTTGAGGAACGTCTTTCCACGGAACGTCTTCTCCACCATCCTTCTGGAATATCTCACTTTTTTTCTTCGGTTCGTCGGTGTGTAGGGTGCTCATATCCTCGAGCTGGGAGACACCAAAGCGCGGAACGTCTTTCGCGGGACAGGAAGGACTATTAATTACTGTCCGCGGTGGCTGGGCGCGCGGCTATGGAAAGTAATTATCTGTCGTAGGCCGTAACTTGCGGCTTGAGACGTACGAGCCGCAACGGACGCCATTTTTACACGGCTGCTTCCTTGATATAAGACCGCGCGACACCTGGCACAACAGCTCTTGATCGAGAGTTGTTGCAGAGTACGGATGGCGATTTTAAATGACACTTTCGAGTCTTGATCTCTAAGAGAAACACGCCGTTTCAATCATCCTCCCAGCCTGTTAATTTTTTCATCGTTTCTAATCCTTTGAGAATGAATGCCTATGTACATTTGCTATAGCAACGCTTACTTCGTATACATATTATAATAACACAAACAATACATTCAAGAAAGGAGGAAAGTTCCAAAAACCATTTTAATTAAATCTCATTCTATTCCTTTCTACAGTAATATTTTGTTAGATGTTCTCAAGGACTCACACGTTGTTTTAGGAACACCCTGTGGATGGGGAGCGTTCAGCACGCAGCATAAAGTTTAAAATAATGGAGCATGGTGCATGGAGCATGGCAAATGGAACTACAAAATAACTCAATCGGTCGGAGGCTTCTTTCAGGAATAATTCCAGCGTGTTTCACGGGTCGCCTAAGTGCGCGTACGCTTTAGCAACTTCATCGGTCCTGGGCCAGGGCCCTGGGCACGCTCTCCTTTACCACTGATAACACGAATTTACCGGGGCCGGTTGTTTTACTCGCGCCTTCGCCGGGGCCCCGTCGAACAAAATGGCCTCTTTTCACATTACGCATATTATGTAGCGGACGCAGCCCTTACCTGGCTATCCATGCGGCGGCAAGCCGGTCATCATCATTACGTTGCCGGGAATCGCGATATTATGCTTTATCTCTGGCAGCTTGGCCCTCCTCCCCTCCCCCCTCTCTCCTTCTCTCTCCTCTCACCTCTCTCCTCTCTCGAACCGTCTCTATGCGGTGGTTACATGAGCGGCCATGATTAAGTATGCAAAAGCTCGAATTTGAATAATGAGTTCTTAATGATAACGTTCCGACCCGCCGAAAGTTTCTCCCCCTCTTTCTTCCCGAATGCTATGGCTGGGGTGACATTTTCAATGATCCGGGACGGATCAATCATTGGTCGAGGGTTCCTGATGGCGGACGCGCCGCAGGATTGTTCGAGGCGATGGAAGTTGTCCCGGAAAATGGCGGAATCATTGCTTTGCCGTCGCAGATTCGATAATGGTGGATTTTATATTGGAGACACTTTATGTTGTGTGTTATTCTGTCCGTAAATTCGTAATGTTATTAAACTTTCATGCTCCATTTATTTATTTTTTTTTGAAGCTATTTATGTCTTGAATTGTGTTGTCTTTGAAAAGATCCTATACTTTCTTGTTTGTCGACAAAATTCACTCTGCTCACCTTAATCTTGTAGAATTTTGATTAGAAGATACGTCATTTTGACTGTCTGAAAGTTTCTAATGTTCGACAATCGATCTCTTGTTCGTTGTAAACACAAGTTTTCTTTCCCACATTCTCTCGTATTTAAATATTGAATTGTAAGGTAAAACTTTGTAATCTTGGGAAAGACCTCGACAGGATTATTTAATGACCGGTCTTTTCCGAGTCTGCTGAACATGACATAAAAAAATGACTATCGATAATGATCAAAATTATATAATTTACCAGCAAGTATCTCTGGAATCGTTTAACGTTCTCTCCTGCGGTTTCTTCCACAATTCTAACAACGTACGTTGTAGATATGTGGTGGTAGAAAACATAGGTAAAGACGTACGAACGATCAGTCTATAATTGTGTATCAGGCTAGATCGAAGATCGATAGAACGAATCGCAGACTGTTCGTGGATTACAGCCAATGGTCCTATTCAATAAAAAAAGAACATTGAAAGTACTATTTTAAATAGGAGAACCTCGTTTATTCGACTCGGACAGGGGGCAAGGCCACTCGAATGAATACTTAGTTCGGATGATAGAAGCTCACGTGCTATAAACGAGGTGTGGATAAATCAAGTTCTACTGCAATCCCAAAAGGAACTACTAGATCACACAACTGGGAGTGGCTTCATGACACATGAAGGATCTTGAAATCGTTATTGCTATTGAAAGCCTAGTTAAGAAATCCACATCTGTGAATCATGGACTTGTAAAAACTATCAAATGCGCACCTGCAAGTAATGTGTCAATTAAAAACATGCACCTGCAGAGTAGTTTGTAAAGTCGTATAAATTGGCTTTGTATAATATTGCGAACAAGGTCCGCTGCCGGAGGGTTAAAATAAAGGGTGTACTTTTAGCTTAGTTAAACAGCTTTTTCGCTCTTATTGATATTTATATTGTGTATAGTCTGGCAAATCATCATGAATAGACTCACGCTTGAAGAACGGTCGAGAATTATCCAAAGGACCTCGCACAAATCATATGGAAAATCTCTTCCCGGTTAAATCAGTTGGATTTTTTATATGTTGTAGCTTATGATCTACTGAACAAAAGATGTAACGGGCACAAAGTTCAATAATGGACAGTTATCGAGTTATAATCAGTCAAACATGAGAAATTCGAGCTGCCGAATACTCAAATCTCGGGAAGTATTGTATTTACTTTACACGCTTGCCGCACCCCCACTCCCGCCACCCCACTCCTTCGATTTTCACACGGACCTACTACTCGATTGACGAACCGTGGGGTCCTTATCTCTGCTGTGACACGCAAAGATTTTTGTTCACAGACCTTGTCAAGGTCATTGAAAATTCAAAAATAATGACACCACCTAACAGATTTTGTGAAACCCTACTATTTTTGTTTCAAACATTTTTCCAAAAAATAAATACTTCCCGAGATTTGAGTATTCGGTAGCTCGAATTTGTCATGTTTGACTGTTTATAACTCGATAACTGTCCATTATTGAACTTTGTGTCCATTACATCGTTTGTTCAGTAGATCATAAGCTACAACATATAAAAAATCCAACTCATTTAACCGAGATAGATTTTCCATATGATTTGTGCGGGGTCCTTACTATGAAAATCGGTCGTCGATTGGCGAGACTTATAGACGACTTCGTGATTTTTATGGTGCACATAATCGTCCATCGGAGCAAGCCATCCGTCGAACTGTGGATAGATTTCGTACCACATACTCTCTGCATGATGCAGCAACACCAACACGTGATAACACTGTGCGTACTGAAGCAAATATTGCCGTTGTAAAAGAAAGTGTGCAAGAGGATCCTTTATCAATTCGTCGTCGGTTGCAGCAATTGGGCCTCTGTCCGTCCACCACGTGAAAAATTTTGCGCGAAGATCTTGATTTACACGCGTAAGGGGCTACGTGGAATCACAGGTTGGTGCTGATAAACCAGCAACAATTGACGACTTGGAGGCCAACATTGTTCGTGTCATTCGCGACATACGGCCGACAATTCTCAAAAAAGTAACCCAAAATTGGACTGACAGAAAGCGCTTCGTCAAGAGCAGTCGCGGTGGCCATATGCCCGAAGTCATTTTTAAATATTAATGCCACGGTCTTTCGAGCACAAAAAGATTTTTCGTCAAAAGTGAACTGTTTGTGTTAAATTTTTCACTTTAAAGTTCTATCGGGCTTGAAAAAACACCGTTCACAAACGAAGATTCGTACAAAGTCCCAAATCCAAGCTCTGACCAATCACACGCTATCCCAGCCGTCCGCCCCAACACCGATCAATTCCAAATCCGAAGAATGAATCTCGAAAAGTCTGATTGCATTCTGCCACGGATCCGATGAACGGAATGCAAACGGCAGCAGCCGCCGGCGTCTCCTCCGATAGCCCGAGCGGAAGCGGGCGTCGTCGTCGGCGTCGGCGTCGACGTCGAATTACCAAAGCGTGAAAATCATTTCTGGTCGATCCGGCGGAGCATTCAGCCCGGTCTTGCAAGCTTCTCCGCGGCCGATAAACGTGATTTATACGGGCCGGCGATATTCTCGAAATTTTCACCGGGTCTTGCAAGGGGGCGATGTTGCGGCCGCGATGAGGGCACGAGGAGGAAGAGGAGGACGAAACGAGAAAGGTGGCGAGGAGGTGAGGCGGAGATGGTCGATGGAGGATAGGTTCATCGGGCCGTGTTCCATGGACCAACCCCCCGTCGATCCGACGTTTCGTTCGGCCGCGACGCGGAAGCGAAGGGAAATAAATTACACGGCAGCGTCCAACGGCTACGTCTAGTCCTCTTCACCCTCCGCAGGCCTCCAAGAGGACTCTCCCCTTTCGTCGTTCCTCCTCAAGGCTCATCCGGCCGCCCTCTTCCTCCTCCAACGCCGCATCCACCCACCCGTGGATCGTGGATCGCCTCCTCCTCGTCTTCGTTCTCGTCCTCTTGCTCCTCTTCTCCTCTTCCTGTCTGCCGCGTCTTACCTTCATCGTCGAGCCTCGCTGCCTCACCTCTCGCCACGGAAAGCTCGACCAATCCCGCTGTTATTAATGCTTTTTAATTTCCAGACGATCCTACCGAGCTCTTCCTCCGCCGCACCCGCGACCGCCTCTTTATACAAATCGCACAATTAGAAGCGATCCTGGAATTTGGTCAGTGCGCTGGCTTTGGGTTCGACTTGTCCAGGTGCCACTTGCTGCTCGAATTTTCCTAGGTCTCATCATATAGCAATTTTTAGAAAGGATTTGTCCTGCTTTTGACTGTCAGAGATTGGATAGATTGTCTTGTCTAGAATAGAAGGAGAATCGCTTTCTTGATGCTGGCTGATGGTAGTCTTGATTAACCGAAGGTGAGGGGTTTATGAGAACAACCAGGACTTTGTGCCTATTAAGAGCGGATTGGATGATCTACAGATCCTGAATTGTCTAGAAAGCAGTTTTAGATTCGAAACTACACCCAATATGTAGTATAAACTAGTATTGAAACTATAATACAATAAAATGAAAAAATTATCCATTAAATAATTAAATTTACTCCGAAGGCTTTTTAGCAATCTAGAAATTCATTTTGATATAAAGTAACTAGCCTGCGAGATCTTTATGCAAAATAAAAATTTTCTCCATTGTTTGCACTTTATTTTATAATTGGAATAACTTGAAAACTTATTCTTAAATTTTTCTAATTCTTCAACTGTTTCAAGTCTTGCTTATCAATTTTTCAATTTATCAATATATGCCGAATCTTGTACCATGTCTGTCGTTATTGATTATAGCGAACGGATTCTGATAGACACGGACAAGGGGTCAACATTTCTCGCGATCGCTCGAATACGGCGAAAATTCGTACAGAGTCAGCAGCCGAAGAAACGCCTTTGATAAATCGCACTCGATATTTTTTTTCACCCTCCCCTCGTTCGTCTTGCAGAATGCGCTCTCTCGCCCCGTTTCCCGGTTCCCTCTAGCTCACCCTCGCCAACCACCAAGCCCCAACCCCCGATCGTACACCACCGGAGCTCGTGAGTTTCATGATTTCTTCGGCCATGCTTCCTGTTGTCCTTCCCACGCTCTTGTGCCTCCGGCCATTTTCCGCAAAATTCTAACACGGTATCGTTACTGCAAGAAACCCTCCGTTTTATAATTTATCGCAGTTGCTACCCTTGTCCGCGAGTGAATAAATAACACTGATATCTAAGATCCTAACCTGTAGATTAGCGGTTTATAAATTTTATTTCATTTTCATGTTTGAATATATGTATGATGAATGTTAAAATTCCAGAATGTAGCTAACATTAAAACCGTGTATCGCAACGGGTGCGTCATGTCTGCGCACCCATTGTTCATCCTCAAGGTCTTTCCGACCCAGAATAAAATGCCGAGGAGCCAAACTGATCCGCAAGTCACATGCCGAGGGTAAACATCAATGATGTCCGTGGAGCAGTCACCAAAGGATCAGTAGAATACAAAACGTCACAATGGGGTAGGACGAGATTTCGGTTGTGTCGGGCTTTTAACCCGATTGCTCGAGTTCGACAAAAGGGCTCGCTAACGATTGTATAGGACTGTATCGAGGATCAAGGACAACGCTAAGTTCGGAAAGGATTTCAACTTCACGCTGCGACCGACCGAGAGCGGAGAGAGGCGGCGCGGCGCGGCGCGGCGGCTACGACCTTCGTTTCCTGCGTCACGAATAGCTAAAAGGACGGCCATAAATCCCGCCAAGGTCACTGACTTCTACATCCTTTCAGTTTCCTGTTCCTCTCGCACACCGGCACTCGTGGAATCGTTGCGCATATCTGGTTCAAAGTAACCCGGCCAACGAGCTACTCTTCCTGCTTCCTTTTCGCTTTATCCTGGACGGACGACGGGCTGAGTGCGCCATTACGCCGCGGTACGCGTCAGAAATTCCCTCGTTCGTCTCGGTGCCCTGCCAGAATTCTACTGGCTAACGAAATCTTGGAGGAAATCGAGGAAGTTCGCTGACGAACGACGCCTGACCCTGCGGCGATCTCACGAAAACGTATTTTTGTTCCTTCAATATGGGTCGATATTGGCAAAGGATTGTAGAGAGTATCGATAAAACATATAGAGTAGATTTACCAGTGAATAAACACTAACCAATGAATGGACATTCTAGTATAAAAACAAGCGAAATTAATTAATTAAAGAACTTAATGATTAAATATCGATTCTTTCTGATTTCTTATTTCAGATTCGAACAATTGTCACGCCACTCGTGGTCGATCAGTTAACTAAAATAACCTAAATATTATCTATAAGTGCAGTGCACGTGTCGAGCGTCGTTTATACAATACTTGCTATAAGGTCAGTCATAAATATCCTTTTAAAATTTATCACAATTCATTACAAATATGTTACAAGTTAACGAAAATGATTTCGGCGCTGTGTTGCATCAGAAAATACACTGAGAAGCCTATTTGCAAAAATTTATCGATTCTGAAAAGTTTTAAATGTCACCACCAAATACCATGTTTATCACCTTATACATACACTGTTACACTTTTTTCAACGTCCCTGTGCCTTACTGTGTTTACCGTTTACTTCAATCTACCGGTAACCGTCATACGGTACACTCGCAGATTAAATACATCATAGTTTTACAATTCTAATTACATAGCCAATTAGTATGACTTATTTATTCTGTTTCAACCATTATTCAATATCAAATTTCGTTTGACAGTTTCATTTATAACCTTGTTTTCCACAGACGCAATCACTCGATTCTGAGGATGATCTCAATGTAGATCGAAACGTAAATCGATAAATTTTTGCAAATAGGCTTCTCAGTGTATTTTCCGATCGAACCCAGCGCCGAAATCATTTTCGTTAAACTGTTACACAGTTACGATCGATATTTCACACCAAAATTTCATTACAAATATGTGTATGAACAATTGGTTTGACATAAAGTTTATTAGATTTCTTACGTTTTTCAACCACTTATCATGGAGAAATCGAAAATATCGAATATCGTTCAATCACTGGTGAAATTAGCCTTTTTCTATAACTTTTTGTTAAACTACTTATTTTTGTTAAAATTTTCTATTTCTACATGTTACATATGAAAGTTTAGACATTAAAGAATCTAATTTTAATCATCCGAATGCATATTAATATTATGAACCTTTAAAATTTAACCAAGAAAGTTAACAAATTCCTTAAGTGTTCATTCATTGGTGCATTCACCCTAGTGTGAAAAGGAAATACATACAAAGTATTACATCCTTCATACGTCTAGCAAGACTTTCTTCTGGAAACCGTATAAAAGAGAAAATAAGGCTAGAGCACAAAGTGCCATTGTCTCCCAATCTTTTCGGAGTCTTCCAACATAAGCGTTCGCGATGAATTCCGTCACTTGGCCGAGCTTTATCACTCGGTATCGATCAAGTGACGCTTGTCAAATGCCAGGCTTTCAAAACAGCAAATTCGCGAGCCGCTCGTCATCGACACGGTCCCAGCCGTCCATCACGACGCATCCCGTTTCTGCGCGCGTTTCAAGTATTCCGGCGGGCAATTAAAAAATCGGGGGAAAAAAGCCGTGGACACCACCCGGCCAAAATACCAAAAAAGGAATACATATACGCACACACAAATAAATATGTATACATACACCTAACCGAAGAAGAGTAGCGGGGGATCGCGCGTCGCGCTTGGTGGCAAAAAAATTTTCGCGAAAGCCCTTTCATCACACTTGCCCGCCAAACTGTCTCGCTGGAGTTTTTATTGTGTCCGAATTGCGAGAGCTACGGGGGAGAGTTATTGTGAAAGCACCGAACATGTGGACGTTAACACCGCGAGAGCTCGTTTGGTCGCGGACCAACGGCCGGGAAAAGAGGGTTGAACGCGGGGAGGGGGGGTGTAGGTGGGAAAAAGGGGACACACTGGACGGCTTGTTGGTATTACGTAAGCGTTGCGCCGGGCCATTTCAAAAATGGAAAAAAAAGAGCGCGGACCCCGGAAAAAGAGGTTATGCACGCCCAGGCCGCCATGCCATGCCACGCCACGCCACGCCACGCTCACGGTGATGCCAACACGGCTTTTTAATTAGAGCCGGCAGCGAGGCAGCACCTGACATCCAGAGCAGCCGCGAACCCTTCATCAAAGTATCATTCCCGTTTCGTCGAATATCACGCTGCCCGACGTCCCTGCGAACGATATATCTGCTGGTCGAAAGGGACTTTCGACTCCTTTTGTGTCCAGCCTTTAGTAATTGTCCACTGTATTGCTTCGATTGCTGCGTAAGGGGGTCGCGAGACCTATGATTATGTCTCTAAATTGGAGAAGTTGAAGTTAGGGGAAACTGTTTATCTTCTTCTTCCACGATGTATGTATTCGTGGTGAGAAAAGCTCAAGATTATTATTAGGTTGCTGCATATATATCAGATTTTTGAGCGAGATTTGCATTCTAAAATCTGACATTTTGTATACAGCAGTCTAATATTATTGTTGACGTTTTAACAAAATTTCATACAGCTCTAACTTCGAAGTGTAAACATTCAAAGACAGTTTCCAACCGAACTCATCGTCAGGAAGAAAAGCCATATGTTTAGATTAGGTCCGGACAAACGTGCTTCATTTTTTAACTCGTTCCGAAACATTTGTTATTTCAACAAACCGGTGCTGACACTGTACAAAGACAGAGGGAGACTCTGCTGAGACCAGTTCTCAGCAGTTCATACTACATATGTATGTATAGTAGCAGTCAGTGATAAAAAGCTGATATACATTTCACCGTTAACAGGTTCCAGGGCGAGCGTTAATAGCGACGCGTTTTAATACGTCGAACGCGTTTAATCGGACCATCTGATTGCTCCAGTTGCCCGGTGAAAGGTTCGATAAACTATTATTTCAACGCTCGGATAGTAATGCGGCCTGATGAGTGCCGCTTCCTCGCTTTCGAGGCTGCTCGCTTTGATCTCCGGCGAACGCGATTGGCTTCGACGGTAGGGTTACCAATCTTATTAACGGCCAAAGATTTTTCCTTGTTAGCTGCTGTACCTGAAGATCGTCCATTAATAATTAAAAGCAACGAACTGTGCTTGAAGGTATTCAAAAAACTTCCTTCGGTATTCCCTGTCACGGAAGTTCCAAAAATCATCTTGGACGTTAAAAATACGTTGGAAAATAAAAATTATTGGCATCGATTGCGAGAAACGGTCACCGTTTTTAGAACTCCGTAAAAGATTGTTTACAAAGACCAGGAGAGTAGAAACCTATGAGAATTCTGTCATTTGTCCAAGAAATCTCAAGGGCAAATTGAAAACAAGTATATCTGTTTATTGACAAAAGGGTGAAGACCAGAGGCTGACCTATTATCTGGTGTTATGCGAAAAAGCAGTCCTAAATCGGTGTCCCAGTCGGCACGCAAGTTGCATCGATGCAAGAGGGTCTCGCAGCATCGCGTCGGGCCCGGCGGTGCGGGCTTAATCGATGCGGTAATTAACTGGGAAGATACAGAGCAAGATAGGGTCCCGATACCGGATCAGTAATTACCAGCGACGCGATACTAAAAAATTCAACGTCCTCCAAGATGGACGACGGGGCCGCACGCCATGTCCCCCGGGCGGCGAGTGACACATCCCCTGAAAGGTCTCCTCTTCCAATCCGTTGTACCGACCCCTTAAACCGAACTGAATTGAACAGGAACGCCACCCCTACACCGAGAACTCTCTTCGTCGAGCTACAACAGCCCGAGAGCGCCGGAGACCTACTCGTATTATCCACAGTGACAGGATGGCGGAGTTATTAATGGCCGCGACAGTGACAAATGACGAACTGTCGGCGCAAGCAAGACTGATATGGCGGGCTTCGTTCTCCTCTCTTCTCTCTTCTCTCCGCCTTCTCAGTCTCTCCCCAGGTCTCTCCTTTCTCCCTCTCTCTCTCAACGTTGATTCCCCCGTGGTCTTCGTTCATCCCCCTCCAGAAACCCGCAACGTCCTCGGCTCGACCTTCTGCCGCGTTTCCAACAGCCACCCTGGACAAACTTTGCCACTACTTCTATCTTCTCCTTTGCTTCTGTCCAAACAACAGACCCAACCGTTCTTTCCACGATATCAATGATCCAGGAATCCACCGTAGGGACCATCGGCCAACCCTCGATCATTGATATTAGACCAGAGCCGCGGGGTTTGAACGGATTATGGGAATCTGAGGCACCTCCTTGGTCCTGGGCTATTGTTTGCTTCGAAATTCTCTTCGACAGGGACGTCGAAGCTGGAGTCCATAAAGAAAATTTTCTTCAGCAACTGCACCATTTCATTCTTCCCTTAATAATTTTAAGGAGTGTAACGATGCAACTACCAACGAAATTCAGTAATTTCAAAACGAAACACCATAAGATTCTCCAATTCGCTCGAGGACCATGTGAACAATCAGAAGACTCTCTGTCATCTCCAACAGTTAAAAATGCACCAGCATTCTCCCACGAACCCGTCGAGCGAGAATTCTGTACACTGTACCCGATAACTGGATAGAAGCGCGTGGCGGACAGTCATTTTTCTGGTTTACCTCTGGAAACATGTGCGTCGCTCGTTTATAATCCCGAAACTAGACGCGATCTGGCCTCCACAAACGTTGCCCCCGCGACCAGCGTCGATTCCAAAAAGTCCTGAGTAGACAGGGGTTCGAGTCGAAGCTCGAACAAAAAGGAAGGCGGGAGAGGAGAGGACGCGACGTTGTGTAAAAGGAAAGTACAAAATAAATATATTTAGAGATTATCCGCGGCAATATATCACGCGCGGTTTGAATAGACGGCAGGGGGTCTCTTCTTTTCCGAAGCGTGGTCCTCCTCCGTTTAGCCCCCCTCGGCCACCCCCGTCTTCTTCTATCATTCTTTCTTCGTCTATCATTCGGTCGCTGCTTTGTATTCCGCGCGGCTTGCTCGCGGCGGCCCCTTTCTCCTCCCGTAATCGTCTCAAACTCCACGATTCCCTCAGCCCACAGGATCTCCCACTCCCTTCTCGACCCCCCGTAGTCACCCCGGAGCCCCCATGACTCCCCCATCGACACCGGCCTGGATTCCTCTCGCGTAATCGTCCCAAACTCCGCGAGACCCGCAGTCCTTTGAATCTCTCGCTCCTCAATTTCCTCAACCCCCTCGATTTCCACAACCCCCTTGGTTCTTCGCCCCCTGAATCTTTTGCCTCTCAATTCTTTCAACGCTCCCGATTCCCTCAGCCCCCTGAATCTCTTTTCCCCGATTCCTAAAAACCTCTCGGTTCCCTCAACCCTCTCGATTTCTTAAATAACCCTGAATCTTCTGCCCCTCAATTCTTTCAACCCCCTCGATTTCTTCGGCCCCCGATTCTCTGAGGAACCTGAATCTCTTGCCCTCCGATATCTTGACCCCCTTCTAGCCACCGTTGAACCCCCATGACTCCTTCATCGATTCCTCCCGCCGAAAACTCTCGTAGCTCGTCGCCTCCCCAACCCTTTTCTCTTTCTTCTTTCCTCAACCCTTGTTCCTCCTCTTCATTTCCCGTCCTTGTTCGCCTTCTTCTTCCTCGAGCTCAACCAACCGCCCCCCAAGAGCCGAAAGCCGTCCAGGCTTCATCCTAAGGCAACTTGATCCACCCCTTTCCACCCCCTGCATCCTCCGGCAACTTCTTTGATCCCCGTCGACCGCTCAACTTCGAAGGATCACCGGCGAAGATTTTCGAAAGAATTCATAACTTTGCTCTTGGCCAGACTTAGACGGAGATTCCAAACCGGGGGTGTTATGTCGCCCTGGGGGGCGACGACGACCCGCAAGGGACCTCGAGTAACGCCTCGCGATTTCCGGAGTGCGGAATTCGTCCGCTCGCGGATGGGAATGTATAAAAAAGACGGATCCTGCGGAGAAGCGTTGAAAAATGTTCCTCGGGATCACTGCTGCAAGTCGGGAGTTTTTTTTTTTTTGCAGAGGGTGGAGAGTTTGTTTTAATTGATTTTGAGAAGCGTAGATGTTTCATATAAATTGTTCCATCAATGCTCTTTCGTTTCACAAATTGTGAGAAAATTTCTCTGTATGAAGTATGTTTTATGTCACCATTACAGCAACAACGTTGTACTGCAACTTGGCAGAGGATCAAAACAGGATTGTTCCTTGAATTGCAGATTGTAACGCATTCGACCATTTCGTTGAGAATACATTGCCAGAAAGTTTCGGAACACTTGCTGGCTTTTCTCTTCCGATCTTTAGTTAATGCTTCCAGCATTGTTGACAGTGTCTTCGTACACGCACAATTTTAACCAATCTCATTCTGAAAGAACATCTCTCTCTTCTTACCGACTGTAATACTTTTCACTATTATCTTGTTTATTAAAATTGTTTTGTTGCTAGGATTGACGAGCCAATTAGACCGTCAAGTGGTTAGTGAAGTGACGAATGGCGGTCTCGTTGAAAGAGGGTGAGTATCGATAAGGGAGCGATCAGTCTCCGATCGGGGATCCTATTCGGGAAAAAGAATTCGGTCCGCGCGATATCGTTGATTGACAGGTGGGGAACGTAGGGAGTAGGAGGGAGACTGAAATTGGAGAAACGGGACGGAACGGGAGCCGAGAGTGGAAACAGAAGAGAGACAGAGGGGCAACACGCAAGCCTGATCTGCTCATGAGCGTGGAAATCCCTCGTGGCAGCCTTGGGGTTCTGAAACATCAGCGTGATTGCGTTCCTCCGGCGAAGGTATTCCATTACCGGAGTGAGCGGGTACCCTCATTCCTGCTCCACCCTCTCCAAACATTCAGCATCGAGCCTCGCGCACCCCCTCATACCACCCCCTGGTTCCACGTTCCGAGCATCGACGTGCAAACCGATATCTCAACCCTTCTGTCCGCTGGACATTGTTGCAAATGCGAGTACAGCTGTTGATGAGCTTCTGGGACGAGCGTGAATCGCAGAAACACCGTTTCTGTCTTTTATTGCTATCCTCAACGTTGAAACTGTGTTACCAATGTGCAGGGAAGGTAAATAGGAAATTACTATTTTTTTGTTTTGGGGTTGTTGACTATGAAAAATTGTTGGTTATCTTTCCTGTTACAAGTGTGTGTTTAAAGATGGATGTAAATTATAAAATATTTTCAAGACGAAAAACACTCGCACAGTGTTTCACAAGTGAGGCGTTAAATAAAAATGTGATCGAACTAAATGGGAAAAGTGAATGATTTGTTTATATGTAGCAGTTAAAATGATCGAAATACAAAGCAAAGTGGGTGGAATTCGGGAATGCATCGAACAGACCATCGTCCCACAACTGGCGAACCGAGCGTGCCAACTTTAATCAGAAATTGATACAGGGATGCCTATCCTGTTTTCATTAACATTCCACAAATCCTGCGACAAATTAAATTACTTCGCCATTGCTGGGGCTAATGAATGTCGGAGGGGTGGAACTCACGGGAAGAGGCGGAGGATCCTGAAGGACAGGAAATAGCAGGGAGCGGGACTGATAATCGATAGCTCTCGAAAGTTGAGTTCATTCGTTCGTGAGTACCGTCTTCGAATCGCTGTGGAGAAAATGGAGATCTTGCGTGCGAAACTCCTTGCCCCTTTTTAACAAATCGATTGGAAACCATTATTCCAGGCAGGCATCTTGCTAAACATAATTCCAATTGTTTGAGTGCTAGTTCTGTCTCTCTCTCTCTCTCTTTCTGTACTGATACTTTGACACTGATGTACAGTGACTCCCATCAATATTCGAACGCTGTTAAAAAACGATAACTTTTTTGATATTGGACCATACGATTTGAACTTTTTTTGAGAAGTGAGAGCAATTAGTTTACTACATGATGTGAAAAGAGATTTTTTCAAAAATTGCAATTGGTCGGAATTGTAAAGAAAATAGTAAAAGTTGCATTTTACAACTTTTTTATGTGGGTCTATATTAAAAATTTAAAAAATGTGTTTTGTAGATCTGTGTCAATTATATGCATTGTAGAAGTTTCATCGAAATCGGTTGATATGGGAAAAAACGACAGGCATTGAAAGATGTACGAATCCTTAGATTTACTGCAGTTAGAGGCCGAAAATCGAGAAAAATTGCAATTTCTACCATCTTTAATTGTTCTGAAATTTTCAGAATATGTTTAATTGATACAGATCTACGAAACGTGATTTCTACATTTTCAATATGAGCCCACATAAAAAAGTTGTAAAACATAACTTTTAGTATTTTCTCTGCAATTCCGTCCAATTACAAATTTTTCAAAAATTCTTTTCACGTTACGTAACAAAACCGATTGTTCTAACTTCTCAAAAAATCCAAGTTGTATGGTCGGATATATAAAAAAGTTATCGTCTTTTTAACAGTGTCCGAATATTAGTGAGAATCACTGTATGAATAAAAAGGAAATTTCGGCAGGTCGAACAATGAACACCAATCATGGTCGAATCGAACGATCGCTGTTCGGTCGATCAGCTGGAAGCGCATTAGCAGGACACCGGCGCTGAATAGTGCTATCAGCCTGATCCTCGCGACATCCGCGTTCCCGTGATCCTTTCGAGCGTCCTGTTCCCGATCGGTCGCACAGTTTCCATAGACACTTGCTTGCCTCTGTACAGGTCCACACGATTACATCCACTCTCCTCTGTTTGCGTTGTGTCCGTGATCGTATACGTATACATACATACATATAGACGGTAGGTAAGCTACGAGGTCCAGATTCCACGACAGCGAGCGGAATGGAAGCGCAGCGACGGCTGCGTCGGGGGTTGGAAGAGGTTCGGGGAGGTTGGAGGAGGTTTGGGGCGGTTGGAATGGGGTTTGGGGCTCGCTGGGAGTGACGCGGGGCTAACCGAGCGGAATCACGAGCTCCCAGGAATCGAATCCATGCGTCACCCGGCCCTGCCAACACCATTTGCAGCCGCCACCGGGTTCCACGGACCTTGGGCTCCGGGGGCAGACCGAGCGGAAACGCTCCCCGCCGCGGATTAAAGATCGCTGCCTTCGACCGAGAACTCCGAGCAACCACCGCGAGGAACCGGAACACGTTTTTCGGTCCGTTGTTGGTTCTTCTCGGACGGCCTCGATGGAACCGCGACACGGGCTTCGTTTTAAGGACGCTTTCTCCGAGGAATCGGCCCCATTTCCTTCGCTGATATTGACGAAGCTCGCTGCTGCCTTATTGGGCAGGACGTAGTCGTTGGTTATACTTTAACCAGGGACCTTGATCCATTTGCATCGGAAATGAGTGAGAAATAATGCCTCGTATTCACTTTTTTCTGTTATTACTTGTATAATGGTAATTTTCTAATAATCCTTCTGATTTCGTAAATTTACAGGTGCTATAAATGGATAAAGAACAGCAGTATAATTATTATTTACAATCTAGTTCCCACGTCCCTTTTGTTTGTAGATGCTCGAAAACTTACGATTCCCGTACAGTACATCTTGCAACAAGGTTCTCTTCCGTTCGTCAAGTGGCTAGCAAGCTTAAAGCGCATTCAATCAGCGAGGCGCATTAAAATCAATATGGACGCGTCCCCGAAGAATCTATCGATCATCGGCGCATATTCGGGCCGGATCAATCGAGGACCGGAGCAGGTTCTCAGCAGGTTCTCAGATTAATGGCAGCCCGAAAACGGCGATCAGAAACGGTGGAATCCAGTGGAGAAGAGGAGAGGAGAGAGCTGAAAGACAGAGAGGAGAGGAGAGAGCTGAAAGACAGAGAGGAGGGAGAGAGAGAGAGAGAGAGAGAGAGAGAGAGGACACCGAATCCTGGAGGGCCTACAAGAGCGGATTCCATCGCGGATGATGGCGAGAGGAGCCTAAGCAACGTCTCCGGGTCTCGGCGCCGCGTTTCCCGCGTAAATGATGGCGGCCAACATTATCTATTGTGCGGCCATTCCATTTAATATTGTATTCCATAACGCAAACAAAGGTAAAATGCGAATTAATGTACTCGATTTATCACGCTTTTGTTGCGCGGCGGGACGCACCGCGAGCGAGCGAGCAACCCGGGGGTAGGTTTGGTTGGCTTCGTCTTGCACCACCCCCCCCCCTCAACTACTCCCCATCAACCCCCTTTTTCGCGCACCCCATTCGACGCCACCAACGGCGGATGCGCCACTTCGCGGGCTTCGACACCGGGGGAGAAACCACCCCGGGAATATTCTTTTCCTCTCGCATGCTCTCAACGTATTTTTCTTCGGAAACTTTTTTCAACCCCCTACCTCTACTCCCTTCATCCCTCTTTCCTCCCTCTCATCCGCCCCTTCTTCTTCTTTTTCCCAGCTCGTTTTGCCTCGAGAGAGATCCTCTCGTCGTGTACCAAGATACCTGAAGCGTTCTATGAACATTAACGTAACGACCGTTACCCTCTTCAACGAGTATTAACAATTGTTACTGCGAAGATTGCTGTTGTTGGTTCCACGGAAATCTCGTGGATCGGTTAGGGGATGCTGGCGATCTTGGAAGTGGGGGATGAAACAGTTCTGATGTCTTCATTTTAGGTTTCGTGGGGTGAGTGTGGTGGAGAATATTTTTAAGATGTTCTTCTTTGAAAATCGTCTTTAAATTTAGGGGTGAGCGAACCCCTATTAAATTATTTTCAGATCATTCAGATTGATATTGTAGACGTTGAAGAAGATTAATATTTCAGTATAATAAAAGTGTCTGTCCGTCTCTTTATAATAATATTTTCCTGTTGATAAAATCAGACTCTCCGAAATGAAAAAATTGTGTCCACCCTAAAGATGCGAAATGAATCGAATTATTTTCTGCTGTCAATTAATTAGTACTCCAATTGCTGCCCCCCATATTAATTTCGTCTTATACATTCTCAGGCCGAAAATCGGGAACTGGAGGACCGTTCGCGAGGGTTAATGAAGATTGTATGACCCGGGCAATCTACAGGAGGAACATAATAATTCAAGCGGAATACCTGGACCACTTATAAATGGCCGACGAAACGGACAAGGGATCGCACGCGAAAGAAAGATATCGAGGGTCGCGATTTCGAAGACGGCCGGAATTAATCGTTGCAGGAACTAACGCAGATCGCGAGGAATTCGACGATGGAACATTGCGCAGCCGCCTTTCCGGTTTTAGGAGTCCCGCGATTTTTATGAAACCGGCGACCATGTGTGTGCGTGCGTGTGTGTATTTGTCAGAGAGGGTGAAAGCCGGCGATGGTACCGCTCGAAAATCCAGGGGGATCATTTTTCTGCCGTGTCTGCGAGCGCTATGACCAAAGGGAATTGAGAACTGACAGATGGCGCTTCTTCATGCGTCCCTTCGCTTCCTCTTTGCTTCCCGCTCTTCGTACTTGTCGCAAAAATACTGGGAGACTTCTGAATTTCTCCTGGAGCCTCTTAATAACACGAGAATACCTTCCCGGTGAAAAATTATTTGGATCCTCTATTTCATTCTCCTCAGATTTGTAAGATTGTTAGCGTTTCGAATATTTGAAGCTGTTAGTTTCGATTATTTTTGTATCGTATTGGCGACAGTTTTGGTAACAGGGAAGATTGTTCGAACGATTTAATTTGTAGAATGTTAGACAATTCACCGCTGACAAACAGTAACGAACGGATTAGTCGGAACTGTTTGTCTTAGTGCTAATCTGAGCATATATCGAAATCCCCACCGACTCAATATTAACACAGCTACACCAGGCCCGTTCAATACGCTCTTGGTATCATCGATCATCTACTAAGAACATAATGCACTGGCCAGAACTATTTTATCATGATCAATTCAATGAACAGAAATCGAAACCTTCAGACTGCGAATTGACTACAGCAGACTAACACAGAAAAGTGTCCTTTACGTTATATCAATGGTGTTAATGCACGAAAGGAGAAATCGGTATGTATATACGTCGTAAATATTTGTTGAAGTTACATAGATATTTATTGTGGAACACGAGTATTTTCGTAGAAGAGCAACTTGGTAGGAAAACCGTCATTTAAAGCGCGCCGGCCAGTTTTCCACGGTAATTACACACGCGGAAAAGAAAAATTGCGACACAGATATAGTCGCCGGGGTAAAACTTTTCGCCGGAACTCTCCGCCGAATCCTGGAGTTCATCGCATTCATCATTGTTCTTACCGACTTTCCATCCCCGCGTCTTCCGACCCCGTTCTTCTCTCTCGCCGTGTTCCTCCATCGTCCCTTCGATTTCTTTTGATACGTGTCGTCGTCGCTGCGACATCGTAAATTCGAAAACGCACGAAACGTCCCGCTTAACCGCGAAACAAAAACGAGGACCGGGGAAACCCGCGGATCCTGTTTCAAGTTGCGCGGCAGAGCGACGACGGTGCTTTCTTGCCCGAAGAAAGCGAAAAGTTCCGCCGATGTTTATCGGCTTTTGCCGCGGGCAGCTTCTGTTTCAGGTTGGATGACACAAACAGAAGAATCGGGCTCGCAATTCTGCTTCAAAACAGTCCGTGTTCCGTTCCGTTTCAGAAACTTCTCCATCATATTTCGGTGGAAACGGGATGACGAAATTTGTAGGTATCATACTTATTTTTTCACAATTTTCAGTTTGTCTTTGATGCGATCAGATTAGAAACAAAGACTTGGT
This sequence comes from Lasioglossum lativentre, assembly GCA_916610255.1. Taxonomy (NCBI): domain Eukaryota; kingdom Metazoa; phylum Arthropoda; class Insecta; order Hymenoptera; family Halictidae; genus Lasioglossum; species Lasioglossum lativentre. The sequence goes on from OU744358.1 coordinate 19,476,882, forward strand.
AAATATGGGAAGATTTCTATGTACGTATCAATTCCTCAATCTGTTTATAAAATTACCATCAGATTACAATCACCAACCATTAGGAATCCCTGTTATCGGCAACCAGCCACCCCCGTAACAAATATCCGCACTGTCCAAAACAATCTCAGTTTTTCCGTGGTCCTGATCGAAGGATCGAAGATCGAGCGATTGTTCGTCGGGGTGGCTCGAGGATCGAACTGTGTCAAGGATGACGGCAAGAAACGCGACTGGTAAGGCTGAAAGAAAGAAACGATTCGAAGGATTGCTGGATGTCGATTTCGAGGGTGAGTCTCGAGAAGATCAGAGGGTTTTCGTGGCAGAGTGATCGGTGGCGGCCGTTAGTTTAATCATCGCGCATTAGCCGAACTACCCCTTGGCCCCGGGACCTCGCCCACTTTCACCCTCGAATTCCGCGTTGTCCGTACACCGCCGCGCCGCCACTGTCAGCTTTGTTCCACTCTCATTTGTTTTATTCACCGGTCGCGATACGCGCCGCCGTTTGTCACCGGCCACTCTTCTCGCGTTTCCGGTCGCCCGCTTTGACCAATCGCGCTACGACCCTGCCAACCACCCCCGCACGCTCGTGATTTTACCCCGTTTCGCCGACAAACCCAGCTTTCGCGGAATTTCCACCGCGATTTCTGCCCGCACTACCTGGCCGCCAATCTTCGATTCATAAAAAATTAATAAAAACTAAAGTACATTTTTCAATCAACGTTTCTACGCGATTTATTAAAATTTGATTTGCACTCGTTCTATGGCGAAATGTTATGTAGAAGTCTTCGCATACAATAAACTAAGCACAAAGAATTAACTATAAATTAAACGATCCCGTACATATCTTTCTCAACCCTCTCTTCAACCCCTAACGACTAACTCCTCTTCATAAACACATCCAGCTCTTCCCCAATTAACCGCTCGCTCATTTCACCGGCCACAGAGCATTTACGACCTACATTAACGATTAAATAAAAACCTGTAAATAAACAGGAATGAAAAACGGCGCGTGTTCACCGACTTCATAATCGCGGCAACGCACGAATTCGGAAATATTCGACGGCCTGTTATACACTGTCGGCGTGTAAACAATTATAAACAGCTAACAACGGCGCGCTGGTCCGCGGCTCTGTATCAGAGATTTATTTACAGTTTCGCATTTATTGCGAGCGCAAAAATTCACGCGGCACGGTAGCGGCAGCCAAGGTCATGGCGTGTGCGCCGCTGGTGTGTTTGTTTAATAAAATATATTCTGCTAATTGAATCGGACACGGTCCCGCGGAGTATTTAAACAGCGCCGAAATTAATCCGGCGCGCAAACACCGTTGACGTGTGCGCGCAACGGATATAAAAATATCGAGCGCAGCGTTATTCGATGCGCTGCCGCGTTCAAACAGCGCCTGGGAATCCTGCACAGCCAGAAGCTAGTCAGTAAACGGTGTTAATTTCGAGCCTCCGCGGAGATCCGTTAATTTATAACCGTCCTGTTTACGATACGCCGCGCAAAAATTAACGACGACGTCACCGGCGGCCCGCATTAGTCATCGAATATTGACGCTAATTATCGGCCGATTCGTCGGATGGTGGACGAAGAGGAGAGGGAGGGAGGGAGCGGGGGGAAATTTATTCCTCCGGACGAATTAATTAAGGGACGTCGCTTTTAATGCGGCACCGATCGTCTCTCGGCCGAAACGCGTTTTACACCGGCGGAACAAGCGACAGGTGAACCGTATCAAGATGGCCGACACCGTCTTCTTATCGGTGTGAAAATAACGGGCCGCGAATCTAACGATCCGCCGTGCACAGACGAGCTTTAATGCACCTAGATCCGAACCGGATAAGCGACGGCTACCTCACTACTTTGTGTTCAACTACACCGCCACCGATAATAATCATTCGATTCGATCGCTCGAATCGTCCGACCAACGTTTTTTAACCCCTCATTCGAGTCTCACCCTCTGGATAGCACTTCCGGTCAACCTGTGTGCATCGAAACTTTGTTGCTAATTTGTGGTCGGTTGTTTGCCCTCGCTTCAACTGATTTTGCGCGATTTTGTTCGTTCCACTGCAATTCCTTTCTTGGTTCAGTTTAAATGCCCATAAATTTTTATCAACATTTTTACCCAATTCCCAGAAAATACAATCCTAAAAGATGCTTAACACGCAGTTACAAAAATATCCATAATTTTCCAAGTAAAATTTTCAACGCCCCCATCCAACGCTCAACGAAAAAATAATTCTCTGACGGATCAATGCTTCTTGGAGGAGTTAAACAATTATTTACGATAATGCGACGCCGTGCAAATTTCACGGTTTGTTGGTTCCACTTGAAATGAATGTTGGGCATGCGAGAATTTTCCATAAATTACCAATAATTTCGTTTGGAGGCCTTTTCGCGCGTGGCATCGGCCGTCATCGTCGTAATGGACGCGACCATCACAATAACGTAGCGCGTTTCACAACAAGGGAGGCGTACCGCGTCTGTGGTTTCCATCAGGCACCGAAACACAAAGACTATGGAATCATCAATCAAACCGAATCAATGGGCCCTTTGTGGAGGCCGATTTGGCTACTTATTCATTTATCATTATTAGAGGCGCGGCGTGTTGCGTCCGCTGCGAAACCTCCCACCTCGTGTCTCGAACAGTTTACCTTCATTCATCACCCCGCTAACTCATACAAATTGTTTTATTCACCGTTTCCTTATCAATGATTGCGATACGCTATCCATCAATGAACGCGACGCCGGAAGAGCCTCGAAAGCTCGTTCGGAATTCAATAATGCATAACAAATACAGACTGCTTGGAAATGAAACCATCAAACTTTGATATCGACCAAATTATTTAAAAATTGTTACGTGAAACGTACAAAATATTTGTAGCTAATACAATGCTGTAATTTGGCTGTAATAAATGTGCTATTTTAGCTATTTTTTTATAAAAATAATAAAATTAATAACGTTTCAAGGTTGCTTTTAAGGGTTGCAGGTCTTGGACCTTCAACTTCGCCTTCAGCTCGGAAAGCAAGCTGTTTAATACTTGCAGAACCGCATAACCGTAAAGCACAAAAGAATGGCGTCGAATTGAATCGTTCCCGGACCACGGTCGAGTGATCCACTCGATAAAGGATCTGGAATATTAACGCTCGAATAAATCACCGGCGTGGCACTGTTAATTCTTCACGTTCTCTCCGCAGTTCTATCTGTTTTCTCGCGGCGAAGGCTTCGAGAATCGTAGTAGGTACGCTTTATAAAAATGTACATATTCAACGGCCGGTTAGTATTGCTGGGATTATTATGCACTGTCTGCCGCGCTTTCGCGTGTCTTCGCGAATTAAGTCGCCGCCGCTCGAAACGGCGCGAAAATAATCTGTCTACCGACACGCAATTTTCCTGCGACCGGCACGCAATTTTTCCAGCCGGGATAACCGACCGCCCGATAACTGACCGCTCCTCGTTTTCAGGACACGTTCCGGCGCGCTTCAATCCGCCGCTTCCTACCCGCTCGCAAGAATAATCGATATTTTATTCGGCATCGTCGGAATAATGCGCAGATTGCGATCTGACGATTTGCGGGGGCTCGTCCGGGGCTGATAGTTTTATTCAACGAGCTCACTTGTTATGTTGCGTACACGTGGCAGTCGAAGATCTCGCGGCAGGCCGGTGTCACGCGGACGTGACTTTTGCTGGTCAATTGCAACCCTCATTTGTATAGAACAATTAAGGATTATTGTTTACTTTATGATTTAATTACAGATAATTGTTATTGCCTTCTTCTTTTTCTCTCGGTTATGGTTCAAGTCACTTTTGCAAGACAAGAAACTTTTGTGCTTTTATAACAGATAGCAGGTATAGGGATGCACGAGGTGATCAAATTATAATTTTAATTACAGGCAATGTTTAATGTCCTGCTGTTCTTCTTCTTATCTCATTATTTTCTGAACATTGGTCTAGATTTTAATTCTGTACATGACTTAACAGAGATTAAGGAACAATATTTTTAATGCCTACTTCTTCCTCTTCTCTTGATCTTAATCTAGATTGACGCGAATATTAGCAATTTGTTAATTTTGAATATGAACCAACAATGTTTAGCGTCTTCTTCTGCTCTTGTTCTTGATCTAATTGAATAGATAATTTTGTACACGAATCAAGATAGCTCTCCGAGTTCCAGGTGCACAAAGAAATTATAGACAATTCTTTTTTGTATGTAATTTTTATTAATTGAATTTGAACTGCACTTCAAATATTTCAAGATACGTAGATTAATAGATACGGATATTCGGAGCGAAGTAGCTACCTATTCGTATCGAAAAGAAAGAATTTAGCGGCAGGATGATCGAAGTCGGAAACACGTGGAGAGCTTCACTTCGGACGTGTGAAATCACGACAGTATCTCGAGAAATGGAAAGGAAGTTGTTAATTATGCACCTCGACGGTGTAGTTCCGTGCTTATTACAATATTGTAATGCAATCGCAGCGGCATCTTCTTGTTACCGTCATTGGGCGGTGTTTCGTTTCGTATGAACACGCCAGAGAACGAAGGGAGCGACCCTCGTTACTTCAAAAATATAAAAGCTCGATCCTGTAGTCAACGGCCCAACAAAAATTATCGCAGCCTGGCCATCTAGAGCAGCACGTTCAACCGTCCAGTGGCATAATCTTCGGATCCGAGCATCACCCGTTTTCAAACGGGCAGCGAGCTCTGTATTCTCGACTAGAGCAAGATAGGCGAGGCCCATCTATCAGGTGGCCGGCAGTCAAGGATTCCCGAGGAATCCTCGCGGAAAACGAGCGAGCGCTGGTCGCAAGGGCGGAAAGCCGGGGCGCATTTCACGTGGAATTCCGTACGGCCGCCACATCCGCAAACGTTCTTTCGTCCACGCGGCGCGGCGCGGCGCGGCGGTCCTCGGCGAATCCGCAAAGACTTCCGATGGTGTCCGGCATTCACGTTAACTGAAGCAGAGCGAATCGCGCGATCGGGTTTTACGACGGCGGCGGCCGCAGGGTGCCAACCGTGCCGTTTCTCTGTTTACCGTGCTCGCCTTTATCCTCGACACCGAGAAATTCGTCCAGTTCTTGCCTGTACCCCGTCGGGGGGGAACCCGTCGAGGAAGAACCCCGTGAAGGGTTCTCGGTTACAAGGGGTTACCGGAGTTATGCAAACGAACCGATACCTGCGGGACCCACTTTAAATGCTCCGTGGAAGCACAACGAGGTCACCTCGCCCGTTTCCGTTCTGGATGTCCGTCAAAATGGACCGATTCGCCGTGATTTACTGGCAAAGGCTTGCCCTTCCGTCCGCAGGCCCTTTTCGCATGCATAGCGAGAGACACAAGGTCGCGCGTCCTCCATGAATTCGTTTTGGGAGCTTCAGAATACAGAGCGATAGCCTGTGACGTCTAAACGATGGCTGAACTTTGGGATCAGCCGAGATGGGATCTGAATTTCGAGTTGAGTTTAGTCGGTGGTGGTGAGCTAAGGTTTCTGAGGTTGGCCAGGGTGTTTTGTGTGACTTGGTATGGTTTCTGAAGCATGTGGAGGCTTTTAGAGGAAATAGGAGAGGTTTAGGTGTGGATGCTCAGTTTTGGACGTCGGGTTTAGGATGCCTGCAATATTTGAGGCAAGGATATCATTTTTCAACCTTCATACGTGGAAAATAATACTATTAATTACAAAAATATGTAACAGCCATAAAATCGTCAATGTGCTGGGTAAATCTCTGTCAACATTTTCATTTGCGAAAGAATAAACTGCGACACATATAAATTGTTAAATTGTGTGCGTCTTCTGCGCGTCCGAAAAGTAAACAAAACTGCGGACCGAAGGCCAGCGCTCGGTGAGCAAGTGCGAGGTCTACGTGTTGTTTTCACGCGGCAAAAAATGCCTCTGCGGCCGGTGTGGGTGTGTTTGTGCGGCCGTGCGTGTGCGGTCTAGGCGTCCTAGACGCCAGTAGCATCAAATAAACCGTCTTCCTTTGCAGTTCAAATCGAATTAAAACTGTTTCATTTTACCGGCCTCCATCGTTCGAAATCGAACATAAATCATTCGTGCAATCGTTGTGCGTCTATTTATCTTCTACAAAGATTGTTGAGTTCGACTATTCGAGTCTGAGGGTACACAGGATATTAATTGTTTTAGAGATAATGAATATTTTTATTTCTTGTTACGGAACGAGTGTCGACGAAGTTATTTTTGGGACATGTCCCTTTGATATTTCAGCCGACCCAGTTAGAGAAACAGTTCTGAAAAACCGTAGGCGGTCAGTTTATCTAGAGTCATCCGGTACAGCAACTTAAGAGGCAGTAGCCAAATCTGAGAGCGTTTCGGAAAGTTATCTGCGTGTTACGAAATGGTTGGATTAGAGGAAGCTTGCTATCTCGGAGCTGTTGTTGCTTCGACAATAAATCATTCCGGTTCCTGTGACGAAAATGGAAAAAGACGAAGCCATTTGTCCACGCCATTAAAATGGGAATAGCAAACTTTGTATTTATATAAACCAACACTTACACGAACTCGCATTTATAAAATACTGACGGAAACTAAAATCTTGATACGCGAACAAGTTTCCTAAATTAAGAGGAACAGGTTGATGTTTCAGTTACAATAATTTAATGCAGCATAATTTATTTTCTGTTCCACTGTATTACAATTTCTATTTTTTCTATTTATTCTATTTATTTCCTTGAAACATCGTTCTAAAAATTGCAGAACAGCAGGAAACAGTCCGCATTAAAGCAGCAGACACATATTCGCAATAATAATGATCCCGAGACGTCCCACAGGACCGCCGCGAACAAAAGGAAACTCCTCCAAGAAAACTATAAATACAACTCCGCCAAGTAACATTTACAAAAAGGAAACTCCGCGAGCAGGAATGAAGAAACTTCGCAAACGTCGTCGTCCGTGTTTGCACAAAGCCGAAGCAAGAACGCGAGCAAACTTCCACACACAGCCATCTGCCATAATAAAATCGAAGTTTATAATCCCCACACTTCCCAGACACATGATGAAATAAAAATCAACAAACCATCGACGACAGCTCCAATTAACACCGCAAAAGAAGCACGGCAAACGAAACAGCGATTTTTACACCGTCTCTACTCAAAATAATCTACCTTCAAGATCAAGTAGTTTCACAACCACGATAATAACTCGCGAAAACATGTTCGAGGCATACAATTATACAAAATAAAAAATTCCACACTTTAGGTATTCGTGGATCATTTTTACTGTGAGAACGCTCGGGAAGAAAGGGAAACTACAGAGTTGCATGGTTGAAAATGGCCGCATTAAAATTGCGATAGCCTACCGAAGCGCTAATTGCGCGAGCGTATGGTTCGCGCACCGCGCCGCGCCGCGCCGGTGCAACAAATCTTTAACAAGGAAAGTCGTCGAGCGTTGTTCGAGGGAACAAGGTCCTCGCAACACGCCATCTTGCAGCTTCAATTAAAATTCCCCGATGGATCCATAACGAGGACGAGTGCGGATTCCATCGCGAAAGGTCGGCGCGCAATATCGTGTACAAACGATCCTAGCCGTCTCTCCTACGATCGCAACGATCGTTTAAATTAGATTCTCGCTTCACCTGTCGAACCATCCGCTCTCATCCTTTACTCACGAACAGTGGGAGAGGGAGAGACAGAGAGAGAGAGAGAGAGTTAGAGGTAGAACAACCATGACCAGGGATCCGTTCACGGTTTGATTTACTGCCGGACAACCCAAAGGCTTGCTTGCCACCGCCTAACCCCGCAATATTCGTTTTGAATAAGCAAATTACGAGATTCAAGGTCGCCGCACGGCTCGCAAGGGCTTCATTCCTGACCGACGAGAGAAAATCGGGTTACCTGGTTCAGTTCAACACTAAATTCCACGCAGACCGGACGTCCGGTCCATCGATCCTGTTCTACAGCCTCTGCTAGATCTCTGATCTCTAATCTATTTGTTAGATTGTTTAAATCGGCGCCCGTTGAATGGAAAATCGCGAGAGAGTGATCAAGTGTGCCGTGGTTCTGATTCTAGCAACGTTCGAGCCTTTTGCTTCAGGATTCGGAGTACCGAGGTAAATGTTTGACATTACAAAATGGCGGATGTTGTTCACATTTATGACTGTTCCTTTTTACTTATCAACTCCTTTCTCGCTTTAATAATTTTAATAAGTTGAGAACAATACATTTCTAAATTCTCTGAATCTTTTGGCCATAAATGCATAAAGTCCGCAGTCCACTTGTCAACAAAATTGCCATTGTTGTTGAATGATTTTTCCAGAAATTCTAAGTTATGAATCACGAAGGTTTCACTGTGCCGAGGGTTAGTGAAATGCCATCCTTTTTAAATCCACTCGAATTGAAACTTATCTTGTGGTAGGAGGAAGATTCTTTTCTGAACGGTTATCAAAATGGCGTCGGCGGACGGCCGAAAGGGGGTAGAGGCAACGATGATTAGAATTCGTGCGTTAGGTATTGATGCAACATCGATAATGGGCCGCGATATCTGCGGTCCGGCCCCGCTTGCGCATGATGTACGGGAAGTAATATTTTCGGACGCGCGATATATCTGCCGGCAGCGGACAGCGGGCCGGCGATGCGCTCGCCGATATCGGTTATCGAAAATATTTTTAAATTCGCGAATGATAACGCGCTGCTAGGTCCCGGACGGTTCCGTCGACGGCCTCACTTTCACGCCCTTTCTCGCGGTTCCGCTCCATTGATATTCATTAGCCCTTTGTACTCCGCCAGCCCTCAGGCGCCACTAAAAATTCCCACACCATAACTCCCAACAATTTTTACATCATTAAATTCGCTTCTATTTCAGCTCCGAAGCTGTGAAGTTGATTTTCAAAGCGTGATTTATAAAGCGTCGCAAAACTCCACGTTACCTCACCGCCATTTTCTACAGTGGTCTCTCAACGTTTAACAATCTGGTTGCAATTTATTTTTCGTGAAAATGCGTGGTTTTTTTTTAAGAGAGTCTGAATATCGAGCACTTTTGCAGTTACCCAATATCTATTTTCGAGTACACTTGACGGTAACATATAAATTGTAAAAAATTTAATGACACGAATGTTTTTGTAAATTGTTCGTAAAATAGACGAGGAAATTTTTCGATTCGATATTTTATAGTTTTCGAGTCAAAATAACTTCGAACTACGCTTATTTACCGTTTTTGAAAAATACACTTGTTTACCCGGTTACGGGAAAATGGACTCGCGTGCCGGAAAAGCGAGAAAATTATATATTGTTTGTAATAGGGTGTGGCGACCTTCGTGGCAGAAAAATGTTCGAGGGGAAAGCCGAGTTTCGATGATTAATGAAAACGCTTTTATGTGGAAACGAAAACATAGCAGATACGAAAACGAAAGGTTCGCGTGAGCGATTGTTGAAAGCGTTCTGGCGGTTCGATCATTTCGACGTTGAAAAATCAATAATGAAGCAGGTGGTGCTGTTCGGGCGAAGATAAGGGCTCTGACGCGACAGGCAGGATACTCTAATTGAAATTACTGATTATTTAGATACTTATTTAGATACTAACCGTTCACGATTAATGGTGATAGATAACCATTTTTTTGTGCATAGTGAAAGACAAGAAGTGGAATATCGGGGTCATTCTCTATTTCTGCATTGCTGAGGAATGGGTATTGTAGACATAACGTTACATTCGTTACTATCTCTAACGAAGTGTGCGAGGAAAAATTAATTTCGTACAATGAAAGTTCGTGAAAATTTGTGAATAAAGCACGATTATATTGAATACACATATTTTTACTGTGTCCTACGTGCAATACGAACAATAGACAGCAAAACAAGCTCTTTTAAAAATACATTAATTATCTTGAAACACACTACATTTACCATTAAAATAAACAAACTAACAGTCAATTTGTCTAACAAAATCGTGTTTCTTCTTTCTCAGAAGGAAGAGGCGACAATAAATCGCGATTTTATTCAAATCTACCGCATTTTCGAGACTGTTATTTTTCCGAATCGTCGGAAAAGGGTAAGAGATACGTACTTTCCGGTCTGCTGACCGATTTCTGTGAACAGTACCGAACAATGTCGAGCGCAGCAGCGGCTGCAGGGTGGCGTCTCGCAAGAAGGTCGGCGAAAGGTCGTAAAAAAGCCAATTAAAACTGGTTCTCGGTAAACGGGGACCGATTCCGTGCACCATGGAATTCATCTGTCGGCCCTTTTTGCATCGGTTTCTTTCCGGCCGCGCGAGTAAGAGCAAAGGACGGTTTTATCGCGGGCAGAAGTTCACTGTTACCGGCTCTCTCTCTGGCTCCGGGGCATTATACGCGCGACGATGCGATAGCGGCGATAGTCATACTTATAATTAGAGGAGTCAGCCAAATGATTTACGACGCACACGTGGTACTCACCGGTTTCGTAAATACGGTCCTCTCGTTCCACGGCCCTCTTTCTTTCCCGTGCGCGCGAGAGGACGCTCGGTTCCGCGAGCTGTTGGCCCGCTCTCGATTAATAATTTTTGCAACCCTATATCCCCATCGACGAGGCCCCCGCGAAAAATAATAAAATTATCCGTGAGAAAGAGGGAGAGAGGAGAGACCTCGTTCCTTGCGTTTTTTAACGATCCCGACGACGATTAGCCGAGCTCGCGGCACGCAATATCGATAAATTTCGATCGGGCGACGTTCGTTTCGTCGGCCGCCCGCCGGTCACGCCATCTTGTAATTTTCTTCTTGGATTTCTACGCGGGCTTTCGTGATTTGTTGGACGATGAACTTTCAACCTCGACGCTTGTAAAACTCCCGCCGCGCCGGTGCTCGCGGAAATTTGATTTACAATTTAAAACCGCGGAACTTTTGTTCGAGACGAAATTTTTGCGAATTTCAATATTGCCGCTTTACAGGGATCATGCTTTCTTGGATAACGTGAGTGAAATTGTGAACGAGTTGACATTTACTTCGTTTCACCCGACGGAATTCTTCGGAAGTAGATACTTCAGTCGAAGAAGTACCAAAGTGTTCGTAATCAAATGCTCCAGCTTGTCTAATTTGTTAAATTTTAATAACTGTGTGTGTGTTGTTTACATATTCGGTTTCCGAAGAACAAACGATGATGAATTTTGACTGACGAGTGGATGTGTAGTCCTCTTTACTAGGTCCGAAAGAAAAATGCAGAACAAATGTGTAGAACGTGTAAATCGGTGAAAATATTCATGTTTGTTTAAAGTATACACTTTTCGCGTTCATATTTTTGCGTGGAAGGATTAATGAACTATTTTGTAATGCTCTGACAATGATCGTGAATAATTGACGTTCAGATATGGCGCGTCGAAGCCGTCGGCCGTCGGAACATGGCGCGCAGTCAACGGAGAACTTCTTCCACTAAAAATAATTCCACTACATTTTATAATTAATACATTCAATTTTGCGTTATTTAACTCCAGAAATACACTCGTAAAAAGTCAAAGATGTCCACGTTATTTTAAACAACAGAGAACTCTTTCCATTTCAATTCTAAAAGTATAAAATGACATCGTTGGAATTAATTCAAGAGCGATTCGTTACATTTACAACGCGAAAAACAGAAATAAAGAAAGGGTAGAACGTATTTGCGGGCGTTACGTTGGTAAATGTAACCAAAAAGCTAGCAGTAAAAAATTAATGGCGCGCGCGAGCCCAATTTTCGGTTAAAATCATTCCCGTGTAAAAGCCGAAAGCTAAAAAACGTAATGCACGAATACATTTACCGCGGGAGTTCTGTTTGAAAGCGATCTACCATTCGACGGTTCGCAAAAAGTCGAATTATTTACGATCCTGTATTAAATTCGCGGTGGCTCGATTCGGAAAAATCGGTTTTTTTCGACGAACCGTTCAATGGATATTGAGCAACCAAAAATTGATTAGGTACATAAACTTCAATAGGATAAAAATTGGGAGAGAAAAGACAGCTTTAATTAAAAAAGAAGTGGTTGAATTTCGTAAATACTGTACTCTATTCTTTAAAGACGATGTCTAAATTATTGTACACTCATCGTAAGAGAAAACGGAGAAGATTACAGATTATTATAATTTTACATAGTAGATGTCCAGAATATTTTCTAATCTGAATTGAAAACGAACTGAATGAACCGAAAAGACTGAAATACATGGGGAAACAAAATTCTAAGCGAAATTCAACATAACACGCAATCTTCGAGCCATAAATCTTACATTTCGTAAATATTTCCAAAGAATACTAGTCATCCTAGTTTTCACAAACATAATTATATATTATTCCAGTAATAGCATTTGAGAAAATCCTTGAAAATCCAACAAAAATCTATATCCTTCGCAAAAGCAACATACGAGTTGCTACACTTACATTTCGTAAATATTCCAACAAAATTCAGCTTCCCAATATCCAAAAACACACTTAGTTATCATTTCAACAAAGATACATCCACTAAACCAAAAGAAAATCCCTACAGTACAGGAGAATCCACCGTAGCTCCAAACTCTGCACAAAATGGAGTACAACGCGCATCGAGAGGGGGTTCCGATCTTCGAAAATATGTTTAAAAATCGAGCGAACCGGGGATTAAAAATTACCAGAAAATATCCACAACAGTCGAATCTATACGTAGAGCGGTAAAAAGTTGCGGGAATCAGCGATGGCGTGTCGCGATGAGAAGAGAACGTGGCCGGCGCGGAGTCCGTGGGAGTGAGGGGCAACATGGCGGAGCGACGGCCGTCGGAACATGGCGACTGGCCGGCGCTGGGGCCCGGCCGGCCGGTCTGTTCTCGGCGTTCGGTCCAGCCTCGTTACAGGATTCCATGGGATCCTATTCGGCAGATTGCTTTTGAAAAATCGCCGCGTTTCAACGGTCACGGCTCGTTAGAATATCGCTTGACAGTCTGCAACAACGGCGAGCCGCGCGGAGCCGCTCTCGGAGTGGAGCTGAGCGGAGCAAAGCGGAGCAGAGCAGAGCAGAATGGAGCAGAAGAGAGCACACGCTTCTATTAATACGTCTCTCAGCGTGTGTAACACGCGTGTGCGTGAGTGCGCCACAGACACGGCGTATTATTCGTTGTTGTGTGGGTGAATATATCCGCGACGACGAACCTGTGCGCCACGTATTTTTGACGCACTTTCGACCGGCCTGGCCCGGTCTGGCCTGCTCTGCTCTGGTCTGGTCTGTCCTGTCCTGTCCTGGTCTGGTCTGGTCTGGCCTGGCTCTGCCCCCAGGGGCATTTAACTGGCCGAGAATTAATCGTGCCGGCAACGGCGCGTCGCACGGCCGAACGCATTTTCGTTATTTTTCAGCGGCGCCCGCGGAAATCGTGCCAGAATCTTCGGCTCTAGCGTTCGGGAACAGCTGTTCCGATCGGGAGCTGGCTCGCCGAGGATTCAGCCAAGCTGTCACTGGATCCCCTTCGATTTTCTCTGTCTTTCGTTCTTTTTCTCTCTCTCTCTCTCTCTCTCTCTCTCTCTCTCTCTCTTGGTTTTCTTTTTACCCCCGGTTCCTTATTTTGCTCCCGGCAGCGGGCGGTGCGGCGCGGCGTCACGTTCTCCTTTCTTCATGGAGGAGACAGCCGCAGAATGAGATTTTGGTGAGTCCCACCGAGCCAGACGAGCCGGATCGAATGGTATTGATTAGGGGGACGACGCGAGGAATATAAATTGGCTCGCTGAACGATGCACGCGCTGTTAAAACCTCGTGATCGCCGACGCCGACGCCGACGCCGCGCCGGGAACGATGATCGTCGCGACGGATGCTGTATCGTGTTCTCCTCTGATCCCAGGAATTTTTTAGATGTTTCTTCTAGCTTTCGATGGATTTTGTTGATGTTTTCGTGTGGTTCAGAGGGAGGCCTCTGCTAAGGGCAACAGGGACGACGATGCTCTGTCTTCTGGAGACAGTTGTGTGACAGAGCGGGGCGAGCTGGCGCTAGATTATTTTGAGAACGCTGCCGAAGTAGGTGTAATCATTTTCTTTAGACAAAGCATCGATGAATAGGCTCACTGGAAACGAAGGATCGTTTGTGTCTTGTTCGTGCATCGGAGGAGATTTTAGAGATCGTTCCTACTTTAAGAGAAGTCTCTCTTAAATGGACTAAGAAATCCTAGAAAGGACATAGTTCGATCTAACCTAGAGTTAGTTAGGTCTACACAGAAAGTAGTAGTTTTCCCTGACTGAAACAAGAAGCAGTTTTATTAACTGAATCTTGCCGAGTCAATAGCATTCGTCTTACCGACCCAGCATTCCCCATTTCCGCTAGTTAACACGTTCGACCAACTTGCATGTAACAAAATCAAGAAAAAAATTCAGTGGAACGAGCCGCAAGCGAGCGCAGGCTCGAGCAATACCGGCGAAATTGAATTAGCATCGTGCCGGATAGAATGCAACGCGAGAGATACTATCCGAGCGACCTTCTGCGCCCGCGGAGAGTGTTTCGTAATTTTTCGATTTGTTTAATGGAAAGTTGAACGGCTCAGATAAGGGTCGGATAAACAGAGAATGTTGCGCGATCGTTGGAGAGGGCTATTAATAGCAACCGGAAAACGAACGGCCATTCTTTCCAGCTGGAAATAGATGTTCCGTGGCCGTTCACGCGCTAGCCGAGTGCGTGTATGTGTGTATGTATGCGCGTGCTTGCTAATATTTATAGAGATTAGTCCGACGCCGCTAATAACGTGAAATTGATATCGGTTTCGATGCTGCTGTGCCGCTACAGCCGCCGGTAATTAGACACTGTTGGAAACTCCGACGAGAAACCAATAGACCGATCGCATGATTCTTTCGTTGGGTCTCCTGGACGACCACGATGACGATAACCCTAAAAAGGTCAGGCATCGTGGCTAAACAAGTTGTTCTTGATGATTTTCACCGTCCCCTGTTCTTTATATTCCCCATCAACCCCCGGCGTGTGTACATATAAATCGTTTTATCAGTTGCGGACACCACGAGTCAAGGTAAAATCGTTTTAGAGCGTTCAATTTAAAATGAAGGGGTTAAAAATTGAAACAGGATTATTTCAGCAATTCCAGTGATATTCTAGTGCTGTTAATAGATAGAGTGTCTGTATGTATATTCATTTAAGAGTACAATCCAGTAAAAAATTGGAACAAGAGCACCATTGTTTAGTTCTTCGTGTCGGAAATAGAATTCACGAGAAAAATGTGTGTCCGATGGCTCAGAAAACGCTGAAAATTGTCCAGATTTAATTGAATCCGTGTCCCGTGTTCGAAAAGGACGGGAATGTTTGAGTGATTCAACGCGCGACAGGACGCAGGCAGGCATTTTTCATCGCGTCGCTTCCCAAAGCTTCAAGTTTGCCGGAAGTCCGATCAAAAGCACGTCCGTCGGACGCTGGTGCGTCTCGCTACAGTTAGAAATGCGCCGGCATTTGTTCAAGTCGCTCGAAATTCGTCCGTGTCGCGGGACGTGCTTCTGTGTTAGCTTGTCGTCATTAGGGGGACCACAATAAGATGAACATTCGTTTGCGTGGATCGTCCCTGCTTCAACCCCGAGATTTCAGAACGGGAAACAAAAAGACGGAATCGGACGACGACGGGGAAAATGCGGGCAAAAAGGTTCGCCGCGAGAAAACGTGCCATGAAACGAGTCTCCGGACGAAAAAAATCTTACAATGTTGCGATACATTGCTTGAGAATGATAATCTGCATGTTACAATCTTTTGAAACAGAATAGGAAACGAAACGGAACAAAAATTCCGGCAGATTTAGATCTTGGGTCAAGAATTTCTATTTATTTAATAAAATGGAGGACCAAAACGGAGAGAACAGAATAGAAATTCTACTACCTTCTGGCTTCCAAGAAGAAGGAGGATATAGTCATAAAAAACAGCTCCATTTTCTAATATTTTTTCACGGAACAAAGAAATCTTTGACATGCTTCGGTAAATGTAATAATATTTCCCGAAGATCTTTCGCGTCGAGCAAAAATAAATGGCTATGCAAGAGTGATTTTGCGGTACCAAAAGGGGGAAAAATTGCAGATGTTGTATCTTGAATTTGGTCAATGTAAGCGGAATGAAAACAGCGATTTTTCAGCGGCAAGTGGCCACTTCCTGGCGCGCACACAGGTACGCCGAAGGTGTAGATAATGAATTTCCACCAACCGGTGTGAATCAGCGTTAAATAACGCCCGCCGACGTTCAATTGTTCGGCACAATAAGCTCAAGTGACACTGTTTCGTGCGTCAATTTGTACACGGTGCCCGATACAATGCTCAATCACGGGACACGGTTGCGTAAGGCTCTCGTTGCGACGACACATTGTCGGATTTCGCGGGCGATCGCGAGAACAAAAGTCGCCCGGGCCCATTAGTCACACAGCTGGCAAACCGTGCGGCTTGATGAAAAATCGACGAGGGCCGTTTTATCGATTCCAAGATGCCCTGGCTGATTTGTCTTTTGCAAAACGCGTGTCACGAGATCCGCGAGGCAAATGAATTTGTCAAACAATGGTAAAAGACAGTTTTGCTCGGTGCTTTTCACAATAACGTTCATTTGCTTGTGCGCTGGCTTTAAAACCTGAAACAGTTGATCGATCTAAGAACGAGATAGAAGAATGTTAAAAACATTTCTGTATGGAGAAAGTTAACTTGTGTTTGATGTAGCAACCGTGTGGACCTTGTGGGTCTGGTGAGTCATTTATAAAAATCTTCAGTCTAACCTTACAATTAGTCTAATCTTCAATTATTCAGCGTAATTATTGATGTGTAAGAAAATTCTTATTTTCCTAGACTACGCTTCATCTTCTGATTTCGATTGAAAATAACGTGCAGCTCTACATTAATGAATATTCTACTTTTACCGTTTCCTAAAATGTTTCGTCAGCTCTGACCTTATCAAAATGTGCAAACCAGTTATTTCTGCACAAAGAGAATGATTTATATCCGAATATCATCGAAACGGGAGACCCAATAACAGAAACGAAACGAAATTTGCAATGCAAAAGACGAAATGCCTCCGCAAGCTGTTTTTTAGCCTCCCAAAGGCTAATAAAGAAGGTAAAAAGCAATTGTAGATCAATTATCCGCATTTAAAAACTGGCTAGCGTAAACTCTCCATAAATCATGCAGGCAAGTACGGAAAATATATCATTTTAACACAAAGTCTGTTCAGATCAGGACGATACGAGATGAATGAATAAATAAATTAAATACAAAAACGAGTGAGCTCGTTACCTACATTAAAAACACTTTGAACAAGGCGCAAAGATAAGAATCATCCACGGTCAGACAGGAAAATCATAATTACAAAATTACAAATCACTTGGAAACGCTTATTTCGCCAAATACTCGGTGTATTTCGATAAATGTCTGCTTTCGTAGCGTTCGGAGCATCTTCGGGGAATAACCTTGAAGATTTCGAGTACGTGGCAAGTGGTAGTAGGGAACCGGTTGCGTAATCGAAGTGTACGATTCGAATAAAGCCTCGAAAACGCGAAAACGAGGATCGGCGAGCCGGTTACCGTCTCGCAATTAATAATCGCGGGGCAGCTCTCGCGCGGCGGGTATGACTCGTTCTAATAAATCAAGGGGCTAAGCAGCAGCCGGTTAAAGAAAGCGATACGAATATATCCCGGTGCCGCGTCTATTTCCGGTCGGGAAAAGTCCCGCTCCGTCTTCCATTCAGGGAAAACAGCCCGACAAAGCTGCGGAACGGGCGATCTCGCGCTTTTAACCGGCAGCGTTCCGCGTTATTGACATTTTTCGACGAACTTCCCTGACGTTTATTTCCATCGGTCACCGGCGCGAACAGCGCGCGAGAAAGGGAGGAAAAAGAGAGAGAAAAGAGGAAGAGGGATAAAGGGGTGAAAGAGAGAGAGAGAGAGAGAGAGAGAGAGAGAGAAACAGAAAGGGGGAAAAGAGAGAAACCGGAACGGAAACGAGAGGGTGAAACAGAGACGGCGATGGGGAAAAGAGGAACGGGGGAGTAACATTCGCATCTTGCTGCCTTTATAAATGCTTCTACATTTATTAAGGCTACTCCCCGGAGCCTGGACGTACCAGTGTACGTATTTCGAAATGAATGCCTCGTGACGTGGCACCGCGACGCTGTCGTCGGGGCGCGCGGGCGCTACGAAAAGTGAAATATTCCCGTCGTATTTTCACATGCACCGCCAGGACGAATGGCGTCCCTGCGTCTGACGGCTCTCTGCTTCGGCAGCAAGGGAAAAAAGCCCGGGAAATAATAATAAATACATATACACGGGTAGGCACGCGGCCGCGACACGCGTAATATACAATTTCTACTGGGTGCCGCGGAAAACGACCTGCTGAAGCTGCTTTTGATCGCATAATTTTTTGTTAGTTGACGATTACGCAGCTTTTTTTTTCATTGTTAGAGTTGCATCGAAGTAGATTGAAATGTAATTATTAAATTGAAGAAAAATGTCGCGTTTGATGGAAATTTATTTTCGATATTTTTGTAATCGATAGAAAATAATTTGTTTGCTTCTATTAGGCGATTGCATTTGACTGTAAAGAGTTGAATGGAGACAGGAAATTAATGTTCATTTTATAATGATTTTCTTTTAATTTTATTTTATTCTATGTCTCTGTAAATTTTAGTTATTTTTCTTGTATGATTTGCGGTAAGAGAGATTTTATATTCGGTTAAAATTTTCGCGGTACACCGAGTGGATGGGCAACAGTGCCGAACGTGTTCGGAACAAAGTCCCACTGGAAAAATGTCTCGCAGGCGATCGAGAATATGGCGGCGGCCCTGTCGTCGTTTGCATGAAAATGAAGAAAAGAATTTATATCGTCCGTACCAAAAAGCGGCGAGTTTCCGGGCGTGATTTATGCGAGCGGGCCACGAGAAAATGCGACACGAAATTTCGCGTTTTTAACGGGACCGCGGTGACCGCCATATTTGACATGGGGGAATCGGGTCGAGAGTATTCCGCGTTTCACCGTTTTCGAGGGCGGTGGCTCTAATTCATTCGCTATTAGGACACCTAACTCGGAATTACTACAGCTGCGTGAGGAAATTTTGCTAATTTTTATATTTTAAAATATCCTACCAACGCCAGAGAACGCCATATAATTCTCTAAATATTTAGAATTATTCTACTCTTAAATATTTGAAAATTTTAAGTTATAGAAATTATGAAATATCTCAGTGTCGAAGCCCAAAATCCCATAATTCTTGGACTTTACGTACAGTTTGCCTCCGCTTTTCCCACAGATATGCCTAGAAAACAAAATTATCCACATACAACACTCTACACGCAGTAAATTAATTTCAATAAATCCGAAATTTCCGTCTTGTTGAAAGCTGGAACCGCCCCAAAGAACCGCGAATCATCGTATCCGGACCAGTCAAAAACTTTGTCTCCTATCGGTCGTTATCCGTCAACGAAAATCACATTGAATAATTTAACAGTTGTAGTATTTCACGGTTCAGTTTTCTGGCGCGGCATCCAGTGGCGGAGCCTCGGTCGAAACCGCGACTGTAATTTTATATAACCAGTTAAATGACTCTTGGCAAGGAAGTGATTTGTCGCACGATATTTTATTTCAGATAATCATCCTCCGTGTCAGACGTGGGCCGTCCACCGGCGACAATGTATGTATACATTGATTAATGGCAGCCGGTGCCGGGCACCGCGGAATGAAAAAAGAGACGCTGCTGCAGCAACGTCGTCCCTCGGATCGGCTACGTTCTCGTTCCGAGCAACTGCGATACCTAATGAATCGTCGCGTTTTCGAAATCTTGTTAGCGCGATGAGCGCGACTCGGCCGAGTTACCCTCGTCGATCATTCTGGCCACCGATCACCGAGGAAATCGTTTATTACGCTGACGGTCCAGCATGAACACCGATAAAAACTAGAGCATTGTCTTTGCCAGATGATTTAACGCCACCCACCTGTTTCGCGATGTTCCTTCCTCGAAATCTTCCTGTCTCTTCCTAGAATTGAATTGTTTCTACGTCCCTCAAAATTTATACTTCGCGATGATCATTCACAAGATCGTTCGGATCGTTCGGATCAGTCAGACTGCCATTCTGGCATCGCAGTGATATTTCTTACCAGCTGTTTAACAGGTTAAACGCTTTGTCAGTCGTTGCGGACCCGATGGTGTCGAATTTACAAAATAAATATAATTCATGCAATATTAAGAAATATGTGTACACTGTTTTCATATATTTGATCGAAACCGATTAAACATAAATGACATACTCTGATACAAAAATTTTGAAATATTGAAAATTAGTATAAAAACTAGAGCATTATCTTTGCCAGATGATTTGCGCCACCCACCTGTTTCGTTTCCTAAAATTCAATTGTTTCTCCTTGCCCCTCGAGATTTATTATGATCGTGATGTTTATACGATCACGTTCGGATCGTTCGGATCGTTCGGATCAGCGAGATCACAGTCAGAGTGGTGTTCTGGGATCGCAGATGGTGTACGCGTGTTACAGCGACACCGATAAACATTTAATGGACGATTGCTTCGAAATTACCGGGCGTCACTTATCGAGTAAAATGTAAAGCATGTTAACGGGGTTAAAACTGGAAAACCGTTTACGCCGGCTGGAAAAAGTCACGGGAAGGTAGCATTTCGGTAATGGACGGCCATTAGCATGGCGATCACCTCGCGGATAATGGCGGATCGACCCCGAAACCACGTATTCGATAAGCATTATCGAAAAACCAGCCTGGGAACTGTTGGAGCTATCTGCTCTTACATTTACTACGGACGTGTCCTTTAATCCCTTCGGATTAATCATTTGACTCCGCTTGATCTCTTTGGGCTCTGTCGAAAATTGCCGAGTTATCTGACTCACGTATAATGCGCTGCGCCGGTGCCATTCTGTTGTTTCTTGTAGCAATAACTAGCCTAAGTGTCCACTTAAAATTGGAAAATAATAATTTCCCCATCAACTTTGATTCAAATTCTGTTTCAAGTAATTGTAGACGCAGCCTCATGCAGGATAATCAGTATTCTGTTGAAAAACATGGGCCACTTTTGTTATTTAAATAGTATGTTGTTCTAGAATGCATTCTTCATTGATCATTCCATATTTAATCATATCGGAGCCATAAACGACCTAATGAATCATTTAACATTCTTTAAATCAATAATTCTATTACTCGAAATCTTTGGAGTAATTAGCGACTGTCGATGCTACAAAGATTAATTTTTATATAAAGTAGTAAATAAATTTAAATTTAGAAAATTTTCTTCTACTACAACACAAACCATGGAAATCATGACTAATTTAATAAATTGTTAAAGTAATAAATTGAACGAACATTTAATAATAATTCTCGGGGAAAATTGAAGAACAGTTATCCGAGTACCTAAATTCCCACAGAGGGTGAAAAAACGAGTGGCCTCTGTCGTCAGACATTTTACACGAGGAGGCGATCCGATCCAGAGTCCACTCTTCATCGGCCATTAATAATCCTAGTCGCCCCGGCCATAATTCAATCGCGTTCAAGTGACGCAATTCATAATAAAGCGAGAAAGGATTACGGAACACCCAGTATATCACGCCTGCGCAACCGCTTATTGTACGAAGAACAAGCCTTTGCCAATAGCTTTGCCCGTCCGATAAAGATGTTTACAGATAACTTTCCATAGACGTATCGGTCATTCTTTAACGGCCGGGAGCGTCAGCCACAGCGAAATCATCTTCCGTCGAACCAGCCTGCGATATTTCTCAAGGCGAAAGGGCGTCCGATAAACCTTGGGGAAGGGAGAGGGCTGAAGGTATGATGGCCGTTCACTGTCATGGCCATTGGAGACTCCGTGCTACCTGGATCAATTAAATCGAAGTGGATTTCTAAACAATGTCACTCTGAATTTTCCCATTTTACTCTAAAACAACCTCTCCAATTAAAAATATTTAAATATTTCAAGACGTATTTTAATGTTTATACTAATCAAACTGGTTCTTTGGTATATTCTTCAAATTTGATATCGGTAAACGAAATCCATAAAAAGATCGACACGATTTGACGCGATTTTTGAATTTTCAAGATCTTCGCTTGACCAACGTGGTACAAAAAGGATCACCTTATTCAATCAACGTTTAATTCATTATACTGCTCATTCATTCGTAACGAGCGAATCAGACCCGACCGGAATAAAAAAGTTGAAGAAGCCGCAGAATTCGAGTCAGACATCATTGCGGTAATGTCTCAATTCTGATCCGGCAATGTAATCGCCAAAAAATTGCAAGTATGCGAGCGATCTGGAAGATCGCGTGCAGGTAGCACGGTGAAGCCGATCATCATCGAGGAAAGAGTCGGCCGATCCCGGTCAGAACTGCTGGTTTCCGATGGTCAGCTGTAAGGGGAGGAAATTGCAAGACATTGTAGATGATATAATTGCCGGGGGACTGTTTCTGTAGCCGCGAGAGATCGGGGCCCGGGTACAATGTCCGCGACATACTATGCAATTTGCATCCGAAACTACCTGAAGAGTCCTGGGGAGGGGCTGGCAGGTCGAGGGGGTGTCTGGATCGACTCGTTTACCTGGTTACATGATGGTTTTCGATCGGCGTACAGTCACTAATTATTAGATCGAGGATATTGTACGTTCATGATGGAAATTAGGAAAAGAAACGCAAAAGAGTCGGAACATTAACCCTCGTACGCCCCTAGAAATAGTTCTATGCAAGATCCTAGTATAATATCTGTGGTTGTAAGGAAGAACGCCGCATGTCATATACTTTCACTTTCGAGATATTGCCGTTTAAAGTTTTGCTCACTAATACTTTGTATAGGACATCGGTTAAATTGCATTATTTTTTTAAGCTTTTCGAATTTGTTTTCCTGACTTTTTTTCTGGTAAATACGTAAATCTATACTCCAAAGCTCAATTAATGCATGAACTCAAATTTTTTGAAATTGTGACATTCGGTGTTTTTCCTTACAATCACAGATATTTCACCCATGTTTGTATCAAATCTACAACTTATTATAATACACGAAACATTGTTAAGATGCACAGTAGCTATTAGAAACTGTGGTGTACCTAGTGATGGGCCTTGAGCATGTTCAAGCGGTATCGATTCCTTGTGACAAAAAATCATGGTATCACAAACATGTACGAATGATAGTTGCTCAGAAGACTCGATCCTTTATACTTTATAAGTACATCTTGGATGGGTTTGTTATCGATACTATCAGAATCCTGTGGGGTCGAGTCGACTGAATGACAAGTAAGTATACATATTATGAAATGTTATGTTTACTAATATCAAGCGTGAGAAAGAAGATAGAATGAAAATATTATGTTGGTACGTTGAAAACGGTGAAGACGTAAATTGCGAATGTAACGATACCAATTTCATCCAAGACGTGATACGAATACTACTTGGTATCATTTCGGCACGTACTGGTATCACAGATCGACTACAAGTTCCTTATCTTTTGATACATATCGAAACACCCAAACAAGTATAATACTTAAGTATCGAATTGTTTGAAAATCATGAGAAAGACTTGCGTCACGCCCATCGCTAGATGTACCACGTTGTGAAATAGTAAGTTGAGAAATAAATTTTGTGGTTTGTGAGAAATGGTAAATTTCAGAGACAACGTCATCAAGTTGCGTGCTCCGTTTACTGCATCTGAATATTCTGAATCGAGTGTAGGCTTACGATTGCGTCTAATTTTACCATTCGGATTAACTCCAGCTATTTGATAGCAATGGCCCACTGTGCGTCAGGCAGATGTCGCGGATAATTCGCGCATATTCGCAATCTGCCTTGAGGCAATCGCCGCGTTGACATTTTCTCCGCGTACGCCGCGCCGCCCACGAGACTCGATTATATTTCAGAATAAGACTTTCTCGAGCGTCCCGGTCTCTTCTCCGGTGACAAATGTCCACCGGTTTCAGTTCTAAAGGCTCTTAAACCGGCCGAACGATCCGTGACACGCGAATTCACGGAAGAAATCACGCGGACAGACACGTTAACGCTCCGGCCAGCTACGGCAAAAAGCGTAAAACAAGCGGCCCCGGGTATCGAGTGTGATACAAAACGAGTGAAGAGAAGAACCCCGGAGCAGCCGTGTTTAGCTCGGGAATCGTGAACCATAACTGGCAAATGATAGATCGGCATTAGCCGGTTCGGGCTCGCCGGCGACGATCGATCAATCGGCAAACGAATGCCAATAATTTTCGCTCGGCGACCGCAAGTAGCGCAAACGTCTTCATGAAATGGACCGTTTCGGAACGACTGGTTCCGAACTACTTCCATCGAACCGGCATTAATGAAGACGGAGCCGAAGTCGAAGGCCCAGTGCAAAACCCACCAGGAACAAAAGGATCCGCGAGAGCAATCGTCCATCATCCTAAGCGGGCCCCTGACCGGATGTTGCGGCCCGTTGCGATTCAATGAAATTATTAATCACGCTAAAACACTGTTTGGATAAATGCTTTTTTACTTTGCTAGCTACTTGCTATAAATAATAAAACAGTATAGTGAAAGATCTTGACGAAAATCCTACTTGACGATGTTGCACATAAGTGCAGCATAGCAGACGGTATACGACTCCCACAATTGCTACCCGGCTAAAGGTGTCCACGCTCGTGTCACACATCATTGATCATCAAGCGCAGGCTTTAATTAATCAGCCGCGACTAAATGAAATTTAATTAAGCGACACGGCAATAAAGAACTAGCCAGCTGAAAAAGTGATTAAAAGCAGCTCTTACCGATCAACGATCCGTAACAAATGATTCCCCGGCGTGCCGATACGTTGTCCGAGCCTCTAATGAAAGCTAGAAAGCTTCCGTGCGTGTTTCAAAAAAAAAAAGAGAAGGAACAACGGTTGCCCATTATTTTTCATTATCGAGAGGCTCGGGAAACAGTTTACAGTAGAGTAAAACCTCCAATAAACTAAATGAAAGGCGCTAGCAAAAAGAGAATGGCGAATTCCACGATGCAGTTCTCTGATGCACCTGTAGAAATCTAATAGAGATTGCACATTTTTGCAATAGGAAATCTTCCAACACTTGTAAAATGCGCACTCATCAAAATTTAATGGTACCGTGTACCACAAAATTCAAGTTGCACAACTGCAACCTCATCTGTTCGAAGAGACTTCAGCGTCTTTTATTTTTGTGGGCGTGGCTTCGTTGCTCGTACTATAAACGGAGCCACGACAGTGCCCCATAGTTTTTCACTTAAAAAACCGAGAGAAGCTCTAACAAAAAGTACAAAATTGAAGTTGCTGCACCCTTGCGTATATTTCCAAGGAAAATTCGAAGTCTCCTATCTTTGGAGGCGTGGCTTCGTCGTTCGTACTTTAAACGGAGCCACGACAGTGCCCCACAGTTTTTCACTTAAAAAACAGAGAGAAGCTCTAACAAAGAGTACAAAATTGAAGTTGCTGCAACCTTGCGCATATTTTTAAGGAGAATTCAAAGTCTCCTATCTCTTGGGGGCGTGGCTTCGTGGCCCTCGCTATTAAAAGAGCCACAACACAGTTCCATAGAGCAACTTACCGCTCAATAGCATCTCCACAGCACATCAAAGATCAATTTTCAAGGCTGCAGCCTCACTTTCACAGGAAGCGTTCAGAGTTTTTATTCTCGCAAGGCGAAGAGCAACGAACTCGAGACAAGCGGAGAGTTTCGAGCGAAAAGACGCAATTAGCGCGCGAAGAGCGGCGAGACGACAGAGAGAGAGAGGAGAGAGAGAGAGAAGAGGGGCCCCGAGAGCGCAGCGCCGCCGCAATCTCGAGCGGCTCGGCGAAACAGAATTGCGTTTTGTAACGCGTAATACGTTGCAGTTTTGAAACGGGGCCGGTCCGAGGGAGGGTCGGCGCGGTCGGAGGAGGCTTCGGGCGGTCGCCGGAACGAAAAACAGAGCAACAAGGGGCCCACGGACCGGAATACCGGGCCCTATCCACCTTGGGACCAGTTTGCGAGTCTCTGCGCGAGTTCCGCGGTCCATCGCGCTCTCTCGAGGCTGTGTTCGGTACAGCACGCCGTCATCAGCCGTCCTTTAATCCCGGTCCGCCATTGCTGCTCTCCCGCTTGTGTTCATATTTAAATATATTATTAGCTGAGATTATTATAAGCACCGGCGGGCATTAAGCCCGGGCCCCGATCGACGGCCATTACCCGCGCAGCCCGCGTATCTAGAATATTTTATATTGTATATCGAGCGTAATTTCCTGTTTCGCGTGCGCCTTCCTTCCCGCTCTGCCACTTCCCTTCTTTTCCCTGTTTTACCTTCAACATGCGTGTGCGTTATCGGGCCACTGTTTGCCGTTCACATTTTTCCTACGATCATGCCGATACACACGCGTTCGCGTTGGGAATGCAGCTGGACGATGGGTGTGAGTCGAAAAGGATGTTGCTCAAGGCTGTTTGAGACCTGCAAATCCTCCGCGTTCAGATTCTGCGATAGAAATGTTGCTGGGCTCGTTGCTGACCCTGCAGGATTTTGCATGAATGTTGTCTTGATGCAATTTCTTAGGGTGTTAACAGAAATCGAGTGTTTTTAAACGTTTGTACTAGATCATTTCTTTTTTCCTTTATGCTAGAGAGAGAGAGAGAGAGCTCAACGTTTTTCTTGTGAATGAAATCTTTGAGACAACATTTTGAGTACCTAATAAAAAAAAACATTTTGGAGTATTGTACAAATTCAATGGTAAACTAAAACGCAATCAAGGAATTTTTACAGATTCAATATTCTCATCCATACACTCTTAACACAAGAACCTCGTAAAACATGAACAATATTAAACACGTTATTTCATGAAATTAAAATTTTCTAAAAGAAACAGTTCCTGAAGCGATTAAGGTAGAATGATCGCTGAAATTACCTAAATGTAACCCGGGACAATAAATTAATTTCTTTACGAAGGGTGAAGACGTTAAAGGGATTCAGACGTTATCGTTCACTTAGGAGATATACTCGAGTAGTTAGCCATAGGAGCATCGTGTTCGAGGTTAATCGATTAGGAAAAAGTGTTCAGAAAGGGGTTCGACTAAAAAGGAGCAATAGTGTTCTGTTGGTTGGGAAGATGGTGTATAGTGTATAGGTTGACGTGAACCGGGTCGTGAATCGAGGACGAAACGAAGCCTCGGAACTAGTAGGGCTACGCGATACAGGTC
Organism: Lasioglossum lativentre; assembly: GCA_916610255.1. NCBI lineage: Eukaryota > Metazoa > Arthropoda > Insecta > Hymenoptera > Halictidae > Lasioglossum > Lasioglossum lativentre. Next base: position 19,503,964 of record OU744358.1, read on the forward strand.
GATGGTTGCCACGTTCGCCTCGTGTCCGATCTGGTCAAGCCCCTGGCCCTATCCGAGGGTGTAGAGGAGCTGTGGGGAGACAGGGGGCAGGAGAAGGAGATGGATAATCCATCGTGGCGGCAATGAATCATGGGAGAGAGAGTGCTAGGGCAGCGAAGAACCGAGAGACCGGAGACGGGAGAGGCGGAGGAGAGTAAGAAAAAGTGAAAGATCGGGAGAGAAAGGGATAAACGTCAGCTAGAAAGATCGAGTGTGACTAGAGGGTGCCTACAGAAATTCTTGTCTGTGCGCTAGGGAGAGAAAGAGAGGAGACGTCGTGCACAACGTGAAAATGAAAGGGGAGAGACGCGAGGTAGATCGATAAAGAAAACACGGGCGAAGAGCAGAGGGAAAAAGTCGGGGGCCCAGAAAGAAAACAGAGTAAACAGGGAGGAATGAAGCGGAATAGTGGAGAGAATGGAAGCATAATGGAGGGAGCCGGGGGAACGACTGGATGTCGGGGAAGGCCTCCGGATGTCCGCCTGCCGCGACGTCGCTCGTTCCTCCATTTTTCAAAAAAATAAAACCGACCGCAACGCCGGCTCATTGTTTGCTTTTGTCGCTCGGAGGTTTGCGTGGCTGCCAGGGGTTGAATCGGCTCACGAGGGGTGGATCGCACTCCCGTACACACACGTTCCTATATGTATATTTATTCATAAACCGGTCGCACACGCCCACTGATCATTGAATTTTGCGCGCAGTGGAACACACGATTCTTCGTCTTACTTCCGTAAAGCAATTCGCCCCTCCGCAAAACTAACCCATTCTCGTAAAATATTTACGTCGTTCTCTTCTGTCGATATGAAACAAGATTCTTTCTTATCGATATTTAACCATTGGTGAAAATGTAGAAGTATAAACAAGTTGGTAAAGATCACAATATTCTCCTTCTTCTACTTCACGAAATCTACTTTTTTCTCTGGTCCCTTATGAAATCCAACATGGCGGCCGTGTACCTCCATCGGCGCAGTCATAATCATTGCGATGCAACGAACATAGAGGCCCGCTAATACAGACAAGCTCTCGTCGCATAGTGCACGTTTGCAAAATGACGTTTCAACGAGGCCGAGGCGTGAGCTCACGGGGTTGAAACGCGACCATCCCCCTTGGAAATGACACTCTTTCGAGGACACCGGGGCGTTTCGCCCGTTTCGTTGGTTAACGACGACAGCAGGAGAGTTCTCTGGAAACGAGGAACGTCTTCTTCGCCATGGACGTCGTCGACGTCGACGTCGACGACGACGAGGACGACAACGTCACGTGTAGGGTGGCTAACTACCGGAGGATAATTAGCGTCGGGGATAGTTAATCAGTCAAGAAAGCAACCCCTCCGCCGTTGTCGCTGACGGCGAACGCGACCTGTCGTCTCCTTATTAAAGCCAAACAGAAGTGCTCGGTGTTGTGACGTCATTATTAATTCAACAACTCCCGGCGCTAATGACGATGGCAATTACGCGGCCAGAAAGGAATCTGTTTTTCAGTTTTCGCTGGTGGCTCCTGACCCTTCCCGAGATGCACCGCGGATACAACGTTATCATTATTGGCTCGCGAGGATCAGGCGTTTGCTTTCGACCGGGAGCCATTGTAGCTGTGCTTGTTATTTTACAATTGTAATTTTTTTATTTGACGACTTTATTACACGAATCCCAGCAACAACTTGAATGTCTCGTCATTCCAGAGTGTCGATGCAAGCAAAAATCGCGGACAAGCCCAAGTGCCGATCGGAACACTGGAACCCAGCTAATACGAAGGACCCCAGATCCAGGCAAGGACCCTCCACTCTCCTGAACCCATCGATCATCGCCGGATTGGCCGGCATTAAACGCCGGCCAGAATCGAGAGGAGGCACGATCCCGAGTTGTAGATCGAGAGACCGCGGGAAAGATCCGAATATCAATTCGCGATATAGAATCCCACGACTGGTGAGAGCCACGTTCCAGAAATATGGCCGGCAGCCAAGCCCGAGTCCTTGATCCTAGGTACTTATCACCCCTCCACTGTACAGCGAGTGTGTACACAATTTTGAACAACTTTCTTCCTTTTGCCGGGATAGCTGCCGGCGATAAATTTCCTGCGGGGCTTTTAAAAGAAAAGAAAAGGAAAAGGGGAGCGAGGGAGGACTGAGACGAAAGAGAGAAAGAGTGTGCGTGAATGAGAGAGAGAGAGAGAGAGAGAGAGAGAGAGAGAGAGAGAGAAAAGAACGGAGGAGGAGCAACGAAATAGAAAGAGAGACCACGGGAGTGCCAGAGAGCACGTGGCGATGGGTATCGTCGCCGGTTAGGGCAGGTTAGGATACGCGTTAGGTAGCAAGCAAGATCAGCTCCGAGTTTCCGCATCCGACTTGTCAGTTGCGTCACGTCACGTCGCGTCACGGTGCGTCACGGCGGCCGGCACGTACAGATACAATGCGGTTCCTGAACCCATAAATCGCTCAAACGCCGCTCCTGCAATGGACGCCGGTTACGTGGACGAAATGCAAAACCAATTGCACCCGAATTTCGGCCTGCCACCTTTCGGTACGCACCCCTCCGCAAGCCATACCTGAATGATTTCTCTTGACAGCTTTCTCGTGTCGCCTGCCCCCCGCAGAACCGGGCCCTGATCCCTCGCGCCCAGGGCACACGATTCCAATTCCGGACACGCACCGGATGATTTAAGCCCCAGCCGGGCTGGGCTGATTTCGGGCCAATTTGCCCGCTCGTTCGACTCCTCTTTCTTTCCAGCTTCATGGTGTACCATTCGCGTCGGAAGCGATTTCGTTTGTCTTTGCATGGGGCCCTTTCGATGGTGGATTTGGTTATTTCGGGTTGCTTGGATATTGGGAAGGTGTATACGAATTTGGACCTGGATCTGGGATGGACTTAATATTATGGTTCGTAACCCTCGTAATCAATTAATTGTAACTTTATTTTAAATTCCAATCTTTTACCTCATACACTGAATACGATGGAGACCTTTTAAGGTATCATTTCTTCAGATTCGAAAATTAATCCCAGCGCCTTCAGGTATAGTGTAGCTTGTTGTCTATAAAATGTAAAGGGATTCAAAAAGTAATCAACACCATAAATATTAACTTCTCAGTTTTTGTTTCACTAAATAAATTATATTTGATTTCACCAAACTTTGGAGTCGCTGGGTTGGCAGTCAGTCAAGTGTTAAGAAACAATTTTGTTGAAGCATAAATTCCATAAGATTGAATGTTAAAGAGAATTGTGTGATTCGAGGGAGTTGAAAGAATAATTAGTTGTGCCGGAGTGATGATTGTTGTCTCGAGGGCGAGAGGGGGTGGAATCAAGGAGAAATTAGGCGAATGCCGGGCAATTTGGTGTAGGACAGTGGGCGCCGTACGAAAATAACATTAAAATACGTGTTCGGGTCGTAGATCGGTGGCGACGGTGGCAAAACGCTAACGTGCGAGCGCTCGCAATGAAAGCAAGAGAGCAGCAAGTGGCTCGTACGTCAGCCGGTGGCTCGTAAACGTCAGCGGTGGTGCTCGTAAACGTAAACGCGATGCTATAAGGGGATGTAGAACGGCGCAGCCGGAGAGTCGCCATAACATAACAGTTAAAGAGATACACATAGAGAGAAAGACGATCCATTTAGCGGTTTAAATGCGGTCGTTACGCGGCCGTATACAACGAAACAATCTGCCGCGTTCCGTTTAACCCCTCGGAAACGCGACGATACCATTTTCTTACGGTGTCACCGGTGGCTTTCAACACCCCATCGATCCCCACCGTGAACACCATAAAAATTATATTTTATCGCTCCACAATCATTCTTCATGCTTTGTGAAAGCCAAGAAAATTCAAGTACCCACTGTTTTCTGCATTCAACCCTTCTGCGACTGACACGCATTTGAGCCAAATTATTCTTTTGAGATTTTTCCGTTCCCTTTGAAGATCTTCAAATTTCATCCCCTAGGGATTAAAAATTCGTGGGGGTTATTGAGGGGGTTCGATGATTCGAATAAAGGCACGAGAACGTTCGCATAGTCTTCGACAGAATTTTTTCGAGTTTCCAAGTGGCTCGGACGCGGGCACAGTCCTGGCTATGCAAATTCCACTCCATCCGGCTGTCCCCTCACTCGGTCAGACATGATTAAACACAGAATGCCGTTGTTTCAACCCCTTCCATGGTCCAACGGAAATACCTCGAGAGGATCCCACGGCCCACTACGCCGGATCCCCGGGATTCATCCCTCAGTTTAATCACTACCCTCCGCCGTTGTCTCCTCCCCCGCAACCCCCTCTGAAAACTCTGGCCGGCCTTCTCTCCTTTCGTGGCATTCAATAACGCCGGAGCCACCCCTTGGCCTTTATCGGGGGGTGCCACCGCCTTGTTCCGCTTCATCCCTCCACGAATTTATCTCGTTACGTTTTGATTCTGTCTCGACAGGCCGCGACGCACCCCCTAATTGCTATTCATCCCCATCTATTGATAAACTCTTCGCCTTAATTGGAATCATTGCTGCGGGAAATTTCGTTGTCGCGTTAACATTAAGCTGCGCTCATCTTCTTTATTCATTTTCCGGGAAGGGGTGGTTCCCCGAAGTCGACTACTTCAATTTCTTGAGATGAAAATTTTGATTCGCCGTATTATCGTTTCCTTCGCAATTTTTCAAATTGTGATTTTTACTTGATAATTAACCTCGAATAATTGCAAATAATATAATCGTGTTCCAGGGATGGAATACAGTTGTTTTTCGAAGCAACGGGCGCCGGCTCATTAAAAGCGCTACCGGGTTTTATTAACGTTACGCTCGCCGGAAGGGGATAAATCACATTAAAGCGAAGAAATTTTAATGATAATTGTCTGGACCACGGTGCGAATAATCATTAACGAATCCCAAAACACGAACGCAATAAATAACGTCTCGAAATAACGAAAATTAAATCGCCGACGTTAATGCTTCGCCAGAAAAGGAAGAGAAAACCGTGTGTATCGAACTTCTTCGAGCAGGATCGATCAGGGTCCAGGCAAAATGGCGTCGAAAATCGCGCAATCACGTGCGGTAGAGCAGGAGTTTCACTCCGGGACGTCGGTACCGAGACCGATAATTAGTTTCCGCCAGCGACGCGCCATTTTTGCGGCGTTTCGGCGGTCATCGTCCAAGTATGTGGCCCCGCAGAAAGAAAATGGGCGAAAAGAAAGGGTAAGAGGGGGGGGGGGGAGGGGCATCGATATCTCAATCGCCCGTATAAAAACGGGCAATAACTTGCGACGCCACCCAGAAAGATGATTGCATCGTGCGCCACGAAAACAAGAACCCCGAGAAATGCCAAAATTATGATAATGATTCGGAGCGGATTTCAGTTAAGACATTAGGGAACGTGTATAATTTAGACAAAAACCAGGGCCCCGGTAAGTAAAGACCGCGAAAGTATCGATCCTCGGCCCCGTCAGGATAATAAACTTTAATACATATTATGCAGATTGTGCCCCGAAACGGCCCCGCGCCGCGTCTACGCCTATGGCGGGGCGGCGTTTATCAATACACCGACCCCCGTAAGTGGAGGAAAAATTTCAGAGCTCCCCTCCCCCGACGGCCCCGTGTCCCACCACCGTTATATAATTATTTTCTGCGCTCCTCGCGCGATAAATGCATAATGCAAACGTGCAACAACAACGCGCCGCGCGCGGACCGCGTTAAACGACGCCGAGCCGATCGATAATTCAGCGCCGCTGAAACGTGGAAAATTCGTTTATCGTGCGGGGAACACGCCTTCACGCCGCGCCGCGCCTCGCGGAATTCACCGAGCCAGGTAGATTTTAATCCGCTTCGAGATTCCAGAAAAAGACGAGCCTCGAGACGGTTTTCACCGTGACACTAATTTCATTCCAAAACACATATCCAATGAATGTGTGTGTGTTATACTGTTGCCGTAATATACATAGAAATAAGCTACATAAAGCCTAAAACACAATTAAATACACGCAATTTTTATAATCTCGAGAAATTTGCTCGATTGTGAAGAGGATGAATAAAAATATCTTGTCGCGACATTCTGATCCGAGCGATTTCTATTTCGAAACAAGCTCTGCCCAGCGAAATCGTTCGACCCCGGTGAAAAATGAAATGATCGCGACGTGCGTGAAGATTGGTAGAAGACCCCGAAAGGGGCTCGCGGACGATCAAAGTAGGGAGGAGAAGAGCCTCGGCAGGAATGATGGTACAAGAAGGATAATAATCCGTAGTTTCGATGAAGATTATAGGCGCGGATAAATGAATAGTTTACGAGCAGCGAAAATGAGACGGGTAAAATATTAAACGCTCCCTGCGGACGCGGACTCGCCGGCGCTTATACACCACCGGTCCGCTTGTAATAAAACCGCAATGTTAAATGTCTTTATTGCGTTTCTGGGCCTATCCTGCTATATACGGTAATTGATACGAGCAAACCTAAAGGCGAAACGCTCTTCGGCTCGCTCGCCAGAAAGAGAGATGGAGGGGGATCCAGACTTGTCCGCAAATTACACGCGGCGTACTCGCACTAAAAGGACAGACAGGTATTTAATAACTACTCTGGTAACGGCTTCATTCTCGGCCGAACTCTGTTCTAGCATCGAACGTGGTGGGGGTGTCAATGGCCGAATATTCGAATCATGGCCATTCTTTTTTTCGGAATTCTTCGGGACGTACAAAATGTTATTTTGGTTGTAACTAAATTTCAAGATGGTGATCGTCACGTATTTCTGACTTAAGATTCGAATTCCTCCAGATCTCTGTAGCCAGTTTCCATCCCCAGTACGATCGCGTTGGTTTGAAGGAAGCTGGATGTTTGCACAGCACGCCTCAACAGTTCGCATTTTTCCATCCCGTTTGTAAAAGGGGGTCGGATCAGGAAAGACGGATCGAGACAGGAAGAAGAAGGATAAAGAGAGAAGGAGAGTACGCAGGATAGAGCGAAAGGGGGCCCGGCCTCGGTTTGACATTTCGCTTACAAAGCAGCTCATCAGTCGCCCGGCGTGTCCGTCTGGAGCGGCCGAACTGGACGAAGATTGAAATCGAGAAATCAAGCAAAACGAACAGAACCGCATACCGTAGGTAGGCAGGTTAGGCGTCAACCCAGCGGGGATATCTGGCGCGTAAGTACACGCTGCGGGCATGTCCGTGACGAGGAGCTTGCACCAAGAGAGAGAGAGAAAGAGAGAGAGAGAGAGAGAGAGAGAGAGAGAGAGAGAGAGAGAGCATCATGTGTCGCTTGGCTCTCGGTTGCCGTCTGTGTACGAGCGACTCGTATCCGAAATGAATTGACCGGTGCGTGGTTGATGGACGTAGCGGGTGGCTCGTTATGCTTACAGCCGGCCCAGCAATCAAGAAGAATTCATACGAACCGCCTGACGTGTCGCTCATGATGGAGGCCCCAGACCAGCGGTCATCCATCTTTCGAGGTCCTCCAGGTTGTCCGCTGAACTTCGTGACGTAAGACGCCCTCATACCACGCGATTTTGCTCTTGCGATGACGAACGTGGTCTAGACTTCGTTTCTGACACCCGGGGAACTGTTTAGAGTTCGTGTTGATGAGGAGCGTCGTCAAGATTTTTAGGAAATTCAGTTTTGGTGCTCAAGGTTGGCTCAAGGTCACAATGTCGATATACTTGAGAATATTTGGAGATTTTTATGGGAGAATCCAGAATAGCCTTTTTTAAGTGAAATTGTACTTGTTAAAGTTCTACATATTTTGTTTATATTGCAACCAACCAACGTCCAAAATCACGAATCGTTCTCCTGAAAAGATCCTCCGCGAACAATATTCTCTCGTCACCGTGGCGGCGCGTTCCCCAATCAATTAAAAATTCCGCAAACAGTCTCGGGCCGCGGATAACATTCCGCCCTGCGTCCCGTCGGCCTCCACGGAACTAATTAATGGGCCACCGGTACGGGATGAGGTATAGCGCAGATTCTTTCCCTTCGAAGTTTCTTTCTCGGTGGCGTGCAGGGGATGAAGGAGGAGGAGGAGGGGGAGGAGAGGGTGGTTGGTTCGTCGTGCTGGAAAA